>SJYA01002991.1:470980-519817 GCA_006410615.1 Neotragus moschatus
AATATAACTATATATATATATATATATATATATATATATATATATATATATATATGCCCATATGATGAAGGCTCAGCATGAAGCAGGGTCAATGTACATTTCTAAGGGCCAAGACAAAACACCCAGTAGTTAAACCTTTACTGGGCTGTAGGACTTGTCACCCTACTTATTAGATGATCATAATGCAAGAAATTCAGAATCCTGTGTAAAGCCCAGCTCTGGGCTCCCTGTCTGCTGTTTTATCGTTGGTGATTGTGAAACCATGTGGAAATCCCAAAGGAAATCTTGTTCCTTTTTTCTGCTTGCAGTTTAAATGGAAAAAAGATTCTACTGGGTGTGATGCTGACTACACATTGATGTATTTTACTTCTTAATGGGGCAATTTTGCTTTTGTAGAAAGGTCTTTGAAAAGCCTCTTGGTAATAGCGTTTTTATGTCTATAAATCAAATTGGCTCAGTTCTAACAATTTTTACATTTAAGGTATAGCATAGGAAGGGGTTTCAAATATCTCTTGATTATTCTCTTACATTATTTGGGCATATGTTTTTAATTAGCAAAAAAATTAACCAGACTTCAGAAATTGGTGGTTTTTATTTCATCAAGTTAATGGTGAATGGCTTATTTAATAAAACATGCCTGTAATTTAACACAAATAGTAGGTATAGCTGTTCGTTTGTCAATCTTGCCTGTATGAAGCGTCTTGCACTGTTTTCCTAAAGGATAAGGTCACGTAGAGGGGAAATCCGTCATTTTAAATCATTATTTTCTAAGCCACTCAGTATCACCAGCCATACGTTAGGTTAGGTGGTTACTGCAGCAAGCGCCGGTCACGGCTCGAGGGAATGTGGAGAAAGCTGAGAGGATCGTAATCGTCGGTTTTTTCCTGCGCCAAAAGCGACCCAAAGAGAAGATTCGCTTCATCCCTACAAGAAAATGATTCTCCAAAAAGCACATAGCCAGCTGGTGGTAATGGGGATCGCTTGCATTAGGTTTCTGGTCTGGCGCTCAGAGCTCTAGCGACTGCCTCCTGTCTTCACCCACGTGTGCACCGGGGAGTTGTAAAGTGAATTTTGAGAATAAAGCAAGGCGGGAAGTCCAGCCTTGATCTTCAGGAGCAGCGTTGAAGGGAGGGTGGGCCAGAGGCGTTGTAACACCCAGAAAAGGGTGCCCTTTGCTCGGTGGGAGCTCGGCAGGCCCCGGGTCCTTGCCTTCAGCTTCTGCACCTCGCTCCCCTTCCTCCGAAGTTGCGGAGGTGCCGGGAAGAGGAGGGGCCTCGCTTCGGGCGCCCGAGTGATTGGCTGCCCGGGGCCCCTGGCGAGGGCTGTGCGGTCCAGCCCCGGTGGAGATGGGCGGAGCGGCCACTGTTCCAACCACTGCCACAGTCGCAGCCGCCGCAGCCTCGGCCGACAAGCAAGTAGCTCCGAGTAGCGGCTTCCCAGGCGCGCGGACGCGGACCGGGACGCCGCGCTCTGGGGGTTCCGCGCCCGAGCCATGCCCGGCAGCCGCGCGTAATTGCCGTGCCGGGTCGGTTGCAGCAGACCCGACTCTGTACGCGATCCCTCGCCCAAGAGTCCCGCTTTCGGTGCACTCAACTCCCTCGGTCTTGCCGGCCGCTCGCAACCATGCCCTGTGTGACTGCTCTCGGGGCCCTTGTGCCATTGCTGCTGCCTCTTCTGCTACTGCTGCTGCCGCTGCCCCTCGACGCCGGGGGGCTCGGAGAGCCCTCGGACGCCACCTGGGACTCCTCGGCGCTGGAAGGCGAGGAGAGCGCGGAGCAGCAGCTGGAGCATTACCATGACCCGTGCAAAGCCGGTAGGTGCCGCCGCCGGGGAAGTCCGACAGAAGTTTGCCTTTGAAATGCAAACGAGGTAGTGGGCAAGCCAGCGAGGCAGTCTGTGGGGGCGGGTCACCCTTCCCCTCCGCTGAGATCCCCCGGACTCCCCGGGAAAACAATGCCCCAGAGGGACTGCTTAAATACCCCTCCAGCTGGGACGTGCTGGCCCCTGGTGTGCGGCGCGCACCGGGTGGCAGCCGCGGGAATGTTCCCCAAGTGTCCGAGGCCGAGAGGGCGCCAGGGGCTGAGGCGGGCCCCCGGGTCGCCTGACAGCCAGGTGGTCAGCACCGGCCACCGCCAGACGCGCTGAGCTGGAGCAGAGGGCGGGAACCAGGCTGGGCGCGGCGTTCCCAGGCTTAGACGGAGTCTCTGGTTCCGATTTCATGGCATTTGTAAGTTTCACGCAAAGTTTCCCAAGATCTTGTGGTTACTCTTGGGAAAAGAGTTTAAAAAGGGAAAAGCTTCACAGCGGGCAAAAGGAAAGCGGTGACTCGAGTTGCTGCAGACTACCGTGTAGCCTGCTCTGTGGTCGCGGCTGGGGGTCGTCCTGGGCGGGCAGAGATGGAAGCCGTCAGGTGCTCTAATCCGGACAGGAAGCCGCGCCCCGGGGCGCGCGGGTGTTTCTGGCGCTAATCGCGGCCCGGGCGCTGCAGCTCCATTTCCCACTAGGGGCTCGTGTGTCCCAAGGGTAGCGGCTTTAGCCGCTGCAAAACCCGAGCGCATGTTCCAAAGAAAGCCGTGGGTCTGGGGCAGTAACTAGCTGGAACCGAAGGGTGCTCACACTCTCCAAGGGGTGCTCACACTCCCGAGAGGGTTGGTCTGAAGCCCGCCGAGCAGCTCCTGGCCCGGCGCGCGGGTAGAGGTGTTTATCTCTGGGCAGGGTCCAGCTGTTTCTGTGGGCGGCCCTCAGAGACGAGCGGACCGAAGGAAGCTCGCATCCTCCACGCGCAGAAGGGCAAGGTGCTTTACTTCTGTTGAATGTGGGCGTGCCGTGGGCCAGTGCAGGCCCCGTTCCCTCACTCCCTGGAGAGGCTCAGTCGCCCTCTAGTAGGCTCAGTTTTCTCTTCTGCACTGGGAAGTAATTGTCGGAGGTCTCAGATGATTTACGGGGAAATTCTGTGCACACGGAGTAAGGATGAAGACACTGCTTGTGCTGTCACTGCAGCCAGCGTATTCTAGGCTCTGCGTTGGACGGTCGGAAGTCGTGAAATCTGGGGCAGACTAGGTTACTCCGAGGCCAGAGAGCCTAGGAGAGGGTAAGACTTGAGAATCTTGTGGAGGGTGCTGATCAAACCAGGCTTGAGGCCCTGGTCTTACCCTGAAGGAAGATTTCTCCAGAATAACAGTCCATTGCTGTACCTTGTGGGGTTTCTGAGTTAGGAAGGACAGAGAGTTGATCCCTGGGTAATTTGAGGGAATATCCACAGGTACCATGTCCTGACTGAGGTGTCTCGATTCCTCGCTGGACCTAGGTCCCAACCAGGCTTGAAGAGCCCCTGGAGCACTGAATGGTGGCCTTGCCTGAGAAGAAGGACACTGAGGATACAAAACTGGGATGGGGGCTAAATGGAGTCGATCCGCCATCAGCCCTCACCTGCACCTGTCAGAGCCTGGATTTTACTGGATGTGAACCAGGGGCCTGTGGGAGGCAGTGTGGGCCTGAACTGGGGTAGCAGTCACTGTGCTGGGGAATGTATTGAGCACCTCTAGGACGCTGAGTGCTCATCTGGGCCCTGTGAATCTGGGTGAAAAAGATACAGGTCTTGTCTGGGAGCTCTCCAGCTGCCGGTCTCAGCTTTGTGCAATAACACTAGGGCAGCTTGGGGCCTCGATTTTCTCCAATAATTTTGGAGAAATTGCTAGAGAACCAGGGCATGCATGTTCTGCGACTCCTCCCAGATGGGATGGGATGGGCTGGCAGGGCTAGGAAAGTAGGTATAGGGTTTCAGGCAGCTCTGAGCATCCTCCACAGCCATCGTCCATCCTCCCAACCCCCTGACCTCTCCCTCATCCATGCTAATGCTAAGAGTGTCCAGAAGAGGGCGATGGCGAGGGAGACATCGATAGGCTAGGCTTCTGGAGAGTCCCTGAGCAAGGGAACAGCCTTCTAAGGACAATAAGCAGCTCACCAAGGACTGGCATCTCAGTGGAAGGCCGTGCCTCTCGGCTTGTGAAGAACACTGCCTTTGCTGGTTCTATGTGCAAACCAAACCTTAAAGGGTAGCCTGTCCTCCTATCCCTTTCACAAGCTAATCCCTGACTCCTTTTGGCTAGAGCCCCTTGTCTAGGACCTGCCTTGGGTTTTCGAATCTAAAACACCTCCCACTTGCCCTTCTTGAGCCAGGGGTCTCCATTCTGTGGAGAATGCAGAGTGCAGACAGAGAGTCTGGGGTCTGTTCCTAGCCTCTCAGGAGCTGTGTTCTTTGGCATGTTCCTCTCTGAGTCTTAGTTCTTCATCCCTAGAGTGAAACTGTTGGACTAGTTAGGGGGGCAGACTGCCAGGTCCAGGGAGCTGGCTCCCTGAGTCCACATCAGCCCTCTTCACACCTTGCGAGCCCTTGAGTTTGTGCCCCTGGCTCCTTTCTGTATGGTTCTATGAGCTTTGCTTCCAGCTCAGGCTCTCAGAGGCTGACCAAACTGATCAGTGTTCTGTCATTTACACTTTTACCATTTGCTCATTTTACTATTTACTCTGTCATTTACAAACTGTGTGACCTTGGCAAGTCACTTGATTTCTCTGTGCCTTAGTTTCCTCATTTGTAAATAAGGATGATTCCTAATAGGTTAGTGTGCTTAAGACAGTACCTGACCTACAGTTAAGTACTTAATAAACAGATTTCCTAGAAACTTGTTGAAAGAACATCTTCATGCTGATCTTTGGAGTAAGTTTTGAACTGTGAAATTTAAATTTACTAATAGACAATTTAATTGAGGAACTTCACTGGTAGTCCAATGGTTAAGAATCCATCTTCCAATGCAGGAAACTCAGGTTTGATCCCTGGTCAGGGAACTAAAATCCCACNCTTGTTGAAAGAACATCTTCATGCTGATCTTTGGAGTAAGTTTTGAATTGTGAAATTTAAATTTACTAATAGACAATTTAATTGAGGAACTTCACTGGTAGTCCAATGGTTAAGAATCCATCTTCCAATGCAGGAAACTCAGGTTTGATCCCTGGTCAGGGAACTAAAATCCCACATACCTTGGGACACCTAAGCCCACGTGCCGCAACAAAGATTCCAGCTGCTGCAGCTAAGACCTGATTCGGTCGAACAAATAAATAAATATATTTTTAAAAAAACAGTCTATTTAATGCTGTAAAAAGGAATGCTTTCGAATCATATAATCTTGAAATGGGAGTGGACCTGAAAAGTGCTCCTGACCTGGGACTGGTAAGATGTGTGGGGCTTCCTGGGTGTGGTCTCTGGTGGCCCATGGGTCTGCTGTTTGCTTTTCATCTGACACTGCAAATGAGGTCAAGCATTTGACTGAGTAAATTGCAAGACATCCTTTCAACCACCATGTCCCTGAGAACAACTTTTGCAAAGCTTCTGAGAGCTTCTCCAGCCTGCTTGCCCTCACTCGTAATTCTTTAGCTGCACCCAGAGCCAGAGGCTTGGATCCTTATCCTGATCCTGCCTCTTACTCTTCATATGGCCTGGAGCAAGTCCTTCACCTCTCTGTGCCTTGGTTTTGTCATCTGCAAAATGGGGATGGGGACAAAACTGCTTCTAGGGCAGACATAAGGCTGGTTGTAGCTGTATTTCTGAGAGGGCAGGGTCTTAGACGGGACTTCTGTGTAGATAGATTGTTTAGGAGGTGATCCCAAGCAGCAGGGTGAGGGAGCAGGGCAAATATGACCAGGAAAGAGGAAATCCAATGAAGGGAGAGGCATCCAGGTAACTGCCTTAAGTTAATAGGGCCGTGTTCCCACCTAGCCCTTCCATAAGTCCTCCCGGAATTATCTTCCCAGGAAACAGGAGGCTGGAACATTTATACAAAAGCTACTGTTCTTCGTTGTTTGCTCCCCTTTCCAGCTTCTATCCCTGTGTAAAAAACCACCCGAACTCTGTGGTATTGAACAAGTGCCATTTGACTCTGTAGTGAGTCTGTAGATACGGAATTTGGAAAGGGCACAGCAGAAATGATCTGCCTCTGCTCCCCAGTGTCTGAGCCTCTGCTGGGTAGGCATGCAGGCTGAGGGTGACTTGACAGCTGGGAGCTGGCATCATTGGAGGCTCACTGGTTCTCTCACATCTGGCAGCTGAGGCTGGCTATTGCCCAGGGCCTCAGCTGAACCGTTGGCCAGAACCTACAGGTGGCCTCTCTGTGTGGTCTCCCATGTGGGCTGGTTAGGCTTCCTCCCAGCATGGCAACTGGATTCTAGGTGCACGCATCCCAAGGGAACCAGATGGCCGCTGCATTTCCTCATGACCTTGCCTCGGGAGCTACGTAACATCTCTTCTGCCATGGTTACAAGCTCTCCCAGATTCAAGGGACATGAACATAGCCCACCTATCCAAGGGAGGAGTGTTAAAGTCACATTGTTAAAAGCGCATGTGGAGTGACTCCCCTGGTGGTCCAGTGGCTAAGACTCCGTGCTCCCAGTGCAGGGGGCCCAAGTGCAATNGCCTCGGGAGCTACGTAACATCTCTTCTGCCATGGTTACAAGCTCTCCCAGATTCAAGGGACATGAACATAGCCCACCTATCCAAGGGAGGAGTGTTAAAGTCACATTGTTAAAAGCGCATGTGGAGTGACTCCCCTGGTGGTCCAGTGGCTAAGACTCCGTGCTCCCAGTGCAGGGGGCTCAAGTGCAATCCCTGATTGGTGAACTAGGACCCCACATACTGCAATTAAGCACATACTCCACAAATACTGAGCCCAGGGGTGCTCTAGAGCCTGCGTGTAGCAACTAGAGAAGCTGGTGCACTGCAGAGAAGAGCCCAGCACAGCCTAAATAGATAAATAAATATGTAAAACACCTTAAAAAAAAGAAAAAGAGCATGTGGAATGGGGGATGTTGTTGCTGCCAGTTTGGAAGAATGTGACTCTCCTGGAGGCGTGAACTTCCCTGCCCCTCTGTGTGTGGTTGCCATGGGCTCTAGATTCAGAAAAAGTTCTCAAGTAGAAAATTGGGAAGCCCTGCAGTGGATGCATGGAACTGAGGCTCTGGGACTCAGGTCACCAGCAGTGTCTACCTAAGGCTGAAACAATATGCGAAGACCTTGTAAACTGTGAAGTGCTACATAGCCTTTGGGGTTCATAAAAGTAAAGTTGACAGCCAGCTTTACTTTTCAGTTGGTGGCTTAATAAATGCCAGGGCTTCACATATGGTAAACATATATATTCCTCCATGAATAAATACAGTCAGTAGTCCCTGACGGCTAATGGCAGCAGAGCTGGGGTAAGGAGGCTGGCCTGGGAACTAGTCCATTTCCCAGGAGCAAGTTTGCAGGCCTTCCTCACACTTTGAGACCTGACTTCTGCCTGGAATTTGGGGCCCCACTCCGTCTTGTCATTCTCTCCCAGAGACAGTGACCTTACAGTCAGTTCGTCATTTGGGGGTCACCAGAGCCCTCTTTACGATGGCCCTCTCTGGGGCAGGTCCTACCTGCAAGCCCTCACGTTGCTGATGTGAGGCTGGAATGTCAGACTGTGTGAGGCCAGTGATGGTTGTCCACCTCAGTCACTGCTGTAAGCCGGGTGCCCTGCAGCACATCGCAGGTACTTGTTAATATTCGCTGAACGAGGGAAGGATGATTCTGCCTGGCCCTGTGTGGCCTGGGTCTGTGGCTGAAGGACCCTCCAAGCTTGCTGTCAGCCTGGAAAGGGAAGCAGAGCCAGCCGGATGGGGCAGCAGCCCCTCTTGAGAGAGCTCCAGGTGAAGAGTGGGGACGTGGAGTCCTGGGCAGCACTCCCAGGGTTTCCTTCCTTCATGGTAGGGGCACGCACCCCAGATTCTTAAGCACAGATGTGAGGCTCCTGTGGTGCCTCCTAGAAGCCTGTCTCCCTGGCATAGCCTGTTCCTAGTGCAGGAGCCACCATTTCCCTGGCACCTTGTCTTTCCCCAGGTGGCCACACCCAGGTGAGGGTGGCTGGCAGCTTTACGACTTTGTTTTTATCCATGCTGATTCAGGCAGGTGCTGATTTGAAGGAGTCAAAATATTCCAGAGCTTCATGGAAATGAAATGTTGATCTTTCCCTCTTCTCCAGGCAGGAGTTGCATCTGGTCCACCTTGGTTTCCAATTTTTTACCCCTGAAGTGCCCCAGGGCAAGGCATGAGGTGGTTAAGAGCCCGGGCTTTGACAGTTGACAGACTGGGATCCAAAATCTGCTGCCCGAGCAAGGCTTTGTGACCTTTAGAAAATTGCTTAACTTCTCTGAGCCTCAATTTCCTCCCTTGAGAAGATTCCAGATATTCACTTCTCAGGGTTGCCAAGATTGAGTGATGCAATATTTGTCATGTGCTCAGCACTGTTTCTGGACAAGGCAAGAGTTCAGTGATGGGTATGTACATCCCTGGAGCACAGAGCAGGTGCTCCCAAGTACTTCCTGAACGTGTGGTGAAACACTCTAGAGGAATTTGAATTTTTGTGATACGTGAACAAGTGATTTCATGTAGTAGAGTTAGTTAGAGATTCTTAAGTTCAGATCTGATCATTATTGGCAAACAGCATCTCAAAAGTAAGTGAAGGGTGAATTTTAGGAAAAAGCTGAGGATGGGCCAAGGCAGAGTTAGGGGAGGAAACACATTGTCTTGGCTTCTGCAGAGAGACACGGCTGCCCACACTGAGGATTCAGCTAACCGAGATGGTAGAGAACAGGTGGCCTTCAGGTGCCCAGCGGAGCCAAGAGGTACCAGCCAGCACCATGACTCAGGCTAGGGCACAGCATCTGGGGGAGGGGAGGTCAGAAGGGGAAGGCATCAGCCCCTTTTGGGCGAGGATGTTCCGAGAGCTGAAAGATAGCAAGGACACCACCCCAGTGACCTCCAGTCCAGGCCCCAGAGCAGACAAACAGCTGGAATAGTTTCCATTTTGCATCTGGAGACACACCCTCAGGCCGAGACCTTCTGCCCAACATTGGTGCTCCTTTGACTTATGATGCTGGCTCTGTAGGCGGAGCTCAACAGTGGAGGCAAAAAACTCCAAGAGGGCCCCCAACTCTGACAGTGGGACCTGTGTTTCCATCTTTCTCCTGCCCGATGATGCTGCAGTCAGCATCTTGCAGCCTCTGCTGGGGGTGGCATGTGTGTGGGGGAGAGTCTTTTATTCCTCTGTCCAGCATAGAGAGAGGAGAGGAGGAGCCATCACAACAGCCTTCCGTCTGCAGGGTGCCGGGCAACTGCAGGGCCAGATCCTGGGTGCTAAGGAGCTAAGTGCCAATCAGACCTCAGCCCTGTCCCGGGAGCTCCTGGGCATGGCCTCCTCAGCGGGAAGATGCTCCTGATGGAAGCTGAGTGCAGGCGGGCAGCAGCCCTCCCACCCAGCAGCGCCTCCCATCAGACCTGGACCTCCCCTTACCACTGCTTCTCCAGCCACTCTCGGGGTTCTCCCCGGCCCGGGTTGCGGTTGTTTGAGCATCTGGCTCCTCGCCTGATGTTTGACCACCTAGCCTGTTGCTTTGCTACCCAAGCTTTGGAGTCAGGCTGACTTGTATTTCCCTTCTCTGCTCTGTCACTTACTAGCCTGAGCTCGAGCGAGTCCTGCAGCTGCAAAGCCTCCGTTTCCTCTTCTACATAATGCAGTTAATAGAAACTCCTATTTCATGGCAGTTGTTGAATGTAAGGCAGTTGATACTGTGCTTAGCAAATAGAAGCACTCAATATTTGTGAAATATTGCTATCATTTTATGGCCTCCAAAAACCTGTCATGCGCATTAAATTGAATTACATGAACAGCATCACTTTCTATTCCTCTGAGAGCTCTGAGGAGTGAGCCGACTCTGGAGACAAATTGCCTGGGTTCAAATCCCAGCTCATGCACTAAATGACTTTGGGACCCTAAGCGAGCCGCTTAAGCTTTGTGGATCTCCATTTCTTCACCCATAAAATGTGGTCACTAATATCTACCACAGAGGGTGATTATGAGGGTTAGATGAGTTCATATAGGTAAAGCACTTAGGATAGTACTTGGAACATGGTAAACTGAATATTTAATATTCAATAAATATTATTGTTTTTATTATTATCATTCCGTAGAAATCCAGCAAGGCTTCAAAGAGCAGGAAACATCTGGAGCAGATGATGATTTCAGAGTTTTATGTTTCCTAGTGATGCTGGTGGCAGTGGTTCTGCTATGTCTAGACCTTGCCCTATAAACAAACCTTCAATGGCTCTCATTGGCTTCCTTGATGTTTGGCTGGGTTGGAGGGTAGTTCCCTGTGCTGCAAGCCAAACAGATGTCCAGGTCTCACTCTAGAAGCCAGCCCTTGACTGGAGATGTGTGATTGGTGTTAATCTGAGCCTCCGTTCAGTCTGTGGTTCTCCCAGACACTTGTCTTCCCAAAAGCATTCCTCCAGGGTCCAAACAGCCGATGCAAGCAGGATTTCGGCTCATCTTGCATTCGATGGCAGTGCACATCCTTCTGGCACACATGGTCGAGCAATCTAAATAGAGGCTGTAACTCCATTGGTCTCCAAACCTTTGCCTTCTCACCCCTCACTCTGTTTTTCAAGAGGAAGAATAATGGCATTAAACCCCACAGTGGTTACAGCATTGCCTTAGCATTGTTTATAAAGCTCTTTTCCTTCCATTCTCTTCACTGGTCTTTCAAAGAGCCAGGGGATGATCCGGGCACTCATGAGAAGTGTTCCGAGATCTTATGATCTTGTGGGCATTGCAGGATAGGTGTCTGCCCAGGGGATGCTGGGCTAGGACCCACACAGGACACTGAACTTGTAATCTGTGAGACAAACACCTGAAACACCTGTTCTCCCCTTGAAACCATGGTCTCTCCAACCCTGGAACAGCTTCCCTTCTGCTGGCTCCCCTACCCAAATCAACAAGCATCCCTCACTGCTCATTCTGATGGTTGTATTTTCCACTTGTTCCCCAGAGCACCATAACCCTCCACCTTCTCCCTACCCTCTTCTCTGTCCTTGGCTAACAACCCAAGAAGGATGAGACAGTTCTGGCCTTCAAAGTATTCTTAGTCCCAAAGCAGAGGGAAGAATAAATGAATAACACAGGGTGTTGAAATGCATCCTTCCTCCTCTCTGTTGCCCCAACCCTTTCCTACCAGGCCCAGATAAGTGCCTGGGGGTCAGGTCAGTTGAGGACAATGGGTCCAGCCACTCTCTCCTCCCCAGAAGGAGAGGACTTCGATGGCCCATGATTTCCAAAGAGGCTCTGGTTCAGTGGCAGCCTGGGTGGCAGAGCAGAGCAATGAAATAACCTGCATAAGAGACTGCTTTGGCATCAGGCAGCCCGTGGCCTGAAGCCTGCCTATGTCCTCATTGCTTGTGTGGCTTCGGCTAAGTTTCTTAACCTTTCTGAGCTTCGATTTCCTTATTGGGAAAATGATGTGAAAACCCATCAACCAGATTTGTTTGCAGATTGAATGAGGTAGTGAACACAAAGTATTTAGCAAGGGGTCATTAATTGTTAGCTCTTCTCCTTGCTATTATGATTACACCTGTTATTGTTCCCCATTTAAGAATCTCCCTATAAGTGATCATCTCTCTGTGGCCTGTGCAGGCTTATCTCTCCCTCTGCAGAGAGTTCTCTTGGGATCCAGAGTGTGCGGCAAGTGATAATTTATTGCTCCACAGCTCGCTTGCTCTCATCCATGAAGCAGGGAGCGGATAACAGATAAACCAAATGCATAGAAGCAGGTTTCTCATGGTATCCTCTTAGCCCGCTCATAATACAGTTCTGCCTGGATGCAAACATAGCAACAGGAACTGAGCTTTCCTGCTGATTGGTTACAGACCTATCTGTGATCACGCCACCCTCTAGCCACTTCTGTCAATTACCAATAAATATTCTCAAGCTCGCTTGTGCGGGCACTTGAGTGTTGATGTTCAGCCCCGAGTCTTTGCCCGCTCCGCCAGCTGGGCCACTTATCGCGTGGCTTATCCTGCAATTTGCACCGAGCCTCCTCTCCTTCCTCCCACCTGGGTTACTGGCCTTGAGCTGATATGAGTCCTGCCTGAGCCAGTTTCCCACAGGAGCAGGCTGCCTTCCTCCCTGACTCTTTATTATCTCATGCCGGGGTCAATTCTCCTTCCCACTGAGCCAGCACTGGTTCACCGTCCTCTCCCCCTGGGCTCAACCATGGCTTGCTGGGGTCTGGGCCCCAAGGTGGCAGATGCCAAGAGGCACCTGGTGGCGATGCCAGGTGCTTCAACCAGGAACTGGGCACCATCCTGGATACAGGTCTCTCCCTCCTTCTCTCAGGCGGTCCAGCCCAAGTCCTGCCAGTTCTGTTTCCAAATTTCAGCCCATCCACTTCTCTCCCTCTTTACTGCCCTCGTTTGGTCTGAACCCCACTGACTCCCACATGGGCTACTGTGACGGTATCTGCACCCATCTCCCTGCTTCCCCCTGGTCTCCCAATCTGTTTAAGACCCTCAGCTTAGGTGTCCTCTCCCCCTAAGGCCTTCCCAGGCCTGATCTCAATCATGTCCCTTCTCTTAAATCTCTCATCACCTTTTCCCCCTTGTACCACAGGTTTTACAATCAGTAACCAAGTATGGTCATTGGAGTGACTTTATCTGCTCAGTGTCTCTCTCCATATCAGACAATGAACTTCAAGGGGCAGAAAATTAGACTCGTTTGGTTTCCCACTCACCAGTGCAGTGCTTGGCACATGATGAGTGCTCAACCAATAATTGCCAAATGAAAAACTGAGCAAATGAGATTTCATAGAGATTTGGAAAAGGGAGCAGTCACTGTAAGACAATCAAGGAAGGCTTCCTGGTAAGGGAGGTGATGAGTCCTGAGTTTGGCCTGGAAGGATGGATGGGATTTTTTTTTTAAAAAAAGGGGGGATTCAGGGGAAAGCATTTCAGGTAAAATAAACATTATGAGTCAAGACAAGGTAGCAGGAATGCTTTGCAGTTGTCTGGAGCTGTGGCATTACCTGGCTTACTCTGCTGAATACTAGTGGCAAGATTGAAAGAGGTTTGAAACAGTCAATGTCAAGCTGAGACATTTAAAACGTACCTCTTAAGCAAGGGGGAGCTATTGATGTGTTTTGAGCAGACAACCGTTGTCAGACAAGTGATGTTTAGAATCTGTAGAAGCAGGAAATAGGAGGGCCACCAGGAGTTCAAGGCTTGGGAGCATGGAGTGCAGACTTGGGCCTCGGGAATGGAAAGGAAGGGAAGATGGGGGAGAGGTCCCAAGCTGAGCTCTGCCTCAAAGACTAGTGAGCCATAGATGCGTTCATCCAGAGATGCTCAGCAAGCTTTGGGGTGCCCTTGAGATGGGCAGGAAAGGGAAATTATATATTTTTTAACATAAAACAGTTTCCTTAATTATACAGCAAATACACATCCACTGGAGAACATTTAGAAAATACAGAGAGAGCCAGCAAGAGTAAAAACTTCAGGCAATTCCATTGCCTAGGCGTCACGTTGTTAATATTTATCGTATAGTCTCCCAGAGTTTTTCCATGCATGCTACATATATTGTTTTGAACTGCTTGTATTTCACTTTCACTTAGTCCCATGAACCTTTTTTCATGACAATAAAGATGCTTAGGTAATAAATGTATAGCATCTATTTTAAGTTGTTTGGTATAGATGCACTTAGCAGCAGCAGCAGCACCAGCACCATATTTAATTTAATCAACCCCATATTGTTGGACATACAGATTTTTTTTCCCAGTCTTTTCTTTTGATTTTGTAAATAATCATGCTGGAGTTATCCTTATTGCCTGATTTATGTGTATGTTTTAAATTATTTTCTCAGAAAAAATTCTACCCATTGAATTGCTGAGTCAAAGGTATAGATCTTTTAGGGCTTCTGATTCTTATTTTCAAATTACCCTTCAAATTATATATATATATATATATATATATTTGTTTTTTACTCTTTGTACTGTCATTAAGATTAACATTTTTATATTCTAGTTTTTAAAGTCTTTGTAGGTTTGATAAGAGAAAAATAATTTACATTTGTTTCAATTTGCTTTTATATTATAATTGTTTTTCTTTTTCAAATAATTTTGAGACTTTGAAAATATATTTTGGCCATTTGTATTTATTTTGCTGTGTGCATTTCCTACTTATGGGCTTTTTCCCTCCTTATTTATGGACTTTCTTTTTTCTTTATGCTCATTTTTCTAACTAGATGGTCATTTTTTAAACATTTTTCAGAAACCATGAAAGATGAAGACTTCAACCTTTTATCTATCATGTTTGTCACAAATAATTTTTGGAGAGAAGATTTTTGAAAAGCAGAAAGCTTCTCCCATCTCTGTCACTTACTTGCTCCGTGGCGATGACTGCCTGGCTCAGTCAGTTCAGATTAGGTTGAGCTGCTAGTAATGAACCCATGTTAATTGGCTGTGGCCTTCAGGATCCAGTTGGGAGACTGAAACCACATCAGTAATTTCAGAGGTAATTCAAAAATTTAATATAAGGATTATTAACTAGCAAAAGGGGATGACTACTAAAAGAGGCAGAGAGAACTTTAAAGAAAACAGGGATGGCAGATAATAGGGAGCAGTTATTAGGGAAGGAATATATTTGAAAGAGGTCCCTCCGCCCCCACAACCCTCCCAGGCTGTGACTTAATAGGAAAGGATGTGGCTGTGGCCCCCTGACAGTTGGAGAAGTTTGTTGAGATGCTGCAGGAACAGGCTGAGAAGTGGGGGACTGCCCTTTGGAGTTTGGTCAAAACTCAAGGTTGGGTGCCAGTGGGTCTCCTGAGCACTGCTGGTGACCGACCACTCTACAGGAGCAAGAAAGATGAGACCACGCCCCAGAATGAGGAAGTCCCTTCCTCTTGCCATGTCCCTCTAGTGCCCTCTACTGACAAGAAAACATTTTCAGGGTTCGGATCTAGCACAAAACAAAGCGCAAAACATGATAAGCAAGGGTGGATCCAAAGCTGATAAGCAATATAGTGATAGCCGGACCACTGCCCGAAACAAGCCAGAAGCTGCTTTCCCGCTTCAAAGTCGGGAGTTCTGCGATCTAGGACCAGGATGGCGGTTCTGCTCCAGGAAGCCCCCCAGGGTCCAATCTGCTTCCAGCCTGCTCCCCCTCTCTCCATAGGCTGACGCCCTTGTCTTCATGGTCCATGACAGTAGCCCAAGCTCAAACCATCACAAACACACTCTGGAGATGCAAGACATGGGAAAGAAAAAGGACAAAGAATGTGAGAGAAGGTTCCCAGGAGATGCCATCTGTTTTCATCTCATTGGTTGAAAGTTAGTCACATGACCACAGATAGCTATATGGGATTCTGGGAAATATTTCTTCTGGAAGGCCTGGGACTGAACATCAGAGGTTGTGTTATTTAGGGGAGAAGGGAGAAAATTGGTGGATAATAAACAGCCTCTGCCACAAGAGCCCACACCTGCTGTACCTTTATGAAGAAAATTTAGGCAAAATTATGATATGCTTATGACCATTCAGTTCAGTTCAGTCCAGTTCAGTCACTCAGTCGTGTCCGACTCTTTGCGACCCCATGAATTGCAGCACGCCACGCCTCCCTGTCCATCACCAACTCCCAGAGTTCACTCAGACTTGCGTCCATCGAATCCGTGATGCCATCCAGCCATCTCATCCTTTGTCATCCCNCTTTGCTAGCATGTGAGATGAGTGCAATTGTGCAGTAGTTTGAGCATTCTTTGGCATTGCCTTTCTTAGTGAACATTAACTAGACACACAAGGTGAGATCTTAGGGTAAAATCTTTTAGAATGTTTGAGTTGGAAATTACCATTGAAATTATTTATTCTGTTTTATGAGAACCTTTAGGGCCTAGAAGGGCAGTAGTGTGTCCAAGGTCACATGGATAGCTCCTGGCATGCCTGGAGGTGGACCCCAGGTCTCCTTTACTTTCCACCTAGTGTATCTGTCCACTCTCTGCACTGCTTAGGCTCTCCAGTGGGCCTTTGTCTTCAGAACGAGTCCTGCTTAATTGCACTGGTAACTTAAAGCTCGACAAGAGATCGTTCCACAGCGGAGAGATCAGGGCTTATGAGATATGCCTGGTCCTGGAATCAGGCACATAAGATGCAAAATTAGAGTCCAGGAACCCTCTGGCTTTTAGAACCTAAACTGCCCCCTTTTCTTCACGACTTACTGGAGGCCATGTGAGTTTAGGCTATGGGAACACAGCAGGTGTGAGACAGCAGTAAGTCCTTTGCTGCTGGAATTAAGCAGTGAGAAGTGTTATCTTAGACCAAAGTAGCCATTCACCTTACCAGTCAGAATGCCATCTTCCTATTTAGCTATGGAAATAATGGGAGGACTTTCTTAGGACAGGATATAAGATGGCAGCAGGAAACACACTTTACCCCAGAAGTTTCAAATGAAGAGATTTTCGTGAGGGGGCTACTGTCAGAGGCAGGGTTAGGGAACAGAGAAGAGCACAAGGCACCCAGAGACTACTACCAAGTCTCCCCTGGGGCTGAAGAAACGAGAGGTGAGCTGTGTTACAGGAGCTCCAGCTCCTGTGCAGGTGGGTAGGTGGCTGAGTCACTTGAAGTAGAGTTGATTTCATTTATTGCGTTAGTTTCACACATACAGCGTAATGATTCCGGGTTGCTGTTGTTGTTTTTGCAGGTTATATTCCAATATAGGTAGCTATCAGACAATAGGTATAATTCCTTATGCTGTAAGTGTATCCTCCTTGCCTGTCTATTTTATATATGGTAGTTTCAATCTGGCACCAAAGTAGGGAGAAAGCAGGAAAGAAATGCCTACAGCTGTCTCCCCTCTTCACTCTGATCAGCCAGGGTGTCCTCCTGATCGAAGGCAACCAGAAGCCAGAGAGCAGGGAGGTGGGGAGGAAGCAGTCCACGGGCTCTGCCTTCCTGGGCACAGAGCAGATCAGAGAGGGTGGTAAGTATGAAAAGGATAGCTTGAGTCGGAGCTCGGGCCTTGCTGCAAGTGCTCTTTCCTGTGGATGGAACTGTTTTCAGTATCTTTACGATATACATTTGTAAATGGCCAGGTGTGGCGCCTCCAATGCCACTCCTTTTTCTAGGCCAGTGGCAGACATGACTAATCGATCTCGGATCCTTTTCCTGTGGGTCCAAGAAGTCACCTGTGGGCGTGTGAGGGGCTTCCCAGGTGGAGCTAGTGGTAAAGAGCCCACCTGCCAGTGCAGGAGACCTAAGAGACTGGGGTTCGATCCCTGTGTTGGGAAGATCCCCTGGAGGAGGAAGTGGCAACCCAGTCCAGTATTCTTGCCTGGAGAATCCCATGGACAGAGGAGCCTGGTATGCTGTAGCCAGACACAGCTGAAGTGACAACACGTACGCACACACACCTGCACAGACATGTGAGATGAAATAGATTTGGAGCTGTAAAACTTGACTAGCCTTGCAGATATGGCCTGTCTGCTCATGCCAGACAGGTAGAGAATCTTTTTTTCTGGAAAATTAGCTGAGCAGGTATTTCTTAAGCCAACTGAGTCCTGCTTGGAACATGGATCTAAAGTGCATTGGTGCAAACTTACTGTACTATAGATGAAGAGGCAAGACAGAAGGTAATGTCTGCCTTGAGCAAGGTAGCCTCTTGGCTCCTCTGGAAAGTAGGATGATGCCAACCAAGGCAGAAAGCAAAACTGGGTGTTCTCTTGAGATGGGATCAGCTCTCAGAGCGGAGTTGCTCTGTGGTACCCATCTGTTTGTGGTGCTCTCCTAGGTCCTGACTGACCTTAGAAAGATTTTTGTTAAGCATAGTTGATTTACAGTATTGTGTTGGTTTCAGGTTTAGAGCACAATGATTCAGTTTTTTGCATATTATATTCATTATAGGTTATTACAAGATAATAGGTAAATTTCCGTGTCTTATACGGTATATCCTTGTTGCCTGTTTTATATATAGTAGTTTGTATCTGTTATTCCTCAGAGAAGGCANAATCTTTTTTTCTGGAAAATTAGCTGAGCAGGTATTTCTTAAGCCAACTGAGTCCTGCTTGGAACATGGATCTAAAGTGCATTGGTGCAAACTTACTGTACTATAGATGAAGAGGCAAGACAGAAGGTAATGTCTGCCTTGAGCAAGGTAGCCTCTTGGCTCCTCTGGAAAGTAGGATGATGCCAACCAAGGCAGAAAGCAAAACTGGGTGTTCTCTTGAGATGGGATCAGCTCTCAGAGCGGAGTTGCTCTGTGGTACCCATCTGTTTGTGGTGCTCTCCTAGGTCCTGACTGACCTTAGAAAGATTTTTGTTAAGCATAGTTGATTTACAGTATTGTGTTGGTTTCAGGTTTAGAGCACAATGATTCAGTTTTTTGCATATTATATTCATTATAGGTTATTACAAGATAATAGGTAAATTTCCGTGTCTTATACGGTATATCCTTGTTGCCTGTTTTATATATAGTAGTTTGTATCTGTTATTCCTCAGAGAAGGCAATGGCACTCCACTCCAGTACTCCTGCCTGGAAAATCCCATGGACGGAGGAGCCTGGTGGGCTGCAGTCTATGGGGTCGCTAGGAGTCGGACACGACTGAGCGACTTCACCTTCACTTTTCACTTTCATGCATTGGAGAAGGCAATGGCAACCCACTCCAGTGTTCTTGCCTGGAGAGTCCCAGGGACGGGGGAGCCTGGTGGGCTGCCGTCCATGGGGTCGCACAGAGTCGGACACGACTGAGGCGACTTAGCAGCAGCAGCAGCATCTGTTATTCCTGTACCTCTGATTTGTCTTTCCCTCTCCCCTGTTTGTTTTGGAACAGTCTTGTTTGCAATCACAAGTTTGTTTTCTCTGTCTGTGCGTCTGTTTCTGTTTTGTACATACTTTCATTTCTACTAGTTTTTAGATTCCAAATATAAGTGATACCATAGAATATCTGTCTTTGACTTATTTCACTAAGCATAATATCCTCTAGGGCTACTTACATTGCTGCAAATGGCAGTATTTCATTCTTTTTAGGGCTGAGTAATATTCCATTGCATATGTATAAAATGAAATATCTTCTTAATCCACTCATCTGTTGATAGGCACTTGGGTTGCTCCCATATCTTGGCTATTGTAAAACAGCACTGCTACAGATGTTGTAGTGCACGCACCTTTTTGAATTAGTGTTTTCATTTCCACTCAGAAGTAGAATTGTTGGATCATATGGTAGTTCTGAGCTTCCCAGGTTGCGCTAGTGGTAAGGAGCCCACCTGCCATTGCAGGAGACCTAAGAGATGTAGGTTTGATCCCTGGGTCAGGAAGACCCTCTGGAGGAGGGCATGAGAGCTCACTCCAGTGTTCTCGCCTAGAGAATCCCACAGACAAAGGAGCTTGGCGGGCTATGAGCCATAGGGTTGCACAGAGTCAGACACAACTGAAGCAACTTAGCATGCATGGATGCATGATCGTTCTATTTTTGTTTTTATAAGGAACCTGCGTACTATTTTCCATAGGGGCTGCACCAATTTATATTCCCAACAATAGTCAAGGGTTCCCCTTTCTCAAACACTTCTTATTTGTAGATTTTTTGATGGTAGCCCTTCTGACAAGTGTGAAGGGATACCTTATTATGATTTTTTATGTGCATTTCTCTGATAATTAGTGATGCTAAGCATTTTTTCATGACTGACCTTTAACACAGGAGGTCCTATGGATTCTCAGGTCCTGCTGCTTTTCTAGTGTGCACGCTCAGACTGTAAGTGGCTTCGAATAGAAAACTCTTAGCTGGAACAAATGGCCAATGGTTTGTGGACGTTGCCAGCATGATTTAGGGCCTAGATGGCAAATAGGTCCCAACTCACCTGGCATCTCCATCCTTTTGTGCTAGCTCTCTGTAGACTGTGTTGAGACGTATATGAAGGTTGTGGCCTCCTGTCTAGGGCAGTAGGGCTGTGATTAGCTAAGGATAATTGCCCTGGGATAGAGGGGCTACGAGGGGTGCATGTTTGTCTCATATTTGCCATCACTGGTTGATAGTCAGCAGATGTGGCTTCTGGATGTGATACTTTAAGCAAGTCACTTAACCTTCCTGGATCTTAGTTTCCTCATATGGAAAACAAGGGCATTGCTTGGGTGACTTTTAAACTCTCTCCATCTTAGAAATGCCATGATTAAAACTTGTGTGTGTGTGTGTGTTCATGTAGAACCTGCAGCAAATCTGTTTGATCCAACTGAACCATTTCCTTTTCCCCACCCATCTCTGCCATATGCTTGAGTAAGTCCTCCCTGCCTATGAAGGCCATTTCCCCAGGCTGGAGCAGCTGGAGACCCTGGAGACAAGAGGCCTCCCATACTAAACAGATTCTCCTCTTTAATCTTAACCAAAAGATCCAGGAGGCACGATTCACAGGTCCTCTCGTTTCCTCTCCTCTGTCCTCTGCCAGACTGAACCTCTCCCCTCCTGCTCTGCAAACATGCCTGAATGCAGAGTCCTGAAATTTAGGTTCATGGTTTCAAAGTTCATGGTCCTGAGAATAAACAAAAAAACTATTGTGGTTGCATAGAGCTGTGGACCCCATTAACACCACCCCATGAATATTTATGGCGTGGGACTACAAAAGAACATAGAGGCCATATTGTATTTCCTAGAACTTTCTTTCCATCAGGTCCTTTCTCTGTGGGTCACTTTCATGTAAGCTTTGCTTATTTAGTTGCACACTTTAAGCCGATTAACTTTTCACTAAAAAAAAAAAACCCTCCCTGTTTGTTTGTACATACACTCCCTTGACAAAGATTCACAGAAAACTGCTTTAAACCTGGTAAATCCCTCCACTGGAAACTTGACGTGAACTAAATGTGTCTCTGGGTAGGATTTCCCTGTTTCCCTCCCCGCCTCTGGCCCCTCCACTCCACCTCAGCCTGTTCCCTGAGAGGAATTCCAATGGTCTGAAGGCTCTTCCAGTGGTGTGAAGACTCTTCTGGGAGTCTCTGCTTCCCCTCTAGGTGACCATCTTGTGGAGCATTAGAGAGGTCCTTCCTGAGTGGTGGGTTATTGGGATGGACAAATGGTAGGTCCTGGGTAGATGCCCAATGCTTCTCTAATAGAAATTGGAGTGAAATCAACATGAGAGCCAGAGGGACCTGGAGACATCACCTCCACTGCTTTCCAAGCTTCAGTGAGTGAGTCACCTGTGGGGCTGGGCAGGATATGAACTTAACACGCATATTCCTGGACCCTAGAGATTCTGAATCCATAAATGTGGGCAGGGCCTGGGAATCTGCATATCAACCCTCTCCTTAGAGACTTATAACACAGTGGTCTGTGGCCCTGCCTCCAGAATCCCTGAGCTAGTTCAGCTGTCTCATTGTATGGGTGAAACAAATCCCACCAAAGGGAAAAGTGGCCTGCTCAGTGTCCCATGCAGCCTCTCAGCGCCCTCTTCCCAGGGTAGACCATGCCTGTGGTTCCATTACTGCTTTAACTCTGGCCTTTTATGTCCTGAGAGGCAGCTGTACTGTGGAACATTTGTGATTAGGACCATGAGTGGATAATTGAAAAATAAACTTCCTGCAAGGCCAGGCCGTAGGTGTAGAAATGATAATCAAGGACTGGCCTGGTTGATGGAGATGAGGTGAGATGAGGTCAGGTGAGTACTTGCTGGAAGTCACTCCTAAATAAATCCGGGACTCTGTTGATTTTGGAGTGAACCCTGGGAGGGGGCAGGCCTGTAGTCAGGATGGGCAGGAATGTTGTGGGGAGCTGGGCAGGGAATGGGTATTGCCC
The DNA here is from genome assembly GCA_006410615.1 of Neotragus moschatus. Classification (NCBI taxonomy): domain Eukaryota; kingdom Metazoa; phylum Chordata; class Mammalia; order Artiodactyla; family Bovidae; genus Neotragus; species Neotragus moschatus. The sequence goes on from SJYA01002991.1 coordinate 492,635, forward strand.
AGCTGTGGCAGCCCTCCCTGGGTCTCCTGCTCTCTGGGTGGTGGGAAGCAGTCCTGGGGAGGGTGTGTTGGGGACAGAAGGCAACAGCGGAGTTGAAGGGGTCTCCCTCTGCCTGGCTGGGCTTCTGCCTGGCTCACAGACTCCCCAGCTCTGTAGGCTCCAAGCCAAGGGCCACTTAACTTCCCCAGAATCCTCCTTCGAGATTCTCTGGATTTCAGGGGGACCACTGGGGAGAGGGTTGTGAAGGACCCTCTGGCTATTCTCTTCTGCTCTCTGTCCCCTCCATTCACCCTCACCAGACTGTCCAGTCCAGGCCGGCCAGCAGCTCCTCTGGGAACAGAGCTCTTACCACTGGCCATGAGATCAGCTCCCACCTTGCATCTCAGTTCTAGAAAAAGGTCCCATATGAGGCAGTGAACCGGGCTTCAGATTCAGAGCTGAGAGGTCTGCGTTCCCCCTTTCTCACAGTTGTAAGCTAACAGGCTGGCCGTGAACTCCCCTGAGCCTGGCTTTCCCCATGAAGTGAAGCTGATGGTCTGTGCCCTGCCTTCTCCTAGGACTTGGGCAAGGAGCGTTCATTCACTCACTGGTTTCATATTTATGACCATGGAAGGTCCTAGAACTGAAGGTCCTTGCCCTCAGCAGGGTGCTGGGGTGGGGAAGAATGTGTGGGTGGAGGGGATGCAGACTGTGAAGTGCTGAACCCAGTGAGGGACTCCTGGGCCCAGCTCTACCGCGGGGGTTCTAATAGCGCCGGAGCTCCGTTTCCTGTGTCTGAGCCTTCCTTTCCCCCCTGCCCAGGCCCGCAGCTCCTGAAGCCTGATCTCCTGCCTCACTATCGTTGACGGTCCATATGACTGGTCCTCACTTCAGCCAGGCCCTCTTACCTGGATCTTTCTGCTCCTGCCCTGACAGTGCCTCGCTGTTTCTCCCCTCAGGGTCTTGTACACGCTGACTCTTTGACCAGCATGCTCTTTTCCCTTGTTATCCACTTGCCAGACTTCTGCCGACATGTCAACCTCCTATTCAAGTGTCACCCCTTCTGTGAGGCCTGTCACAGACTCAGCCCACCCCCGAGGCTGAGTTAGTTCCTCTTCCTCTCCACACTTCCATCCCCGCCTGAGCAGCAAGGGTCACTTCAAGGCAAAATAGGAGTTAGAACTGAGATGTGGCTTGGAACCCGTTGCCTAATCTCTCTCAGCCAACTTTCCTCATCTGGAAAAAGAGCACGATGATGCTGATGGCATGGAGTTGCAGCTGTGAGAGTTAGAAGAGTGTGGAGAGCTTGGTATGTGCCTGGTGCTCAGGAAGTGTCAGTCCTGGGACTCTCTGGGCAGTCGATGGTTAAGACTCCATGCTTTCACTGCTGGGAGTGCAAGTTCAATCCCTGGTCAGGGAATTAAGATCCTACATGTCATGCAGCAAGACCCACCCCCCCCAAAAAAAGTTGTCACCCCCTTTCTTTTCTCTTGGTCCAGAGAGAACAATTAGAACACTAGATTTGGAAGAAACAGACCTTGAGCTCCCTGTCACGGGAGGAGAGGTGTGGAGAGGCCACTCAGGCATCGCATGGTGGGTTGGACCTGGTAGCCCCTTCTGGTCCTAGAATGACTGCTGAGCAGTGCAGCAGTCTCCACAGGTATTCCTTAGGATGGAGGATTCGGTGGAAAGGCATGCCGGGGCAACCGCATTAGTAAAGGTTGCATTCTCTTTCTCTTGGAGTGTTGTGATAATTTTGGGGAGCTTGCTCCTTGGAAGAAAAGCTATGACAAACCTAGACCGTGTACTAAAAAGCAGAGAACAAAGGTCTAGTATAGTGCTGCACCCAGTATAGTCAAACAAAGGTATAGTCAAACCTATGGTTTTTTCCAGTAGTCATATATAGATGTGAGAGCTGGACCGTAAAGAAGGCTGAGCACTGAAGAACTGATGCTTTCGAACTGTGGTGTTGGAGAAGACTCTTGAGAGTCCCTTGGACAGCAAGGAGATCAAACCAGTTAATCCTAAAGGAAATCAACCTTGAATATTCATTGGAAGAACTGATGCTGAAACTGAAGCTTCAATACTTTGGCCACCTGATGCGAAGAACTGACTCATTGGAAAAGACCCCGATGCTGGGAAAGACTGAAGGCAAAAGGAGAAGGGGACGACAGAGGACGAGATGGTTGGGTAGCATCACCAACTGAATGGACGTGAGTTTGAGCAAGCTCCAGGAGATGGTGGAGGACAGAGAAGCCTGGCGTGCTGCTGTTCATGGGGTCGCAAAGAGTCAGACATGACATCGACTGAACAGCAACGACAAACGGCTCTGAGAAGCACTGCAGTAAAGAAAGCTATTCATCTTATTCTGTTTTACTTCATTTTCTTTATTGAGGTATAGTAGATTTACAGTATTATGTTTCAGGTGTACCACATAGTGATTCACAGCTTTTAAAGATTATACTCCATTTATAGTTATTATAAAATTTGACTGTATTGCCTGTGCTGCACAACACGTCCTTGTCGCTTATTTTATACATTGTAGTTTGTACCTGTTAATTCCCTACCCCTATCTTGGCTTCCCCCATTGTCTCTCTCCACTGGTAACCACCAGTTTGTTCTCTCTGTCTATCTGTTTTGTTATAGCTACATATTAAGAAAGCAGTTTAAATAGTGTCGCTGAAATTTGACTGGTGCTGGCTTAAATCTCGGGGATGAATTCTGCGTGAAGTCGAAAGAAATAGTTTGAAATTTCAGTGGTTAGGACTTAGTGTTTTCACTGCCAGGGATCTGGGTGTGATTCCTGATCAGAGAGCTAAGATGCTGCAAGCCATGCAGTGTGGCCGAAAAACATAAAAGAACCTGTCGATCAAACAGAAACAGAATCAGGGATGTAGAGAACAAGCTGGTGGTTGTCAAGGAGGAAGCCGGTGGGAGAGGGTTGGATGCAAACTGGTACATATAGAATGGATAAACAGTAAGGTCCTACTGTATAGTGCAGGGAACTATATTCAGTTTCCTGTGATAAACCATAATGGAAAAGCAGTAATTAATACAAAATTGCAACTTGATGATACTTTGATTAAAATAAATTTTAAAAAGTTTTATTGTTTTGCCAGGCAAAGACAGCCATACCTGGCTAATACCTTCAAGACTGTGTGTCTCACCCTGGAGGTGTAGTGAGGAGTTTCACAGTGTTCAAGGAGCGGGGTGTGATCAGCTCGTGGACATTCTTCTGATTGGTTGGTGGTGATGTAATTGGGAGTCAGCATCATCAACCTTCTGGTTCTAACATGTCTTGGATCTATGTGCTTGTGGGCAGCATACAGTGAACGTCTTCCTCCTGGTGAGGGTTTCAGTATCTGCAAAACAGCTCAAAGGACGTGGCTCAGAATGTTATCTGTAGTCCTTGAGGAAGAACTAAAGGTCCTTCACTTTGTTTAATGGCTAAAGTATTATTTTGTCTTGCTTGACTGTTTTCCTTTCTTTCTGCCTTTTCTCACATCTCTGATGAAATTTATATTTTGACTAAAGTTTTTCTACAGACAAAAGGCAGGTGGAGGACATGGGTGGGGGTCTATTCTGAGAAAGCCTCGTAGGGTCTGCTTGTTTACAGTAGTGTTTCTTATTAACATCTTAGAATGTGAAACTTTGGGAGAACTTGACTTGGCGGAGGGGGCTGTGATTTGGGAATCAGGGAGACATATTTTACCCAGAACACCCATGAAGCCTCATCCTGCCTACATGACCTTGGCCAATTCCTGCCTCCTCTCTGGGCCTTCCTTTGAAGGTAATGTATAGGAGGCATTTATCTTGATCCCTGGGACAGAGTGCTGTGTGCTTCAGTCAAGATACTGTGCTATGGGGACCCTGAGATGGGACCTTCTGTGATGGGCCTTTCCCTGCAAGGATTAGGTCATAGTCATCTTTTACAGCCTTGAGTTCAGGCTCGTGGAATCAGATGGGGAACATGACATAACTGTAGACACTGAGAGACTTTACAGTTATTTATTGTTGTTACAGAAGTGTGCTGAAGCTGGCTCTTACCTGCATGTGAGAGCTGAATGTACACATAACCTCCATCTCCATGTTCTGTGACCTTGAAGTCAGCCATGGTGGGTGTATTTATACCAGAGAAATAAGACTTTCGTCTCCCCCAGCCAGTTGTTAAATATCAGCACATCCTTGATTATATATCATTAGCAAGTATTTCTTTAAAATGTCTCCTTTTTTATTTTCAAATTTATTATTTAATAGCTTTAAATTTTTATTTGACTACTTTCAAGGTTTCTATTTTTGATTTCTGAAAAGCAGTTTTCCAGTTGAATTTCATAATCTTTTCCTGATAGTCAGTGTCCAGAGCTTCATAACCAAACTCCACCACGAGGTGACAACTCCCTGAATTGCAGGTTGGAGGTCCATTGGGGTCAGCCAGGACTGGAAAAAGATGGCATTTTCTTTTTTAAAAAATTAATTAATTTATTTTAATTGGAGACTAATTACTTAACAATATTGTAGTGGTTTCTGCCATACATTGACATGAATCAGCCATGGGTGTACATGTGTCCCCCATCCACATCCCTACCACATCCCTCCCCATCCCATCCCTCAGGGTTGTCCCAGTGCACTGGCCCTCAGCTCCCTATCTCATGCATCGAACCTGGACTGGCGATCTATTTCACATATGGCAATATATATCTTTCAATGTTACTCTCTCAAATCATCCCATACTCGCCTTCTCCCAGAGTCCAAAGTCTGTTCTTTATCTCTGTGTCTCTTTTGCTGTCTCACATATAGGGTCATCGTTACCATCTTTCTAAATTCTATGTATATGTGTTCCAGTTCCAGTTCAGTCGCTCAGTCATGTCCAACTCTTTGCAACCCCATGAATTGCAGCACACCAGGCCTCCTTGTCTATCACCAACTCCTAGAGTTCACTCAGACTCATGTCCGTCGAGTCATTGATGCCATCCAGCCATCTCATCCTCGGTCGTCCCCTTCTCCTCCTGCCCCCAGTCCCTCCCAGCATCAGAGTCTTTTCCAATGAGTCAACTCTTCGCATCAGGTGGCCAAAGTACTGGAGCTTCAGCTGTAGCATCCTTCCTTCCAGAGAAATCCCAGGNGATGGTACCTCATTGTGGTTTTGATTTGCCTTTCTCTGATAATGAGTGATGTTGAGCATCTTTTCATGTTTGTTAGCCAAAAAGATAGCATTTTTGTTGGTGTACATTTCATATCTTTCTTATGGCCTATACACCCATGTTCTACATTTCTGTGAAGAATTACCCAGCTTGACCTTTTCCTTATAGCCATGACCAGCACAGAGGGGTAGAGGAGAGCCCATGGACCCAGGGGCATGGTTGCTGGAGGCAAAGCCTCTGGTGCCTTGAGTCAGTGCTTCTCAGACTTGACTGTGTACACATTCCACCTGGGGATCCCGTTAACACGCAACTTCTGGTTCAGCAGCTTTGGGACAGGCCCTGGGAGTGGGTGTTTCTATCAAGTGTCAAGGTGAGGTCAGTGCTGCCCATCTAGTGTGTGTGTGTGCTCAGTCGTGTCCAACTCTTTGTGACTCCTTGGACTGTAGCCTGCCAGGATCCTCTGACTGTGGGGATCTCCAGGCAAGAATGTTGGAGTGGGTTGCCAGTAGCCACGCGTCGGTGGTGGAAGAAGAAATTTACCCAAGTGGTAGGAATCCTTCCTTCAAAGAGTCTTCTCTTAGGAGGCTGATGGGTCTTGCCTTTTGGTAACCATTCAATAGCTGTGTATTTTGAATGTGCCGACTTAGCTCATTAGACTCTACATACTGTTCAGCTGATATGTTGATTTCAGTTATTTATTTGTGATTTATTTTGGTGAGAGGTTCAAAACCAACTTGACTTTTCCTCAAAGAGCTAACCCATTATCTCCATGTAATTCACTGATTTTGAGTAATCTCCCTCTTTCCACAAATTTGTGAGACCTCTTTCGTCATATATAGATTTTCTTACATAGACTAGGGATTGCTTCCAGATTATTCCATGTTGTAGGTTTGTCTAAGATTTATAACATATTTTCATGTTTGATGAGGCCAGGCATCCTTTGATACTTTTCTCCTTGACTTTTATCACCTAATTATGCAGATGAACTTTAATATTCTTTTGTAAATAATAGGAAAAAATTTATTGGACTTTTGATTAAAATATGTTAAACCTACACATTAGTTCAGAAAGAATATTTCAGAAACAGAGTATGTCTTCCCTTTCATGTCACTTTTTATAGGTTTTAGTAGAATTTTACTAAATGTCTGCATGGTACTACTTTTTTTTTTTGGCTTCAGCCTGTAGGATCTTAGTTCCCTGACCGAGGATTGAACCTGTGACCCCTGCATTGGAAGTTTGGAGTCCTAACCACTGGACCATGGAAGTCCCAACATACGACTACTATCTGTGTCAAGGTTTTTCCTAGATATATGATCCTTTTTTGCTGCTGTTTTAAACAGAATTTATTATTTTATATTATGACATTGTGTGTTTTACAATATTTTGTTTTATATTATTTATACTGTATACTTGGGCTTCCTCAGTGGCTCAGTGGTGAAGACGCTTCCTGCAATGCAAGAGACACAGGAGATGTGGGTTCAATCTCTGGGTCGAGAAGATCCCCTGGAGGAGGGCGTGGCAACCCATGCCAGTATTCTTGCCTAGGGAATCCCATGGACAGAGAAACCTGGCGGGCTACAGTCCATAGGGTCGCAAAGAGTCAGACACAACTGTGGCAACTGAACATGCATGTAGGCATGTACATATTGTATACTTATTGCAATTAGCCACATGTGGCAATTTAAATTAATTAAAATAATAGAAAATACTGAGGGGTATCTGCTTAGCTCTAGTACTTCAGCTTGACATGCTGATCTCGCTGGTGAAGGCTATACCCTTGATCCTTTGGCTTTGGCTGTCAGCCATCCTCTACAGCCTGTCATGTTGACCTCAGGCTGTTGCTGCTCCACTGGCCCCCTTGACACCCCTGCATCCCCCCTAGGCATATGGGAGCACCCAGAGTCCCAGACACCAGTTTCTGGGACCAGACTGGAAGCACCCTTGCCCCATGTCTCTGGACATTGCCCTCCACTCCCACTGTCCCATTGCCCCTATGTGTGGTGGGTGGGCGGCTTCTTCTAGACTTGCAGCTGCACTGGGCTATACCTTGGGGAACTTCCTAAGAGCCTTGTGTGCGCAGGCTCCCTCACACCACATGGCCCATTCATATCCTCTGATGTGGAAGGCTTCTTCCTACTCACCCTTCAGCTGATGGGGACTCCCCAGGTCATATGCAACTCCTTCCTTGAAGTAGCCTTCATCTTTTTCCCTCCCTGGGGCCACAACAGTAGAATAGATGTAGGAAACAAGACTCGCTACCTATTGAAAAGTTAATGTTTTCAGATATGCCTGTCATTTCAAAAGGAAGGAGACCTGGTTACTTCCCAGACAGGTGGCTGAGGAATAATTTAGCCTGGCTTTGGGCATTGAGCTTACATAAATAGAATTTGGAACACACTTTCCTTTCATTAATTTATCAATAAATATTTTGTGAGCATATTCTCAATGTCAGACATTGTTCTGGGCACTAGGGATATTTGTAGCAAAAAAAGTAGACAAAAATCTTTGCCCTCATTAACAGACCTTCTAGGGGTACCTTGGGTCCTGGTTTTATGGTGGGCAGTTATTCAACCTGAGTTTTATGCAGAATACTTTTTGCTCATCTTGAGAGTGGCTTGGTGACCATCTCCTATGGGGTTAAGAGCTAATGGCCTGTCCTCATTTTCTGACTGGATAGAGACATAGTGACCATCCCTATAGGAGAATGTGCACTTCTTTCTGTTTCACACATTAAAGTGAAAGTGAAAGTGACGTCGCTCAGTCGTGTCCGATTCTGCAATCCCATGGACTGAAGTCTGCCAGGCTCCTCTGTCTGTGGGGTTTTCCAGGCAAAAGTACTGGAGTGGGTTGCCGTTTCCTTCTCTAGGAGATCGTNGAGAATGTGCACTTCTTTCTGTTTCACACATTAAAGTGAAAGTGAAAGTGACGTCGCTCAGTCGTGTCCGATTCTGCAATCCCATGGACTGAAGTCTGCCAGGCTCCTCTGTCTGTGGGGTTTTCCAGGCAAAAGTACTGGAGTGGGTTGCCGTTTCCTTCTCTAGGAGATCGTCCCAACCCAGGGATCGAACCCAGGTCTCCCACATTGCAGGCAGATGCTTTACCATCTGAGCCACCAGGGGAGACTCTATAAAACCCTTAAAGGAGGGTCAAGAAGCTCTGGGTCTCAGATTTCATCTTTGGGTGTAGAGACTCAGGCCAGAAGACAGTCTTCTGAAGTTCCTCAAGGCTTTCATTCAACAGATGTTTCCTGCTCTCTGTGCTGAGGATGGAGCTACAGGACAGGCAGACAGTTCTCGCCTTCATGAAACTTCGAAGATAGAAGTTAATCAAATTCTGTTGTGATGAGACCCCTGGTGGCTCAGATGGTAAAGAATCTGCCTGCCGATGCAGAAAATGAGGGTTCAATCCCTGGATCAGGAAGATCCCCTGGAGAAGGAAATGACAACCCCCTCCAGTATTCTTGCCTGGGAAATCCCATGGATAAAGGAGCCTGGAGAGCTACTCCATGGGGTCACAAAGACTTGGACATGATTGAGCAGCTGAATGTGATGAGACTGTAGAATGGCCTGGCCTTAGGACTCAGAGCAGCTCGGGTGTGGTAGAACGTCCTGCGACTCTTCTGGAACAAGAGGACTCTCCAGTCCATTCAAGAAAGACCCGCAAGTTGTCTTGAACAAAGGCTTTGTCTAGTTGAGAGGGGAGGCTGCTTCAGAAATGGACTCCCTCTGTAACTCCACGGATGCAGCCCTCAGAGTCCCTGCAGTCAGATGGAGCCCACCTCTGAGGATGGGAGCCTGGCAGGAGGCTCTGGTGGCAGCCTTCTCTTGCAAGCAGAGCCCGTCCTGTGTGCTTGGCTCAGCAAATGTTTACCTCCTGCCTTCCTTCCTCAGTCTACTCTTTATTGTGCCTTTCTGCTGGAGGAGGAGCCATAAAGCCACAGTAGATACTGTGTTGACATGAAGTTGAGACCTCTGGGGAATCCCAGAGTGCCAACACCTGCCTCCAAGCTGACTCCTAAGCATTCTTATCTTCTCCTGTGGGGCTCTGGTTGAGATCGTTGAAGGAAGTGAGTGCAGAAGAGCATGCACGTTGCTGCTGGAGTGTGGGGTGATGGCTCCCCACTGTTGCCTCAGGCTTATTTTGAATATCCAAAGCCCATGTCTTCCCCCTTGGGCACTGGGATTTTCACTCTTGGCTCCCAGATGCACGTGGACAGATTCCACTGTACTCGTTCAGATGACAGCATGATGAGAAGCGTCCTGGACTGGAGCCTTGGCTCTGCGAAATGCCTTGCTCGGGGACCTTGAACAAATCACTCAGCCTCTCTCCACATCATGCTCGTGTCTATGGAACGGGATCAGGGTAGGACTGGAGATGACAGCCTGATTCTGGACCTCTGTTCTGGGGTACCAGTTACTCTGGTCTGAAGCCTGATGCTGGGGAGCTTCGAGAGCCCAGTGCAGTGCTGGTGAATCATTCTAGGAGAGGCATCTAGGTGACAGGCAGCAGCCTTCTTGGACTGTGTCTTTGAGGGACAAGTTTCAGTCGCTCAGTTGCGTCTGACTCTTTACGACCCTATGGGCTGCAGCATGCCAGGCTTCCCTGTCCATCATCAACTCCCGGAACTTGCTCAAACTCAAGACCATTGAATTGGTGATGCCATCCAACCATCTCATCCTCTGTTGTCCCCTTCTCCTGCCTTCAGTCCTTCCCAGCATCAGGGTCTTTTCTAAGGAATCAGCTCTTCACATCAGGTGGCCAAAGTATTGGAGTTTCAGCTTCAGCATCAGTCCTTCCAGTGAATATTCAGGACTGATTTCCTTTAGGATGGACTGGTTTGATCTCCTTGAGGGACAAAGGAGCTGCCTTTAGGATTCTGAGACAGCATCCGTTAGACAGAAGGGCAATGTGTGAGATCAGATGTGGTGTCAGGGACCCTCCAGCACCACAGGAGAGGAGGCTAGGCTGGTGTGGGAGGGGGCTCTCTGGGTCCTGAGATGGACAATCCAGTGGCAGACCCTGTGGCTTTCCCAGTGTGTGCTCCCAGGGGCAGGCTGGGCCAGCCCCTTCTGTGGGGCTGTGGGTAAGGCTGCCTTGGGCTGGGTGCTAGCAGTAAGTCAATGACCCCCTTGCGGGCATGGGAGAGGTCATACCTGTTACAGCCTCTCCTGATCTCACTGCCCATCACCATTAATGGGAGCCATTGCTGAGGGTCTCCATGTCTGGAAGGTGCAGCTCAGCTGAGCATCTTATATTTACCCAGTGGTGCCTGGTGCCAACTTTACTCACAGTATCTCACTTGATGCTCACAACAACCTTGTGGGGAAGCTATTATAATTATTTATTCTCATGTGAAAGATGAGGAAACTGAGATTCAGAGAGGTTATTTGTTCATGGTTACACAGGCACAGCTTGGAGTTTGTCTCATTCAGTACTTTCACTCTTAGCCAGAGCATCTGTATGACTTTTCTCAGTGTATATAAAGTGAGATTTGCTATATGAAATATGTGTACAACTGGAGTCTGTCCTCAAGGCACTTGGAATCTCGTAGAACGGGAAGCTGAGGAAGGAAACGTGGGAACTGAAAAAAGCCCGGGTTTGGTTGTTCTGGCTCTGCCACTCACTGGCTGTGTGACCCCCAAACAAGTCATTCTCTTCCCAGAATTTCAGTTTCTTCATCTATAAAATGGGAATGAGCAAGGCCAAGAATTACTGCATATGGACAATCCCGGATTAATTGTAAAGCATTATAGAACATACTGTTCCTCCCCACACCCCCGGCTTCACTTCCTCTACCCACACCCTTGCATTTGTGGGCACGGTAAATATTTGTTAGGTAGATGTACAGACAAAATCTCGCTCCTGTGGCCTGGTTGATGTGGTCTGGTTGGAACTGTTTTTCTTAAAGGAACACAGAGAAAGGCTGGCATGTGTCAGGACTGGGAGGAATACTTTCATGCAGAGATATGGCTTAAATGAGCTTCACAGGGCAAGGGCTTCTGGATGAAGACAGAGTGGAGTAGGAGAAAGACAGGGAACCCAGTGAAAATTACAGTGACATGACTCTTCACTGAATGCTCCCTGAGGGTCAGGACCTGTTGTACTGAGGGTTTAAATAACATGCTTACCTCATTTAGTTCTTGCCAACTCTGCAAGGTAGGTCATTCTGTTTCAAGATGAGGAAACCGAGGCTCAGTGAGGTCAAATGATTTGTTGAAGGTCACACAGCTATCAAATGGCCATAACAGGATTTGAACCCAGGATTCCTCTGGCTTAAAATTACATGTTTTTAATCAACCAACCTCCCCAGGTGAACAAGATAACACATGCAGGCTGGAAGTGCTTTCAGGAAGAATTCCTTATGTGGGAAGCAGCCTGGGACTCCTTCCCTTTGAAGCAGGAGGACTCCTGAGTGCTGGGCGTTGAAGAGCTGGAGACCAGACGGAGACCAAGGCGGGCTGAGGAAGCCCAGGAGGCATTTCTCGGCAGCCCTCTGACTTAGGAAGCTCCCTTGCCCTGACCTCTGTTACTCTCTGGTTTGCAAACTGGTGTGTGCAGGGGTACCAGAGACCTAGCAAGGGGTACACTGTGCAGAGAATTTAAGGGAATGAATATCCAGATTCTAAAGCTTCCACACAAGATTCTGTATTAAAACTGCTGGAGGAGGCCCTGGTCATGGTGGTCCCTCCCCAGCTTTACCGAAGAAAGCATCCCTTGTCACTCATCCTGGAGCACAAAAGCCTCTGAGCACTAAAGGGAAAATGAGAAATGACTGGTCACAGAACAGCCTTCTTTGATGATGAGTCAAGGAATCTTGGAAAAGGAAATGGCAGCCCACTCCAGTATTCTTGCCTGGAGAGTCCCATGGACAGAGAAGCCTGACAGGCTACCATCCAGGGGTCGCAAAGAGGTGAACACAACTGAAAACAACAGGCACTTTCGACCTGGCATTCTCCTGTCTTTTCCTATCTGTATGAATTTCTGTTTAGGGGGATGCATGGTGCTTCATGGGATGTTTTGAATTCAAAACAACTGAAATAGAGTTAACTACACTGATTCTTCTGAAATGGTTTCTGGACTTTCATTATTTCAAGATACGTGGATAAAACCCAAGATGAATATTTATTTGTTTTCTTTCTGATGTAGCTTGTGCTATTCAATAAGATGGTTAAGTCTATTTCACCAAATCACATTCTGAAACATTTATTATAATTATAGTCAATCTTCATCGTATAAAACGTTCACTATTTTTTTTTTTACTTCTTGTGAACAAAATTAAAAATGTATTGAAATTCATGGGGGAAAATCTTAAATGTTAGGTTCACAATATACGTAAGGATATGTGGCTTTTAAAAATTATTTTGGGGACTTCCCTCTGGTCCAGCGGCTAAGACTACATGCTCCCAGGGCAGGGGGCCTGGATTTGATACCTGATCAGGGAATTAGACCCCACATGCCCCAACTAAGACCTAGCACAGTCAAAAAATAATAAAGAAAGAAAATATTTGACAAATTGTTTGGGGGATATGTGGGCACGAAAGCCTGAACCTCATTGTGCCACTTCCTCGGCTTGCTGCAGCCTTCCCAGGCCCTGCTGACGCCCTCCCTTTGCCTTCTGCCCTCTTGCTTCTCTGCCTGCTCTCAGAATGTGACGAGTGCTCCTGACTGCACAGTGAATGCATCATTGACAAGGATGTTTTTCCTTTGAGGAAAAGATGGCACTGTATTGTGGACTTGGGCTAAATCTTCAGAAAGGTGGGAGGGGCTCAGGACCCTCAGCTTGAAGCCATCTTTGGCTGAGCCAATTTTGTTACACCTTTCAGCAAGGTGAGAAGAAGTGTAAGTTTCAAAGAGTTAAGCAAATCGGGAGTTGTGCAAACCATCACCACAGTCCAATTTTAGAATTTCTACTACCTGGAAAAATTCCTTCATGGCAACTTATAGTCTGAGCTCATCCACACCCCTAGCCGTAAGCAATCACTGCTCTTTCTAGCTGTATAAACTTGCCTGTCGAGATGCTTCACATAAATGGAATCGTATAAGATGTAGTCTTCTGCATCTGGTTTCTTTCACTTAGCATGATGTTTTTTAGAATCATGTATTATAGCATGTGTCAAGACTTCTTTCTTTTTCTTAAGTTTGTTCTTTTTAATTGCTAGATAGTTTTCCATCATATAGATTGACCACATTTTGTTTATTCATCCAACAGTTGATGGACATTTAGGTTGTGTTCAAGTTTGGGGCAATTATTAATAAGGCTCCTAGAGCCTGGCGGGCTGCAGTCCATGAGGTTGCAAAGAGTCGGGCACAGCTGAGCAACTAAACCCAGCACAGCACATTAATAAGCTACTGTCAGCACTTGAGTACATGTCTTTCTGTGGACCTATATTTTCATTTCCTTTGTGGACATCTCTAGGAGTGAAATTGCTAGGGCTTGTGATAAATTTAACTTTGTAGGAAAATGCCAAAAACCTTCCATAGGGAGTATACCATTTTATATCCCTGCTGGCATTGAATGAGGGTTCCCAATTCTCTACACCATGAGCCTGAGTTTTAATCAGTCTTTGTTACTCAAAGGCCTTCTCAGTTTTTCTTTTACTGTTTAGTGATAAGAATAGGTTGGCTCTTCCAACTCCTCAAGTTCCTGATTTTCCAGATTCTCTCCATTCCTTTTCATTCCCACTATGAATTGCTAGATTCATTTTTTTAATTCAACTTATTTAAACAACAACAAAATAAAAACAATAAAAATAATTTACCTATTTCTCCCACACCTACCCCACTCCCTGCCTCTGGCAACCATGTTTGTATATATATACATATAAGCGTTCATGTGGAATATATATATTCTGCATGTAAATGAGATCATGTGATCTCATGTGATGTTTGTCTTTCTCTGTCTGACATTTCACTTAGCCTAATGCCCTCCACATCCATCCATGTTGTTGCAGCTGGCAAGATTTTGTTCTTTTTTCATGGCTGATACTTACGTTGTTTCCATATCTTGGCTATTGTAAATAGTGCTGCAATGAACAGGGAGATACAGATATTGTTTCAAATCAGTGTCTTCATTTTCTTTAGATAAGTACTCAGAAGTGGAACCGCTAGGTCACATAGTAGTTCTATTTTTCATTTTTGGGGGAAACCGCCATATTGTTTTCCATAGTTTTGATTGTTTAGTCACTAAGTCATGTCTGATTCTTTTGCAACCCCATAGACTGTAGCCTGCCAGGCTCCTTTTTCAATGGGATTTCCCAGGCAAGCATACTGGAGTGGGCTGGCATTTCTTTCTCCAGAGAATCTTCCTGACCCAGGGATTGAACCTGTGTCCTCAGCATTGGAAGGCGGGTTCTTTACCACTGAGCCACCAGGAAAGCTTGTTTTCCATAGGAGCTGTACCAATTTACATTCCCACCAACAGTGCGCAAAGGTTTCTTTTCTTTTCTTTTCTTTTTTTTTTTATATTTGTTTATTTGGCTGTGCTAGGTCTTCGTTGTAGCATGTGGGATCTAGTTCCCTGACCAGGGATCAAACCCAGGACCCCTGTAGTGGGAGCTCAGAGTCTTAGCCACTGGACCACCAGGGAAGTCCCCACAAAGGTTTCTTTTACTCCACATCTTTTCCAAAACTTCCGTTTCTAGTGTTTTTGACAACAGCCATTCTAACAGATGTGAGACAATATTTCCCTCTGGTTTTGCATTTTCCTGACCTAGGCCTTTAATCTTCAGTGCAGTTGGCCCCAGCCCTGCAGCTTTCCTGTGCAGGTCTATTGTTCTCTCTCTACCAGTCCTATCTCTTAGGCTCAGGGAGAAATCTGATTGGCTGGACTATCTTTTCTAGAGTTTGCTACTTAGCTTCCAATACCCTCTGGGCACTAGGAGATTCATTCTTTGATCTCCAGCTTAAATTGATACACTTCTATTTTTCCTTCCTAGCTGTCTTTTGGGGAGACATTGCCTTAGATGAAGAGGACCTAAAGTTATTTCACATCGACAAAACCCATGACTGGGTCAGGCAGTCAGCGGAGGACGTGGGGCACAGCACAGGTAAGTACAGTGTCCCTTCCACCCTTGCCCCGGAGGGAAGGGCCAGGGGCTTGGACACGGGTAGGTGTGGACCACAAATCATTGGTATTTGGCCTGTTGGCCTAGGGCCCACCGGTCAATGGAAAGCCAGAGGGACCATACCTTCTCCATTGCAGGCTGGGAAGCTGAAGTTTTCCTGTCCCTCTAAGGAAACCTCCATTTGCCTCTTTATCCAAAGGTTCAAGCCTGAGCTCAGAGACTTGAACTCAACATAGGTTCTTAGGACTCTGGCCTCAGGGTCTAGCACTTCACAACTGGAGAGAATTCCTGGAGAGGTTCCACTGAGGGCATGTGGTGGTGATGCTGGTGCTGATTAGTAGTGGGAAGATGCTTGTGGGGGAGATGGTGAGGGAGCAGGGGTATTGTGTACTTGCTTGGCCTAAAACCAGGTGGAAATCCCCCCCACCCCCGGGCCGGGAAACACCTCTCCCACCCTCCTTCCGTGCCTTCACCTTGGGGTAGGCAGTAATGAGACTGGTTTCCTGAGTTCTCCTCACCTCCCTGCCCACTGTGCTCAGACGCCTCCCCTCTGGAATCTCCAGTCTCAGGAAGAAGCCCAGGGCGCTGCACTGTGGGAGATGACAGGCTGCGTGGCTGACAGTGACCGGGGCTCCTGTGTGCCGGATGCTACACTTTCTCTCCTACCTGTGACCCCTCTACCCACCCTCCCTTCCTTTCTTTTGAGGCTTTAAAAAATTGTGGTAAGAACACTTAACGTGAGATCTGTTGTCTTAACAAAATGTTAAATGTACAGTACAATACTGGAAAGTACAAGCACGACGTGATACAGCAGATCTCCAGAGCATCCATCCTGCGTAACCGATGATACTCTACTGTGATGTAGTACTGGACACTTGCCTTTTAGCACCGCTCATGGGTCTCATGCAGCGCTGGCAAGACGAAGAGGAACAGCATGTGGCCTCCGCCTTCAAGGAGAGCTTTCATGCCAGGCAGACAGAGTTTAGACCTGGACGAGCTCACTAACATCTCAAAGTTCAGTCTTCCTGTCTCTAAAATGAGGATGAAACCAGCATACCCGTCAGTAGGGGTTGGGAGGATTTACTCCGGAAGGAATGGGCTAACCTGGTGCCTGGAACGTGGCGTGTTCTCAGGCAGTGACAGATATAATCTCTAAGGCACCCAGTCCAGCAGAATGAAACTGAAGCGCAGATAGATAAACTGTCATTCCTCAGGGCAAGGGTTACAACGAATCAAGAGCAGTGGAGCCAAGAAAGTCATCACGGGAATGGTCTTGTGTCTTGAAGGATGAATAGGAGTTCCTTAGGTGAAGAATCAGGGAGAGATGTTTCAGCCAGAGGAGAGACTGTGTGCAGGGAAGGGGCTGACTTAAGGAACAGGGGGAGCTGTGGGTCACTGAGGGTGGCTCTTTGGGGACCTATTGAAGGTAGATGCACCTGGGGAAGTTGGGGTAGATGATCAAGGTGCCTGTTGACGGGGTGGGTGCGAATGTGCCCAGAGTGGAGGCAACTCCCATGGTACCTGGTGTCTTGGCCCCAGAGAGCTGGGGCTTTCCTCTGTGGGCTGCAGGGGTCCTGCCTAGTGTTTCTGAATGGAAATGTAATTTGCTCATCTGTGGCTCAGGGAGCTGGTGGGAGTCCCCTCTCCCACTGCTCTCAGCATCCCATCTGTAGCCCTGAGGTTGCTGGGTTCCTGACTGGATGCTTGGGCAGCCTTAGCCTGCTGCTCGCTGGTGGAGACGGTGGAAGAGGAGTTGTCAGGGCCACCCCTTCCCCTCTGCTGATGAACTTGGTGGCATTCAAGAACATCCCCAAAGCCCCCCACCCCTGAATGCCTTGCACAGCTCAAAGATTCCACTAGAACTAATTTACCAATTCTCCATTTCAGCATCTCCTGGGACGAAAGGCCCTGGGATCTGTATTCATTTGGGAGGGAAGGAGAATACACTGTATTCATATTTCTGGGTGTGGTCCCAATTCACTCATTTGCTCACTCACTCAGTTATTAATTGAAACCTCTACTGAGCGTTCATTTTGTGCCAGGTCTAGGGCCAAATCCTGAGAAGGTATAGACTGGGGTGTCTCTTAAGGGCTCACCAGCTCGTGGAGGAAATAGATGCGAAGCGAATGAAGAGTTAGAGGTAGACGTCCCAGGAAGCACAGGGGGAGTAGGGCACCGAGAAGGGCTGGTACCACTGCTAGCGTGGTGGAGTCAGAAAGGCTTCCCAGAGGAGGGGGTCCTGGGGAGGTGGATGGGATTCCTGGACTGGAGAAAGAGTCGAAGAGTGGAGAAGGACATCCCATATTGAGGGAGGGGTCATTCTTGGGGCAGAAAATGGGATGGCAACCTCCGCTGAATTGGTGATAAGCTCCCTTCTTGTCCAAGGCCTGCTCCCTCTTTATGAGGGGGGGTGGTGGTAGGACTGTGCTCAGCAGAATGGGGGGCAACTGCCATGGCCGATGGGGAACATGAGCAGCTGCAAGAACTAGGCTAAGCTCCACACAGGATGTGGGGCTGAGAGGAAAGCAAGAGGGCAAAGGATGTCAGGAGGTCAGAGGTCCTCATTGCCAGTGGCTGGGAGAAGGGAGGAATGAGCTTCTTTTGGTGTCCAGCTTTATGATTATCACTTCTTTGGATTTGAAGGACCTCTCCTGTATAGTTTGAAAAGTCCATTTGAATTTTAAATGGGATTTTGGAATCCAAATTATTTCTTACACCATTATTTATACAGTGTGTAAATTACATCATAATTGAGCTCTAACCAAAGGAAGAATCTCTTCATAATTCTATCATTCCATCTCATCATATATGCCCCCCACCCCCGCCAGATTCTCTCTGGTGTCCTAGAGAAGTTGATCAGATTGTAAGTTTTGTGTGATTAATTTTTTAATTTTCTTTTTTGCTATATCGGGCTTCCCTGGTAGCTCAGCTGGTAAAGAATCCACCTGCAGTGCAGGAGACCCCAGTTCAATTCCTGGGTCGGGAAGATCTGCTGGAGAAGGGATAGGTTACCCACTCCAGTATTCTTGGGCTTCCCTTGTGGCTTAGCTGGTAAAGAATCCACCTGCAATATGGGAGACCTGGGTTTGATCCCTGGGTTGGGAAGATCCCCTGGAGAAGGGAACGGCTACCTACTCCAGTGTTCTGGCCTGGAGAATTCCACAGACTGTATAGTCCATGGGGTTGCAAAGAACAACTGAGCAACTTTCACTCACTTCACTTTTGTTATATTATTTTAGTACTTAAAACTAGTGAACCTTGCTAAGGCTTGGGTTCAATCCCTGGTCAGGGAACTGAGATCCCATGAGCCATGCAATGCAAACAAAAAATTAGTGAACTTCACATAGCTCAGACATGCAGTATGATGTACTTTTCTGTGTCCAGTCCACGTGGCTACCACCCAGACCAAGGGACGGAATATTTCCAGAACCCCCAGACTCCCTCTCATGCCCCCTCCCAGCCAGCACCCACCCCACGGCAGCCATTTGTCTGACCTCTCTCCACACGGATGCATTTTACCGACACGAATGGACCCGTGCAGTGTGTGCTGTTTGTGTCTCCTCCTCCTCAGTTTTGTGACTGTGGGATTTCCCCCATGGTGTGTGTGCAGCTCTGGTTTGTCCTCTTTGGTTCTTGTGCTGTGTTCTCCTGCATGAAAATACCCTAGTTTATTCATTCTTCCATTGAGAGCCATTTGGACATTTGACAGTTTAGGGATATGATAACTGAAACTACTGCTCACAGTCTTGTATCTACCTTTCGGTGGACAAAAGCACTCATTTCTGTTTATGTACGCAGGAGTGGAATTGCCGGGTCACAGGGTATTTGTAAGTTATTAGTAGATGCAGTCAGATTTCCCAAGTGGTTGCACCAATTTACAGCTGTGTGGGTGCAGGTTGATTTGGAAAGCAGGCGGAGATGACCATGCAGGACCCAGGGAGACCTCTGGGTCTTGGTCTTTCCAGCCTGGGGACCCCACTCATCCCTCCAGACCTGCACAGCAGCAGCATCGCGAATGCTCAGGGTGGCTCCTATCAGCAGTCCTCCTGCTGTCCTTGGGGACCTGCCATGGCACAGCATGGGGACCCAGGATTGCAAATGTAAGTAAAAGACCTCAAAGAGAGGCTGGGCTGTGGCCAGCCACCATGCCAGTTGCATGACCAGCTGCCTGAGAGTTGCCTGTCTGGGAGGTTGCCTCAAGGATGTGCAGGGAAGGGCAGCCTAGCAGCCCTGCCGCTGACTCCTTCATGATGCTCTCCTAAGGCTACCATGGCGAGCCTCATGCTCTAAAAACCTGAGTATCTGTCTTCTCGTTCCTTCTCCCCTGTGAGCTGAGAGGGAACAGAGTCCACACAGATTCGACTTTGGATCCCCCAGAGGTGGCCCAGCACTTTTGGAGAGAAGGTTGGAGAGAGGAGAAAGAAGAGGTGGATGGAGACTGGCAGGCCCTGAATGATCTCCCAGAGGCCTTAGGGGTGAAAAGCTCTCACAGGGCATTGCTCTCAGGAGTGTAGTCAAAGCACTGGTCACCATCACCAGCTTTGACCTCAGACTGTCTGGGCTTGAATCCTTGAGCTGGGCCTCAGTATCTTCATCTGTTAAATGGGTAGAGTAATAATACTTACCTTGGAGTGATGTTGTGAGGACCAAAGGAAAGACTACATGCAAAGCGCTGAGCACAGTGCCTGGCACATAAGAAATGCTCAGTAAATATCAACCCTTCCTGTTTTTCCTCATTGTTAGTAGTAGTATTTGTAGAAAGAACACTGACCTAGGTGGGTTCAAGGTTAAAGTAGAGGATGATGGACATTTGTTATGTGCAGGAGGGAACTTTGGGGGCTCGGGCATGAGGCCTTTGAAACATAAACCTTCCTGATATTTCCTCCTTCCCAAGCTAGAGATATATAGTTTTTTTCTGGTGTGTTTTTATGCAAGTTTATTTTTATCTTGATTACTTTTCTCTGAGGGCCTATAAGACTTTGCATCTATCTAAAACAGTTATTTTATTTTCATAATGGGAATATTTTAAATTGTTTTTGCTGATTAAACTAATACCACTAGTTGTTAAAAAAAAAAAAAAAAGAAAAAGTCCAATAGCTCAAAACTGTAAAAAGCATAAAGTGAAAATCCCCTTTTATCCCAGCCCCAGGGGTCCCCATCATGATCTGTTTGCTGGATCCCTTCCAGCCTTACTACACTCAGGTCATGTGCAGATATTTTTTAAACGTAAAAGGAATTTCTCTTAACACCCTCTTGTGTAACCTGCGTCTTGAACACCATACCATGGACATCTTTTAATGTGGTATTTTGAGGTTGATCACATTTCATGCACGACTCTGCCACCATTTATCGAGTTAATCTATGCAGATGGACATGATGGTTGTTTTTCTTCTTTTCTGTAATATTTTGTTGTTGTTTTCTATTAGAGACATTGCTACTGTGAACAACACTATGCATAGATCTTTAAACGTTTGCTTTGGTTAAGAAAAAAAAAATTTTTAAAGGAACCACACCTTTATCCGCTCTTTGTACTTCCAAATGTGTGAAAGGATGTATTCTTAGATATCGGTTATCTCATTTCCAAGTTTGGGTAATTACCTCTGAGTTTTTGGGAGGGTGGGGTGGGAACAGGGCTAAATCCCTGGAGGGGGATGGGATGCATTGTGGCCCCAGATACCTCCTTTCCCTGCTCTCTCCTTTGAACTTGGAGCTGCTTTCCTGGTTGCTGAATGAAACAGTGTCCTTTTTCTAGAAATGATCTGGTCTGCCTCGTTTTCTAGATGTGCCCTGTGTCCCAAATTCAACCAGCTGCAGTGTCAGGACTAGAACCCAAGGCTTCCACTCTCCTAGCCTATGTCCTCCGTGGTACCAACCTGTCTGCCGTGTTGCCAGAAGGAAAGAATGGAAACCAACAGGGGTGCATGTAGCCATGTCTTTGCTAGCCCTGGGAAAGGAGCTGGAGTCTTTCTGGACCAGGAAGTGAGCCAAGACCTTGTACCTAGGTGGGTTTGAGAGCCCACTCAGTGTGCTGGGCTGGCCACAAAAATAGCCACTGAGGGCTCTAGGTCTCCAGAAGGGAGCCCCCTTGCTTGTCACTTAGGATCCTAGGCTATTGGTAATTATTTCTGATCAAATCAGTCTCCCTGCCTCCCGTTTCTGCTTCCCCATCCTGCTTCCAAGTGATCTTCCTGGACCTGACGCTGCAACCAATGTGCTAGACTGAATAGTGTTCCCCTAGATTTATGTCTATCCAAACCCCGGAATACAACCTTATTTGAAAAGAGTCTTTGCAGATCTAATTAGTTAAGCATCTTGAGATCATCCTTGATGTGGGGGGGCCCTGAGTCCAGTGATTAGAATCTTTATAAGAAGAGGAGAGGACACAGACGGACACAGAGAGCAGACCACATGAAGAGCGATGTAGCTACAAGCCAGTGGACACCAAGGATCGCGGAGAGGTAGCTCAACTGGTAAAGAATCCGCCTGCAATGAAGGAGACCCTGGTTCAATTCCTGGGTTGGGAAAATCCGCTGGAGAAGGGGTAGGCTACCCACTTCAGAATTCTTGGGCTTCCCTGGTGGCTCAGCTGGTAAAGAATCTGCCTGCAATGTGGGAGACCTGGGTTTGATCCCTGGGTTGGGAAGATCCCCTGGAAAAGGGAAAGGCTACCCACTCCAGTATTCTGGCCTGGAGAATTCCATGGACTGTGTAGTCCATGGGGTCGCAAAGAGTCGGACACGACTGAGCAACTTTCACTTAATCACTTAATCACCACGAGCTAGGATGAGGTGAGGAAGGATTCTCCCCGAGAGCCTAGAGGAGAGGGAACATAGCCCTGCCAACCCCGTGATTTCAGACTGCTGTCCTTTGGAACTGGGAAAGAATAGACCTGTTTGTAAGCTGCTGACTCTGTGGTAACTTGTCGTGGCAGCCCAAGAAAACTGATGCACTGCTTTTTAAAACTCTTCCCTGGCTCCGCATCCCTTATCAGAAACATTCCTTATCTGGTGCCACAGGTCCTCAGTGTTTTATCCACAGCCCACACACTCATTCCCTTCCCTCTCTTCATCCTCCAGCAAAACACTACGGCATCGTGTCTGTACAGACCCCCACTGTCCTTCCTTCCGGTCTTCTGTCCCAGCTACGCCCGCTGCTCCAAGTCCCCACACTACAGAAAAAGAAATGAAGGTCCACAGACAACCAACGGCTTCCCCAGGGCCTTACGACTGGGGAGATTCATGACACCCTTTACTCAGCACAGATGCTGGCTTCAGAGGCCACCTGGGTTGACAGTGCTGTTAATATCAACCTGATTTTGTGCCTGAGATGGAGAGAGTACTGTTCTTCCCCTCTGCCCATTTTCAGACAGTCCCATTCCCCCAGCCATGAGAAGTGGCAGCAGCCTCTCGGATGTGTGTTGGGGTAAGGAGGCGAAGAGTGCATTCTTCAGGGAGAGAGCGTCCTTCTGTGAGCATTTTATGTGCAGTGAGAAGAATGGGAGTTCTGGGCAGGCATGGGCCAAGCTGTTCTATGAATGGGGCCCTTGAATTAACATTGCAGAGTTTCCTAAAGCTGCTAATCGGATTAGCTGTGTAGTGAAGGAAGTACTTAGCGGGACACACACACAGTCACACACGCAGGCACACACACATTCTACCATCCTTTTGCAACTTCTCTGATGTGGGGGTGCAGAGCCTGACACCCCATTTCTGAATTCTGGGATACCTCTCCCCCTAACCACACAAGATGTGGAGAGAAGACCTACGCTCTTGACTTTTTGGGACTTTGGTTGTTTGTTTCTGTCCTAAAGCGTCCAGGAAGTGAAGTTGAACATTCTCATCTTTGCAAACGTTTAGAAACTTGGAGAGGAAATCTCATCTTGCAGTTCTCTCCATCCGGGTAATGAATCTGATTTCTTGCTCTTTGAAATGAAGACTCTGGAAGGGGAAATGGCTTTAATTACTTACTGGCTCTGATGGAAGCTGACGTTTCCCGCCTTGTCTATTTTTGAGCTGCTGGGCCATGTCCATCTCTTTTGAAGGAACCAACCTTACTCTTAACTCCTGCCGTCTGTGTAGGATGTCCACATAAGCCCAGTAGTTTGGGCATTTGAGTTCAAAATAATAAATCAGCTGGAGAGTGTCAAAGACTTAAGTTAGGGTAACTTGCCTCCTCTCCTTAGGCCTGTCACTCACAGATGGACCCCGCAGAGCCTTTGACTCCTTGAGTTCCTTCTCCGACTTTGTCTGTGACTCATAGGGGAATGTGCTTCCATCCCCTGGTCTCAGAGTCTCCTCTGAATGGAGAGTCTCATGAAACCACATCCTGACTTCTTTCGAACCAGTTTGAACTCTGTATTTGAGCTCTGGTGCTTCAAGCTGGAGGAAAGAGAGGAAGCAGAGGCCATTGAGCATTGAGGGGCTAAATTCAGGCACAAAAGGCTAAAGCGTACCCCTGAGAGACCCACACATACCACACGGGTTCCTGGGCCCTGCCTTCCAAGGGACCCAACATGTCTCTGTTCCTGGACACATTTTTAGCTGTGAGGCCCTTGAGAGAACTTGTGAGTGGGGGTTGCTTCGAGCAGTCCCATCAACAGGCTGTGGTTTTTCTGACTGTCCTCCCGTGGAGACATTTCCCATGCTGGATAGACATGGCTTCAGCTTTTCATTAATCTTTACTGATGGTGGGCATACTACTAACTAACCAGCGTCCAGGAAAGAAACAGGGGCAGTGGTGGCTCCCTGTGACATTCTGTAGAAGGGACAGTGTCCTGAACTTATGGAGGAATGGCAGGTTAGGCTTGCTGAGCTGGAGACAGTTGGGTTCAAAACTGTCTCCTGTCATATCAGAAAACGTCACCTGGGTGAGATCTGGTGATGGCTCTTGCCGGGGCCACTGGCTTAGAGGAACAAGAAGCCGTCAGGAGCAATCTTACTCATCCTTTCCACTGCCTCCTCCAGAGCTTGGGAATAAAGTCTTGGGGACTTCTGTTTCTCTACTTATATTGGACTTGATATTTTGTGCTTCACAAATCTCTCTGAGAGTCTGATGAGTATTGGCAGCACGTCTTTGAGAAAAAGATACATACACAGTTTTGCTTGCAGTTTAAAAAAGTTTACGCTGTGAATTCCAAGTTAGGAAACTCAGGTCCACGGTCCCCCTTTCCTGTCTGTTTCCACTCTATCAGAGATGTTCTCACGTGGACATACTGGATCCTAGAGCTGCAGGATAGAAAGTCATGGATGCTGGTGTCGGGCGGGCCTCCCTGGCTCTGTACTGATTAACTGAGGGAGTTAGGGGATTCCTTCCTTGTTTGGAAAGTGGAAATGTGGGGGGGATGGGAAAGTGTGGGAGGTAAAGCACTCAGCCTGGAGTCTGAGGAATGGTGGGTGCTCAAGGAATAGTACCCATATGACTGCATGCTGGCTCCCACCTTCTCATCTCCCAGCCCACTTCTGTGTCCCAGACTCCACACTCCCTATATGCCTGGAAGTCGCTTCCTTTGCAGTACCCTGCCTGCATGCCGCTGGGGTTTCTGGAACTGGGCTTGCACCAGTGTCATCTGATCAGATCCTTAGATTTAGATCCCACCAGTCATGGGGAACCTCTGTCAATCCCCAACAAAAAGCCTTCCCGAGTCCACCTGGGTCAAACTCTAGGTCATGAAGTTGGCCAAACAAAGATCTGAGACTGGATTCTTCTTTGATGGCGACAGCCAGAAGAATAACTACTGTTTGTGGTGTGCTAATTGTGTCTTGCTGTTTACTTGCTTAGTCATATCCGACTCTTTGTGATCCCATGGACTGCAACCTGCCAGGCTCCTCTGTCCACAGGATTTTCCAGGCAAGAATACTGAAGTGGGCTGCTATTTCCTTCTCCAATTAGTGTCTTAAATAATCTCATTTAATCTTCATATAACAGCTCTGTAGGTATCAGGTACTGTTGATACCTACAGATATGTAAGCTAATGTTCAGAGAAGTGTGTAACCTTTCTTCTTTCATACAACTAACTATTGGTAGAGCCAAGATTAGGACTTAGCTTTGTCTAATGTCAAAGGTTGCTTTTAGCCTCTACGCTGCATTGCTTCTAGAGATAGCTGCTGGCTTCACCACTAACCCTGTTGCCTTGAGCTGTGAAGGCTTGGTTTCCCCACCACTACCTTTGAGAGGTGAAGATAGAAGACAAGGGTGAGTTCTAGGCGCTTATGGAACTGCTCTTCATCCTGCCCCCGCCATCTCAGGTTGCTGTGTTCATGTTCACTGTGTGCCTTGCTTTGCCCACCAAACTGTCAACAGCTGTGACTTCTCTTTGTTTGGTTTTGGCGCTCTCTCTTTAGTTCCAGCAACATCCTGGGCACAGGGACAGCAGCAGACAAACCCTTGTGAGTTGAAGATGGAGCCTCAGGATTGTATGGTGGCCTCCTTGCTCCTCTGCTCCCCCAGGCCACTTGGGGTTAGGACTGTTCATTTGAATGTGGGTGCCTGGCATGGGATCCAGCAATGAAGAAAGGCGCATGCTCAGGCTGGGCAAGCCCAGATCACCTTTA
Source organism: Neotragus moschatus (assembly GCA_006410615.1). Taxonomy (NCBI): domain Eukaryota; kingdom Metazoa; phylum Chordata; class Mammalia; order Artiodactyla; family Bovidae; genus Neotragus; species Neotragus moschatus. The sequence continues at coordinate 518,369 of SJYA01002991.1, forward strand.
AGAGTATCTGAAGAGGGTATCCTTTGGCCACATGGTCAATAGCTTATCTTTACTGATACCTTTGTACAGAGCCCTAGGTGTGGTCCTTGGGTCTTTTCCAAGCCGGAGACAAAGTGCCAGCCTTTCCTCCCACTCCTCCAGAGCTCCTCTCGGCTCTTTGCGGATCTGAGCCCACCCCTCGCTGGTGGCTCTATTTCACCCCTCCCCTTCCAGAGAGAATTTGCCTTGGCTCCCACGGTCTAGAACTTGATCTTTATAGCTGCACTGTGACTTAGGCATGTTTTACACTCCTCTTGTGTCTGCCCACAGCTCTGCTGAATGCTGTCTTCTTGGTAAGAGTCCTTTTCCCTCTCTCTCCCTCCACTCCCTCTCTTCTTCCTTTAAGGACCAGATGCTAATTGGGAACCTCTTCTGTGCTCAGCACCAAGGGTACAGCTGTATCCACTTTTTCTTCCGCTATTAAGGAGATGGAATTTTAATGATGGGCGTGATTATGGACCTGCTTTGGCAGTACTGCAGGAATGGGGCCGGCTGAGGTGGGGCAGGACCTGGAACCAAAAGACCCCATAGGTTTGGGGGCCCTACCGACTTCCCAGAGGAGGTAAGTTCCAGTGGGCAGAACTCACTCCTGGAGAGAAGGCCCAGGGTGACAGCTGTCATTAGGCAGAAGTTGGTATTGGGCGTCCAGCCTGGGACCCAAGACCTGATGTTTGTGTGAGGCCAGAAAGCCAGGCAGACAGCATCAGAGAGGCCTGTAATAGAACTCACAGAGGGTTCCAGTGCCATGCTGGGAGCTGGGAAGAAAGGCAAGGACCCTGGTTCTTCTGCGAAATGGGTACTAAGGAGGACAAGAAGTCAGAGCCTTGGCCTGAGAGAATAAGGTCGGGACGAGGGTCAGAAGTTAAGCAGAATTCCTTAAATCAGAATTGGAGCCAAAGGACCTTGAGGGCCGCTGTAACCCTCAAGTGTGGAGCGCAAACTCCCTAAATCCCCCCCGCCTGAGGACAGGACTGGCTCCACGCGAAGTCAGCAACTGGAGAGGAGGACTGGGGTGAGCAACCGGGCGAGGCCTGGCAGTTATTCCGCCCATAAAGTTTTCAATTTAGTGAGATGATTTGAGATGAAAAAGAGGCATCTGATAAAATGCACATCTGCTCTTTGGGAAGGGAAAAAGAACGCAACATAAGGATTCTATCATCTCTCTCCCTGAGGCCTCGTTCAGAGGCTGACTTATGCCTTGGACTGAAGCCAGAGTTCTCTGTGAATTTGAAATGTTGGGAAAAGTTAATTCACCTTTGGATTGATTTTTATTACGACTTGCGTTTGTCAGAATTTGGAGAAACTGGGCTGGAAGGCTACTTGGAGTCACAACAGGGTGCAGAACCGGGTGGAGGCATCCATGCAGGGAGCCGCTATCCCAGCCCCGCCACCCCACCTCCCCGCCCCGCC
>SJYA01002991.1:529243-544345 GCA_006410615.1 Neotragus moschatus
CTGCTGCTGCTGCTAAGTCGCTTCAGTCGTGTCTGACTCTGTGTGACCCCACAAATGGCAGCCCACCAAGCTCCCCGTCCCTAGGATTCTCCAGGCAAGAACACTGGAGTGGGCTGCCATTTCCTTCTCCAATGCATGAAAGTGAAAAGTGAAAGTGAAGTCACTCAGTCATGTCCGACCCTCAGCGACCCCATGGACTGCAGCCTTCCAGGCTCCTCCGTCCATGGGATTTCCCAGGCAGGAGTACTGGAGTGGGGTGCCGTTGCCTTCTCTGACCTTAGTGGACTAGAAGCAGCAAAGACTGTGGGTGAGAGAGTGAGTCCTGGTTGAGTGAGGTGGGCCAATTGCCAGAGAAAGGTATAAGGATGGAGTTTGGTTGCTCGGGGACTGGATGACCTCCAGTTAAACCCTACAGTCTGGACTTGATTTTTCTCTCTGGTGCTTGGCTGGTGGGCTGAGGGCCCCAAGAATCAAGAGGTGGCATGATGAGGCTACGGGCACTAGGGGTCTTACAGAATGAGTGGGCCGGAGAGGCAAGGAAGGAAAATAAAGCTGGAGTGGGGGCTGGGGAGGCAGGTGTAGAGTAGAGACCCCTGTGGTCTTCTCTGGGGGTGGGAGTGCTGTGGGAGTGGCTGGCTGTGGTCAGGGCCACTGCCAGCAGGGGTCTGCCTGGAGGTACCACCTCCACCTGTCTGCACACCAGCACCCAGATGTGCGTGCGCTCTGAGAGATTCTAGCCTGGAGATTACAGGAGGCACCTCACTGCAAGCATCTCACTTTGGATGAAGGTTTTCCTGTTCAGAAAGTGTGCTGGAGGAGAAAGGCTACTGGGCTTGTGTCTGGCCTGCATCCTGCAGGAATCAGGGCTGTTGTCGAGAGTAGCATGTCTTCTATATAAAATCAACACAGAGCAAAGGGAATCATTTAAAATGCTAGAATCCTGTGTTTTAAGGACGCCTCTGTAGTGATGAAATAAAAATCACTGTTTGCTTTATTTTATGTTTTTTCTTTAATGTTATTTTAGTTTACACACACATATATATGGAGAAGGCAATGGCACCCCATTCCAGTACTTTTGCCTGGCAAATCCCATGGACAGAGGAGCCTGGTAGGCTGCAGTCCATGGGATCGCTAGGAGTTGGACACAACTGAGCAACTTCACTTTCACTTTTATGCACTGGAGAAGGGAATGGCAACCCACTCCAGCGTTCTTGCCTGGAGAATCCCAGGGACGGGGGAGCCTGGTGGGCTGCCGTCTCTGGGGTCGGACACGACTGAAGCGACTTAGCAGCACACATATATATGTATAATTTCACGCTAATGTATATAAGTATATGATAGCATCATATACTTTCATTAGTTGTGGATTTTTTCTTTTCCCTTCAATTTGACTACCTTCTTCACTTCTTTTTTCCCACATATTACCACTCTCTCTTCTCCAGGCTATACATGCTAATAACTTTGTATGCACCCTTCTATGTGTTTCTCCATGCACATATATTCACATATACATTGATACAGAGATACACACATATATAAGTATACATATAAACCCATAAACATATACACAGATATATTTTATCACTTTAAAAAAATGGGATCATATTTGATACTTTTTTATGCATTATATTTTTCTCACTCATCAATATTTCATGGCAAATGCGTCTAAGACCCTTATTACAATTTCAGTTTATTCGTTTTTTAAATGTTATTTATTCACTTATTTATTTTTGCCACTGCTGGAGCTTCATTGCTGCTCTCAGGTTTTCTCTAGTTGCATCAAGCGGGGGCTACTCTCCAGCTGTGCTGCGTGGGCTTCTCATTGTGATGGCTTTTCTTGTGGCAGAGCACGGGCTCTGGAGCAAGTGGGCGTCAACTGCTGTGGCCCACAGGCTTAGTGGCCCTGCCACAAGTGAAATTTTCTGGGAGCAGGGCTCAAACCCACGAGCCTTGCACCAACAGGTGGCTTCCCGACTCCTGGACCACCAAGAAAGTCCTCAGTTTATTTTTGTTGTTGCTGACTCTCAGTCACTCAGTTGTGTCTGACTCTTTACGACCTCATGGTGTACAGCACACCAGACTTCCCTGTCCTTTATCATCTCCGGACCTTGCTCAAGCTCATGTCCATTGAGTCGGTGATGCCATCCAACCATCTCATCTGCTGTCGTCCCCTTCTCCTCCCGTCTTCAAATCTTTCCCCAGCATCAGAGTCTTTTCTAATGAGTGACTGTTTGCCTCAGGTGGCCAAAGTATTAAAGCTTCAGCTTCAACATCATTCCTTCTAATGACTATTCAGGATTGATTTCCTTTAGGGTTGACTGGTTTGATTCCTTGCAGTCCAAGGGACTATTTATTCTTTAAATAGTTGCAAAATATTCCTGGCGTGTATGGACCATGATTTGTTCAATCTTTCCTTTATCAGTTAATACTCACTTCAAGTTTTTGCCGCCATAAACAATGCTGCAGTACAGTTCCTGAATACAGATCCTTACAGAGTACGTCTTTAATAGATGTTGCTAGAATGTGTTTCAAAAGGTGTAATCATTCGCATTTCCATAGCAGTTCATAAGTGTGTTCCTTTCATCATATCCTCCCTGGCACTAGGTATTTTCAGTGTTTTCAATAATACAAACAGTAGTTAGTATTCAGTTCAGTTGCTCAGTTGTGTCCAACTCTTTGCAACCCATGAACCACAGCACGCCAGGTCTCCCTGTCCATCACCAACTCCGGAGTTTACCCAAACTCATGTCCATTGAGTCGGTGATGCCATCCAACCATCTCATCCTCTATTGTCCCCTTCTCCTCCTGCCTTCAATCTTTCCCAACATCAGGGTCTTTTCAAATGAGTCAGCTCTTCTCATCAGGTGGCCAAAATATTGGAGTTTCAGCTTCAACATCAGTCCTTCCAATGAACACCCAGGACTGATTTCCTTTAGGATGAACTGGTTGGATCTCCTTGCAGTCCAAGGGACTCCCAAGAGTCTTCTCCAACACCACAGTTCAAAAGCTTAGTAGTTATTATTATTTAATTTGTATTTCTCTTATTCCTGGTGACTTTCAGCATCTTTTATCTTCACCAGTGACTTGGGCGTGCACTTCTATGAATCACCTCTTGCTGTCCTTGGGTCATTTCTCTCTTGGCTTGCTGACCCCCTCTTATCCATCTGACCTCATTCAGAGAGAGGCAGCTTCTTCTCCCACTCTCCACTACTGCCATCTAACAAATGTACATCTCATCCTTAGTCACATGAAAAATCTGTATTTTTCTGCTTTGCTTTCTTGAAGGTATTTTGACTTAGGCATTTTCAGGCTCCTAGACACCTGATAAACTCAAGTGTCACTTCATTTTGGCCACAGATGACCAGCCCTTAATGGTAAAAATGATGCACAGGGTATGAGGCTGAAACCAGAGGGACTTGCCATTACTCTTTGCTGATAGCACAGATGGTTAAGAATCTGCCTGTAATGTAGGAGACCTAGGTTTGATCTCTAGTTTGGGAAGATCCCCTGGAGAAGGGAATGGCTTACCCACTCCAGTATTCTTGCCTGGAGAATTCTGTGGACCGAGGAGCCTGGCGGGCTATAGTCTTGGGGTCACAATCAGTTGGACACAACTGAGCAATTAACGCTTTCACTTTTCACTTTCAGTGATGTAGACACCATACCTAATTTAAGTGATTTATTTTCACACTAAAAACTACCCCCAAACTTAGTGACTTCAAACTGTGATTCGTTATCTTGCATGACTCTGTGTGCTGACTAGGCTTCGTGGGGTGGGTCTTTGGCTGACATCATTCAGCCAAAGTCGTTCACTTGACTACATTCATCTGGTAGCTGAGTTGGATTGAGAGGTCTAGAAAAAGCTTTAGTCACATATTTAGCATCCCAGCGTGCCTCCACATGGCTCCTCTCTCTGCGTGGACCTTTGGCACGGAGTTGTATGTGTCTCTCAGTTGTGTCCAACTCTTTGGGACCCTATGGACTGTAGCCCGTCAGGGTCCTCTGTCCATGGGCTTCTCCAGGCAAGAATACTGGAATGGTTGCCATGCCCTCCTCCAGAGGATCTTCTCACCCTGGGATCAAACCCAGGCCTGCCTCATTGCAGGCAGATTCTTTACCATCTGAGCCACCAGGGAAGCTCAAGAATACTGGAGTGGGTAGCCTATCCCTTCTCCAGGGGAACTTCCCAACCCAGGAATCGAACTGGGGTCTTCTGCATTGTAGGCAGATTCTTTACCAGCTGAGCTACTAGGGAAGCTCTAACTTAGGTGGTCTAACTAAGTTGTTAACTTAGTTGTCTAACTAAGAGTTTTTACAGATGGCAGCTGGCTTCCAGAGAAAGGAAGCAGAAGCCACCAGTCCACTTAAGGCTGGGACTCAGAACTCTCAGAAAGCTACTTCTGCCACGTTGTATTGGTCAAAAAAAAGCCGAAGGGCCATCTCAGCCTCAAGAAGAAGAAAATAGGTTCCAGTCCTTAGTGTGAGAAATGGTGTGAGCTTACAGAAATGAGAGCTATGGCCATATTTAGAGACCATCTACTCTCTTCCCTCACTGTATCTTGTCTGCTCACCAGCAATAGTTATTGTCAGGATTTTTAATATTTGCTAGTTTGTTAGGTATAAAATGACCCAACCAAATAAACTTGAACAGTCACGCACACTTGGGTTTGCATCCCAGCTCAGCCGCCTTGTAGCTACGACCTTGGATAAGTTATCCAGTTAACCTCATCTAAGGTTTGGCAAGGATTAGAAACAATATTTATGCAAAGCACATAGCCATGTGTCTGGAACATAAGAGGGACTCAATGAGCATAGCCCTTCCACTTCTTTCTCTCCACCTTCACTTCCAAGAATTATATGATCCAACACTGCAAGTGCGTCGTCCACCTCTGGACTGGGATTTCACAGCTGTTCAGCAGCTGCACAGAAACACAATTAAAGAGGACAGGAAGGAATAAAGCTGCCGCAACCCATTAAAATTCTGCCTCTGTTGGGTTGTACACGGTATTCACATTGTGATGAGAGATCTTCTTGGGTGTTTTAGGAAGGATGACAGCACTGCCCCACCCATGCCCCACGCCCCTGCAGCTGGCTACGTCCACAGTCTGCAGCCCCTCAGATGACCCTGGTGTGTTTGAAGAGGATAATGTCAAGGTTAGGCCAATCCTTCCAGTCTGAATCCCTCCAATATTACCACAGCAGACGAGTAAGTCTTTGAGCAACCAGGGCAAGCCGGAGGAGGAAGGAGACCCCCAGGGTGAGGTGAGGATGGTCCCTTCTAGCTTGTTCCTTCAGCCCTCCCATCTGTCCCTCCAGGACACTGTCAGGCACCAAACTGGGTACCTCTTGTTTTGTTTGAATTAGAGATAAGACAGGTTGTGTCAATCTCAGATTCCCCTTTAATCACACCCAGCCCCCGATTCTGCCACCCCCCAGAAAAAGAGACCGCCCAAGCAGGATAAAGGATCTGAAGGGAGCCTCTGGTTGGCCGGCTACAGCAGCAGGTTTATTTCCTGGCATTGTGTGGCTCCCCTCAGCCTTGACGGGCGGGGATTTGTGCTTCCAGCCTTGGGGAGTGCTGGGGGTCTTGGGGAACTACTCACTTGGCACCCCCCTGGCAGACGCTTTGGTCTGAGAGCCTTCNCCTCTGGTTGGCCGGCTACAGCAGCAGGTTTATTTCCTGGCATTGTGTGGCTCCCCTCAGCCTTGACGGGCGGGGATTTGTGCTTCCAGCCTTGGGGAGTGCTGGGGGTCTTGGGGAACTACTCACTTGGCACCCCCCTGGCAGACGCTTTGGTCTGAGAGCCTTCCTTCTCTGGAGATGAGAGCTCAGCATGCATTTGGGGGCTGATAATGGGATTAATGAAACAAAGTGTGTAACTGTTCCTCAAATGAAGCTGTGACTATTTTGATAGAGGCTGATTTCCAGGACCATATTCATAAAAGAGAAGGGACTTTCCCTTTCTGTAGCAGTCCCTTAAGAGCTTTGGTCTGAACAACCTGATTCGGTTGTCCCAGAGAAGAGGGATCCCTCAAACTCGGGCACTGAGCATCTAGACCCCTGAATGTCACTTGGGCCAGCATATCTGGGTGTAAACTGAACCTGACTTTGGACATTCTTTTTAGCCTATCCCCAGAGGCAAACATGTTGGTGATGACTGCAGCTCACGTTGAGCTCTTACTGGAGCAGGCGTTTTTCGTTCACCGCCTGGCTCCACGCCCATGACATCAGCACACAGCAGGCAGGGCGGCTGAGGGGACAGTGGCTCTTCTAAAGCAACACAGGTAGTGAATGGCAGCGTTTATCTTCAGCCTAAGTGCCCCGGACCCAGGCCACTTGCTCTTCATCTCTGGGCTACCTCATTGCTTCTCAAGCTTCCTTTTGTGTCTGAATCACCTGGGGAGCTTGAAAAAGCACAGACATCTTGACAGTCCTCTAGGTTAATTGAGTCCCAGTCTCCCAATCTCAAAGCAGGGGAGCGGACACCAGAATTTTTAAAAAGCTCCTTGAGCAAACCATTGTGCAGAATAAGCCACAGTCTCCGCTTTCACCCAGCCTTTGGGAATTACCGCAGGCAAGGTGTGAGTTTGCCCATCACCCACGAGGTAAGGGTTATGCAGATGGCTGGGCCATCAGGGTGTTTACTTCCAGTGTGGGAGGGACCAGCTGACTAATCGCAAATCTGCAGTTCCTCAGTTGCGAAGTCTGGGTCAGGCCTGGTTCTGTTTGTGACGTGACTGTGCCTTCAGCTGGAAACGGAACATTGAATAGCTAGAGCTGCTCTGCTTTTTCAGAGAGGAGAGGGTACACTCTCAGAGCCAGGGAATTTAAATGGACTTTATCCCTCAGCCCACCCCACCCCCAGCGTGTTAAATCCTTTCAGACACCCCCGTGCTCCTCTTCAAATGCAGGACTCTTGGACCATAATAAATAATTACATCCTTCTATTTGGACTCCGATTCCAGATAGTAGTAATCCAAGAAAATCCAATAATGACAGTTGCATTAAGATCCTTCTTCCAGGCTAAGCAGAACATCTGTTTAGACATATTTTTAATCGGCAAATGCTTCCTGTGTTGAGTCCTCAGCAAATTAAATTTCTCACTGGACCGAGGGGGAAGCTGTCATTCAATAACCCATCTCTGGAAATTACACTCCAGCCTCTTTCCAGGTGCACTTAAGATTTTCCCATGCTGATTCGGCTGCACACAGGCCCTTATAACACCAGGTCACGAGTATGGATAAGCGCAGCTTCTCTGAGAAACATCAGATTCCTTAGTGTTAGTCCCTCAAACAGAGAAGTATTTTTGCCCATTCTCCAAGGGGGAGTTGGCGGCAGAGGAAAATTTAAGAGACTTGTTGAAAACCATATGGGAAATGAATAACAAACTTCCACTTGCTACATCACTGCCTGTGATTACTTAAGACAGGATGATTCTCAGGATTTAAACATTAAGGACTTAAGGGCTGCCAACATTTTGGAGAGGTTTCCGCCACAGAATTGTCTGGACTGTTGGTTGTTTATTTTTAGAATAACTCATCCATTCTTTAATTAATTAATTGAAAACCTAAAAGCACCCCATGCTTACCACCAGCCAGACGCTGTGCTGGGTGTGAATAGAATGATAAATGAGCCAGCCACAGGCCCTGTCCCCAAGGAGCTTCCAGTCTACTGGGGCAACTCACATTTGAAGCTTTCCCAGTGGCTCAGCGGGAAAGAATCAGCCTGAAATGCAAGAGACGTGGGTCTGATCCCTGGGTCTGGAAGATATCCTGAGGAGGAAAGGGCCATCACCCCAGTATTCTTGCTGGGAAGATCCCATTGACAGAGGAGCCTGGTGGGCTATAGTCCACAGGGTTGCAGAGAGTCCGACACAACTGAGCACACAAACTTTTGGAATCTGGATGCAATCTGTAGTCCTGGGCTGGGAGAGCAAGGTAAAGTATCTGTAGAGGCCAAGCAGGTAATGTCAGTGGGTGAAGTGGCTGGATGGAACCATGTGAAGCGGGAAACAGAGGCTAGCAACCAGGCAAGCATGTGCCTTGACTGTGAGGAGCAGATGCTACTTAACTCCCGGGGCTTGTGGATGATAGAAGATGGGTCACTGTTGCCACATCTTTCCATTTTTGAAGAAAAGCTAGAAAATTGGGATTTCTATGTGAAAGTCCTTGATTTTTAAAAGTTGGCTCCTCAAGTGAGATTTAAGAAAAAACAAAACAAAGTGTGGTCCAAAAGCATCCAGGCCAAACAAAACACATCTGTGGGTTGGGTTTATCCCAAGAGCTGCAAGTGTGTGACTCCAGATCTAGAAATTCTAGCAGTAAAACAATTATGTTCAGGCTGAAAAACGTGTTACACGCCAACTTTCTGATTCTAGCGACTGAACTGGCATGGACCTCTTTTACAAACGGAGAACTACTAGGAAAAAAAAAATAAAATCTTTCCCTTACCCCAAATTAAAAATACAGAGTTACACTCAAAGAAAAGAAAGGGAAATTGTCATGATCAGGAAGGAATAACTATTTGCTTTTAATGATGGATACCTAAGTCTAACTGCACTTNACGGAGAACTACTAGGAAAAAAAAAATAAAATCTTTCCCTTACCCCAAATTAAAAATACAGAGTTACACGCAAAGAAAAGAAAGGGAAATTGTCATGATCAGGAAGGAATAACTATTTGCTTTTAATGATGGATACCTAAGTCTAACTGCACTTAGATATGGAGGGCTTATGGTATATAATTACAGTACTAAGGCAGTGTTATATCAGCAGAGGGATAAGCAATGGAACAGAATAGAGAATGCAGCAATAAACCCAACTGCTGTATGACCCAGAAGTTCCGCTCTTCAGTATTTATTACAGAGAAGTAAAAATCTTCCTGCAAATACCTGTACATTAATGTTCATAACAGCTTTCTTTGTGAGAGCTGGAAACAGCTCNCAATGGAACAGAATAGAGAATGCAGCAATAAACCCAACTGCTGTATGACCCAGAAGTTCCGCTCTTCAGTATTTATTACAGAGAAGTAAAAATCTTCCTGCAAATACCTGTACATTAATGTTCATAACAGCTTTCTTTGTGAGAGCTGGAAACAGCTCATGCGTCCTTCAATAAGTGAATGATTAAACAAACCGTGGTGCATACATACCATGAAGTACTACTACCCAGCAATAAACAGGAGCTATTGATACATGCAATAACTTGAATGAATCTCCAGGGAATGGTGCTGAGTTCGAAAAGCCAATTCGCAAAGGTTCTACACTGTAGGATTCCATTGAAATAATATTCTTCAAATGAAAACGTTTTTGAAATGGAGAACAGATTAGTGGTTGAGAGTTTAGGAATGGGTTGGGAGGGAGGGGGAAGGAAGTTGGATGTGATTGTAAAAGGGCAACATGAGAGATCCTTATGGTGATGGCACTGTTTAGTCTCATGAATGTGACGGTGGATACACAAACCTGTACACGTAATAAATTGTGTAGAACTGTACACACACACACATGAGTATGTATAACGCTGGGGAAATCTGAATGAGGTCCCCTGAGTAGATGTCCATATCCCAGTTTTGATATTATGCTATAGTTTTATAAAATGCTGGGGGAAACCGTCAAGAGTACACAAAATCTGTCTGTATTATTTCTTGCAACTGCGTATGGATCTATAACTATTTCAAAAAAAATTTTCAATTTACAAAAACTATTTCATATACCTCCTGGTAAAGAACCTCCTGGCAATGCAGGAGACGTAACAGATGCAGGTTCGATCCCTGGGTCAGGAAGATCCCCTGGAGGAGAGCATGGCAACCCACTCCAGTATTCTTGCCTGGAGAATCCCATGGACAGAGGAGCCTGGTGGGCCACAGTCCATAGGGTAACAAAGAATCGGACATGACTGGAGTGGCTTAGCACACATTTCATATACAACAAAAAGAATATTGAACCTCACTAGTATGACTATTGCAAAGCTTCTTTTATTGTTTGTGGTGGGAAATGTATTGCTCACAGAAATCACCTGTTGAATGACTCATTTAAAGCAAAAAACATAATTACACAAAAAGATTGAAAGTAAGTGATGAAGGAAAACCTCAACGAGGCAAACACTAATCAAAATAAAACTAACCACAATATTAATATCAGTCAAAAATAATCTTTATTATGGATGAACATTATTACAGATAAAGAGAGTATTTATTGATAAAAGATACAGTTTAGCTGGAACATTTAACAATCCTTACCTTGTATTACTTAACCAACATAGCCTTGAAAAATATAAAGCAAAAATTAAAAATAAAGATGATATTCACAATCTTAGTTCTCAAGGTTGTTTAAAGCACTTTTCTTGATAGCAGATATACCAAGAGGTCAAAAATATTTGTAAGGAGAATATTTGAACAACATATGTAGCACCCTTCAACCATCAGTTTGGGAAAGTGATGCAGTTTATTTCAAGGATATATGAAACATTTATAACAAGTGATCACGTTGTTGTTCAGTCTCTCAGTTGTGTCCGACTCTTTGCAACCCCATGGACTGCAGCATGCCAGGCTTCCCTGCCCATCACCAGCTCTTGGAGCTTGCTCAAACTCTTGTCCATTGAGTCAGTGATGCCATCCAACCATCTCATCCTCTGTCATCCCTTCCTCGTCNGATCACGTTGTTGTTCAGTCTCTCAGTTGTGTCCGACTCTTTGCAACCCCATGGACTGCAGCATGCCAGACTTCCCTGCCCATCACCAGCTCTTAGAGCTTGCTCAAACTCTTGTCCATTGAGTCAGTGATGCCATCCAACCATCTCATCCTCTGTCATCCCTTCCTCGTCTCCTTCTGCCTTCAATCTTTCCCAGCATCAGTCTTTTCCAATGAGTCAGTTCTTTGCATCAGGTGGCCAAAGTATTGGATCTTCAGCTTTAGCATCAGTCCTTCAAATGGATATTTGATTTCCTTTAGGATTGATTGGTTTGATCTCCTTACAGTCCAAGGGACCCTCAAGAGTTTTCTCCAACACCACAGTTCAAAAGCATTTGGTATTCAGCCTTCTTTATGGTTCAACCCTCACATTCATACATGACTACTGGAAAAACCATAGCTTTGATTATATGGACCTTTGTTGATAAAGTAATGTCTCTGCTTTTTAATATGCTGTCTAGGTTTATCATAGCTTTTCTTCCAAGGAGCAAGGATCTTTTAATTTCATGGCTGCCGTTAGCATCTGCAGTGATTTTGGAGCCCAAAAAAATAAAGTCTGTCACCATTTCCATAAACCAAGGCTCCAGACACCAGATAATTGATACCTTGAAGCACAGGCCAGCATCCATGGCCAGAAGGCCAAATCTAGCCTGCCATCTGTTTTTGGAAATACAACGTTATTGGAACACAGCCATACCCACTCATTTACATAGTGTCTATGGCTGATTTCACACTACAGTAGCAGAGTTAGGTAGTTGCAACAGAGAATATATTAACCTCAAAATATAAAAATATTTACTATATGGCTTTTTACAGGAAAAGTTTACTGACCCCTGCCTTGGAGAATAAGTCCTTGGAACACAAAGCGATGTTGGAGATCAATAACACACTCACACACACAAAGACAAATATTTTAGATATTAAAAATCTCATCTCTAAATAATTCAAGAACCAAAGAAGAAAGTCCAAATGGAACTTACAGAATGTATCAAGGTCTAACATTGAAATGTACATGTCAGATTTCCCTGGCGGTCCAGTGGATGAGACTTCACGCTCCAATGCAGAGGGTGCAGGTTTGATCCCTGGTCAGGGGGTTAAGATACCACATACCTCTTGGCCAAAAAACAAAACAAAACATAAAACAGATGCAATATTGTAACAAATTCAATGAAAAAAATTTTTAAAGAAATGTACACGTCAAAAGACAGGATGTAGATAAAAAGGAACTCAGCAAAATTTCAGTGTTAAAATGGTAATATTAGAATATAAGACGGAGAAGGCAACGGCACCCCACTCCAGTACTCTTGCCTGGAAAATCCCATGGATGGAGCAGCCTGGTGGGCTCCAGTCTGTGGGGTTGCAAAGAGTCGGAAACGACTGAACGATTTCCCTTTCACTTTTCACTTTCATGCATTGGAGAAGGAAATGGCAACCCACTCCAGTGTTCTTGCCTGGAGAATCCCAGGGACGGGGGAGCCTGGTGGGCTGCTGTCTGTGGGGTCGCACAGAGTCGGACACGACTGAAGAGACTTAGCAGCAGCAGCAGCAGAGTATAAGAACAATTGAAAATTAATGTGCCAAACATTTAACTCAAGAAGCTGGAAAAGCATGGCCAGTGATTTTTTTATAGGTTTCCAAGACAATCCTATGGAGGGAAAACTAGTCTTTTCATCAAATGGTGCTCGTACAACCAGATATTGCATACAAAAGAATGAAATTAGACCCCTACCTCACACTATACCCCAAAATTAATTTTAAATGTTTGAAGATCTAAATACAAGAGATAAAACTATAGAACTCTAAAAGAAAATATAGATGTGAATTGTTATGAGGCTGGATTATGCTGTACTTTGGAATATCATGACCTCAAGGTCTCGTGGCTCCAGACTACTGCAATAAAGTGAGTTGAACACATTTTTTGGTTTCCTGCTGCATATAAAAGTTATGTCTATACTATAGTCTATTAAGTTTGCAGAAGCCTTACCTCTGAAAAAAATTTTATGTAATTTTAAAATACTGCTAAAAAATGCTAACCATCATCTGACAACTCAGGGTTACTACAAACCTTCCATTTGTAAAAAACTCTCAATAAAGTGAAGCACAATTAAACAAGATATGTTTGTAATTTATTGTGTATGACACAAAAAGCAACAAAAGAAAAAAATGAATGAATTGGACTGCATCGAAGTTAAAAACTTCTGTGCTTCAAAGGATACTATCATAAAAATGAGAAGACAACCTACAAAATAGGAAAAAATATTCGAATTTATCTGATAAGGATATGGTCTCCAGAGTATACAAAGAGTAACTATAATGCAAGAATAAAAAGACGACCCAGTTGAGAAATGGACAAAGGATTTGAATAGACATTTCTCCAAAGAAGATATGTTGTTGTTTAGTTGGTAAGTCATGTCTGACTTTTTTGACCCCATGGACTGTAGCCTGCCAGGCTCCTCTGTCCATGGGATTTCCCAGGCAAGAATACTAAAGTGGGTTACCGTTTCCTCTTCCAGGGGATCTTCCCAACCTAGGGATCGAACACGAGTCTCCTGCATTAGAAAGCGGATTCTTTACCACTGAGCCACCAGGGAAGACCCCAGAGAAGATACACAAATAACTAATAAGCACACAAAGATATATTCAACATCATTAGTCATTCAGTTCAGTTGCTCAGTTGTGTCCGACTCTTTGCAACCCTATGAATCACAGCACGCCAGGCCTCCCTGTCCATCACCAACTCCAAGAGTTCACTCAGACTCACGCCCATCGAGTCAGTGATGCCATCCAGCCATCTCATCCTCTGTCGTCCCCTTCTCCTCCTGCCCCCAATCCCTCCCAGCATCGGAGTCTTTTCCAATGAGCCAACTCTTCGCATGAGGTGGCCAAAGTACTGGAGTTTCAGCTTTAGCATCATTCCTTCCAAAGAAATCCCAGGGAAATGTAAATCAGAACCACAGTGAGATGCCACTGCACAGCCTTAGGATAGCTATAATTAAAAAGATTGATGTTGACAAGGATATGGAGATACTGGAACCCTGATACTTTGCTGGTGGGAATATAAATAGTGCAGCTCCTTTGGAAAACAGTCTGGTAGTTCTCTAAAAGGTTAAACATAGTTATTATGTGCATTGGGATGCTTCCACTCTTTGGCATATACCCAAAAGAACTGAAAAATATATGTCCACACCAAAATGTGTACATTAAAGTTCAGACCAGCATTATTCATAATAGCCAAAAAAGTGGAAACAACCCAAATATCCACCAACTGAAGGACAGGTAAATAAAATGTGGTGTACCTACACAGCGGATTATTATTTAGCCATAAAATGTAGTGAAGTACTGACACATGGTACACCTGAATGAACCTTGAAAACATGCTAAGTGAAAAAGGCTAGACACAAAAGGCCACACACTGCATTTCATTTATACGAAGTGTCTAGAACAGGCAAATCCATAGAAACAGAAAGTAGATTACTGGTTGCCAAGGGCTGGAGGGATTGACTGATAATGGATACAGGGTTTCTTTTGGTGGTGATGAAAATGTGGAATTCTATAGAGGTGATGGTTACACAAGTTTGTGAATATACAAAACCAGTAAATTGTACACTTTAAAGTGGTGGCTATTATGATGTGTGAACTGTATCTCAATTTTTTAAAGAGAGGAAACATCAGAATAAAATAAGTGAAAATAGAAGTATGTAAATAAAATAAATAAAAATAATAAAATAATGAAAACGAAAAGAATAAACAAAACCAAGTCTAATTTTTAGGGGAAAAAATATAAAAACGAAAGAGAAAATGCCCCAAAGTGAGCTTGTGAGTATAAGCAAGTAGATTGAAAACAATACCTTAAACTGTCTGAATGATGAATGAAACAAATGTGGATGCAATTATTCAGTTGCCTCAAGGTTAAGCGATTCTACCCACCCATCTATCTTTACTCTTCCTAGGGATCATAACTTGAACTCAGAGCCTTAAATAGAGTCCCCGTTTCTTTCGCATAGTCTTCCCTCAAAGGTCCAGATGTACAGACAGATCCAGAAGAGCTGGGGGATTCTATGGGGCTCTGCATTTTACAGGGGTTTATCTTGCAAATAATTTATTTTCCCAGCATCACAGACTGGTTCACTTTATTTGTCACACAGGCCAAATTATTTCCAATATTTGCAGCATTGACAATATTTGGTCAAGACAAGGGACCGATGCAGCTTGTTCTCCCCAATGTCTGTGGCTCTGAGAAGAGAGCACATCCCCAACTTGGCTCCACTTTAAAGGGATGTGAGTTGTTCTAGTAGCTTAATTCTGTGGCTCACAGGCTGCTCTTGAGTCCCATGGGGCTTCTTTCAAGACCTCCTACAAGCCAGACCCACTTCCGTCCTAGGCCTGGGATACTTACTACACCTACTCTTAAAAAAA
>SJYA01002991.1:548469-562640 GCA_006410615.1 Neotragus moschatus
CAGGGAAATGTAAATCAGAACCACAGTGAGATGCCACTGCACAGCCTTAGGATAGCTATAATTAAAAAGATTGATGTTGACAAGGATATGGAGATACTGGAACCCTGATACTTTGCTGGTGGGAATATAAATAGTGCAGCTCCTTTGGAAAACAGTCTGGTAGTTCTCTAAAAGGTTAAACATAGTTATTATGTGCATTGGGATGCTTCCACTCTTTGGCATATACCCAAAAGAACTGAAAAATATATGTCCACACCAAAATGTGTACATTAAAGTTCAGACCAGCATTATTCATAATAGCCAAAAAAGTGGAAACAACCGAAATATCCACCAACTGAAGGACAGGTAAATAAAATGTGGTGTACCTACACAGCAGATTATTATTTAGCCATAAAATGTAGTGAAGTACTGACACATGGTACACCTGAATGAACCTTGAAAACATGCTAAGTGAAAAAGGCTAGACACAAAAGGCCACACACTGCATTTCATTTATACGAAGTGTCTAGAACAGGCAAATCCATAGAAACAGAAAGTAGATTACTGGTTGCCAAGGGCTGGAGGGATTGACTGATAATGGATACAGGGTTTCTTTTGGTGGTGATGAAAATGTGGAATTCTATAGAGGTGATGGTTACACAAGTTTGTGAATATACAAAACCAGTAAATTGTACACTTTAAAGTGGTGGCTATTATGATGTGTGAACTGTATCTGAATTTTTTTTTTTTAAAGAAAGAAAAGAAGCTAGAGAGGAAACATCAGAATAAAATAAGTGAAAATAGAAGTATGTAAATAAAATAAATAAAAATAATAAAATAATGAAAACGAAAAGAATAAACAAAACCAAGTCTAATTTTTAGGGGAAAAAATATAAAAACGAAAGAGAAAATGCCCCAAAGTGAGCTTGTGAGTATAAGCAAGTAGATTGAAAACAATACCTTAAACTGTCTGAATGATGAATGAAACAAATGTGGATGCAATTATTCAGTTGCCTCAAGGTTAAGCGATTCTACCCACCCATCTATCTTTACTCTTCCTAGGGATCATAACTTGAACTCAGAGCCTTAAATAGAGTCCCCGTTTCTTTCGCATAGTCTTCCCTCAAAGGTCCAGATGTACAGACAGATCCAGAAGAGCTGGGGGATTCTATGGGGCTCTGCATTTTACAGGGGTTTATCTTGCAAATAATTTATTTTCCCAGCATCACAGACTGGTTCACTTTATTTGTCACACAGGCCAAATTATTTCCAATATTTGCAGCATTGACAATATTTGGTCAAGACAAGGGACCGATGCAGCTTGTTCTCCCCAATGTCTGTGGCTCTGAGAAGAGAGCACATCCCCAACTTGGCTCCACTTTAAAGGGATGTGAGTTGTTCTAGTAGCTTAATTCTGTGGCTCACAGGCTGCTCTTGAGTCCCATGGGGCTTCTTTCAAGACCTCCTACAAGCCAGACCCACTTCCGTCCTAGGCCTGGGATACTTACTACACCTACTCTTAAAAAAATAATAATAATATATTTCCTTTATTTTCGGCTGTGCTAGGTCTTCACGGCTGGGTGGGCTTTTCTCGGGCTTTTCTCTAGTTGCGGCAAGTGGGGTCCACTCTCCACTGCAGTGCACGGGCTTCTCATTGCAGTGGTTTCTCTCTTGTTGTGGAGCATGCGCTCTTGGGCATGCAGGCTTCAGTGGTTGCCGAACGTGGGCTCAGTAGTTTGCAGCTTCCCGGCTCTAGAGCACAGGTTCAACAGGCCATGGGTTTCCTTGCTCCAAGGCACGTGGCATCTTCCTGGATCAGGGATCGAACCAGTCCGTGTCTCCTGCACTGGCAGGTGAATTCTTTACTACTGAGCCCCAGGGGAGCCCTACACTTTCTCTTGCTCCACTCAGGTTTAAAACCCTGAACAGATCCAATATCCCCTTTAGAATACATGTTCTGAATTTCTCCTTTTGTGGATTCATGGGTGATATAATCTTCACTCTATGCCCAGGAGGAATTAAAAGCAAAGTAAATGGCAGCCCAACTCTCTTGCAGATGGAAAGGAGAACGCCCTGCTTCCACAGAGCCCTGGGACCTTGCATGCTGGAGCTGAGACCTTCTCTCCCCGGGTCCGAAGAGCCACAACCTCAAGGACGGAGAGGATATGGCCGGGAGGGGTCATCCCGTACATCATTGGCGGGAACTTCACTGGTCAGTAGCTCCAGATGAGGCTTGCTTGGGGCTGGGGGCCCTGGTGGGCAAAGTGCTCCCTGTAAGGACTCAGGTGGGATGGAACAGATGCTGGGGTCATAGCAGGCGCCGTGCTTCAAGCTTCCTTATGACCACCGGGTCTCATGCACTCAGCCTGGGGAAACTGCAGTCCCATTTGGGGCTGTGTCCTCAGAGGTGGTCATCTGCTCCCTGAGGCATTATCCCAGAGCCTCCAGTAAGATGCCACTCTGCCCCTCAAGGGGTCCCCAGTTCTACTAACAGAGAGAAAGAGATATGTGTTCTTAAAGAACTAAAATGTAGGAGTTGTCATCAGCTACTAACTTTTGTTCCTTGGTATCTTTTTCGTTTTTGTTTTCTTTTTTTTTTTTTTTGGCCTTGCCATGCGGCTCATGGGGTCTTAGTTCCCTGAACAGGGATCAAATCCATATCCAGTGCCGTGACCGCCCAGAGTCTTAACCATTGGACTGCCAGGGAAGGCCCTGTTTCTTGGCATCTTAACCATGTTCTTTCATATCCAGTGTGCTTATCTTGCCAAAGATTTANATGGGGTCTTAGTTCCCTGAACAGGGATCAAATCCATATCCAGTGCCGTGACCGCCCAGAGTCTTAACCATTGGACTGCCAGGGAAGGCCCTGTTTCTTGGCATCTTAACCATGTTCTTTCATATCCAGTGTGCTTATCTTGCCAAAGATTTATATAACTTTCATCAAAAATTAACTAATTTTGTAGAGAAAACTTTCTTTACAAAGAGATTTTTTTATTCTATAATTAGTAGGATTGCTGTTTTGGTGAGTCATTGTTCTATAAACAATTTTAACTTCAAGTGTCAAGACGGCTCCCCCAAAATGGACAGCTAAACTACTCTTTATTCTGTATGTATGTTTTAGGGGGCCAATGAAATGACACTACACCCACATCTTCTAGATCATCGTGGGAACCTTCTAGTGGTTTGTTAGTTTTCTGCCACAAAGTCATTCCAGATTTCAGATCCCATCCGCAACCTTCCTGTGTACTTCCCAAACAACTCTTTTTTTCTAGATCCTTCTCATTCCTTCTACCAAAATCAAAATATGGTTGTCTTATTTATTTCAGACTGATAGATTTTGGAAAGAATACTTATTGACTGGATGAAACTATCAGCCTAGAGTTTGCAACTACTTTATTCTTGCTCCCAATTTACTTGTTGCTTTATTTTCAATGTCAAGGAAATATGAAGAAAAGTCCGGAGGAAGTATGAAATTCATCTGTTCTCAAAGGCCTTGTAGAACGTTAGACTCAAGGATCCCCCAGCAAACACTGAATCCTGATGCAAAAACATCATGAGTGTACCTACAAATAGAATTTTTAGAGCATATGGCAATATACTCTCCTATAGGTAGAAAGTAAAACAAAAGGGTGAAATGCAGCGCTGGTGATTTACTTGAAAGGCCAAAAATTTCCAAATTGAATAACCTAAGTAACATTTTTTTAAAGTTTAGGAAAGTACTTTCAATGCAAAGGAAAAGTTGTGAGGCTGGGGACATTTGAAAATCTATTTTTACCCTCTCTTCCAATTCACAAACTCCTACTCTCTAAGTTTTGGTTATTTGGGAAAGTTATATTGTATTCTTAGCCAGGGAAATCCTTAGTCCTAGTTCATTTTAATTCTGGGTCACTGAAACAAGCTTTTTTTTGATCACTGGAACAAGCTTTGTTAATGAACCAGCATGCTCTAGAACATCTAAGGAAGCTATGGACCCACGAGTGAATTGATGAGCACCTGTCCCGTCTTTTCAGGAAGCCAGAGGGCCATCTTTAAGCAGGCCATGAGGCACTGGGAGAAGCACACCTGCGTGACCTTCATAGAGAGGACAGATGAAGAAAGCTTCATCGTGTTCAGTTACAGAACGTGTGGGTAAGTGAAAGTGAGTTCACCCCAATGGAAATGGAGATTGAGGCGNAGTGAATTGATGAGCACCTGTCCCGTCTTTTCAGGAAGCCAGAGGGCCATCTTTAAGCAGGCCATGAGGCACTGGGAGAAGCACACCTGCGTGACCTTCATAGAGAGGACAGATGAAGAAAGCTTCATCGTGTTCAGTTACAGAACGTGTGGGTAAGTGAAAGTGAGTTCACCCCAATGGAAATGGAGATTGAGGCGGACAAGTCAGATGGCCCAGGAGCCTTGAATTTTTTCTTAATATATAGGAGTCCAGAATTTGTCAGAAACTCTTCTTGCCCTCAACAAACTCACAGTCCAGGGACAAAGTAGGTAGGTCAAGAGGAAGACTCCGAAATGACAAGGTGTCTGTAGTTCCTGTCATGGGAGCAAGCTGAAGGAATTGGAAATGTTTCATATGGAGAAGTGATTCTGAACCAACTTGGGGCTGGTGATCCCACTGAGAATCTGATGGACCTATGGGCTGCCTCTGGATGGATGTACATTTATGCAAAATTCTGCATGCAATTTTGTGAGTTCCATGGGCTTACAGACTTCCTCCAGAAAACATGATAAATAATAAGATGATTGGATTATAACTAAACTTATCTGTTATGCCAATAAATATAAGTGTGGTGTATTTTCCTGAAAGGAAAACGTTCTCATATTAGTTCAAAATCTTAAACCCAACTACATGCTATATATGTGAGAAGACTACTGAAGAAAATGATCCAGAAAGGTTTAAAAGTAAAAGATAAGAAGGCATACAGGCAAATACTAACAAAAAGAAAGCTGAGACCACAATTCTAGTTGTAGACAACACTTTTTTGTTGTTTCTTCAATTCATTTTTAAAGTCAGAAAGTGCTAAAAAAAAAAAAAAAAAGCAAGACACTTTATAATGAGAAAGAGTACAAGCTACAGTGAGAATATAACAGTCATAAATCTTTATGCACAAAATAGCATAGCATTAAGAGTCATAAAACAAGCCCCGAGGGTTTCAAGGGGAAATCAACAGAAACACCAACGGCAGAAGACTCTATTTCACTGCTGTCAACCCATGTAGATCAATGTCAAGTTAACCAAAAAATAAGTAGAGATTTTTAGAGGACTGGAAAAATGTAATTAATAGAGTTGAGCCTGCGGGTCTACCAGATTCTATAACCTGTAACACATTTTTAAAATGCCTCTTAAACATTTATAAACATGGTTCATCTATTAAGTATCAAAAACACCTCAATGTGTTCTAAAAGTCCAAAATAAAATTAAAATATTCCCTGGTTGTAAATCAATGAAACTGGACATAACAAAAAAAAAATAGAATAAATACTCCTGCATTACCTGTTAAGACCTCCCCTCCCCCACACCTTTTTTTTTTTTACAACTCTTAGATTTTAAAGAAATCAGGATTAAAATTACAAGACATGTAGATAGCAAAAGCCCCACAGTTCAAAATTGAAGAGATCTGGGTAAAGCTATGTTCAGAAAAAAACCCCATACCCTCAGATATCCACAAATCTGAGAATTAAGAATGACAGTGAAATATTCACTTTGAAGAAGTTAGAAAAACAAATGAATACATAAAACCCTCCACCACAACAAAATAAACCTCATGAGAGCAAGAAAATGGACAGGGTAACACATTATAGAACTGACAAATTGGAGAGTGACTTCTTTGAATAAACAAACAAAAAACTGTAGATAAACTAATTACTTGTTCAGTTCAGTCCAGTTCAGTCACTCAGTCATGTCCAATTCTTTGCGACCCCATGAATCGCAGCACACCAGGCCTCCCTGTTCATCACCAACTCCCGGAGTTCACTCAGACTCATGCCCATCGAGTCAGTGATTCCATCCAGCCATCTCATCCTCTGTCGTCCCCTTCTCCCCCTGCCCCCAATCCCTCCCAGCATCAAAGTCTTTTCNGATCTCTGGTTCCTCTGCCTTTTCTAAAACCAGCTTGAACATCTGGAAGTTCATGGTTCACGTATTGTTAGTCTAAGACAAAACAGTGACAGTGCAGAAACATACAAAACCAGACATACTAAAGGGAGAAATAACCACAGATCAGCAGAATCATAAAAAAGAACTTTATAAACTCTAGGGAAAGAAATGTTGAAACCTGGATGATGTGATTGACTTCAAGGTAGATATAAAGGACTGACTGGACAGACGAGTAACTTTGAACGAAACTGGAAAACTGATGGAAAAACTTTCTCCTCCATACCACCAACCTAGAGTTTCACAGATGAATTCTTTCAAAACTTCAAGAAACAGGTTATTCTGGTACTATTTAAGTTTTTTAGAGCATAGAAGAACACATTCTTCCAATTTACTTTTAATAAACTATCATGGTGTTGCTACCTCAAAATGAAAAAGATGGCACTAAAAAAGAGAAA
Organism: Neotragus moschatus; assembly: GCA_006410615.1. Taxonomy (NCBI): domain Eukaryota; kingdom Metazoa; phylum Chordata; class Mammalia; order Artiodactyla; family Bovidae; genus Neotragus; species Neotragus moschatus. The sequence goes on from SJYA01002991.1 coordinate 554,995, forward strand.
ATTATAAACTCATCTAACTTATGAATAGCCATGCAAAATGCTAAGTAAAATGTTGGCACATAGAGCACAGCAGTAAAAGAATAGAAGAGTAGCCTGCCAAAAAGGTTTCTCTAAGAAATACAGGGCTAGTTCAACATTAAGAAGTCTATCTGCATGATTCAACATATTGATGGCTCAAAGGAGAGAAGCCATATTCATGTCTCAGTAGATGCGAAAAAAGCATCTGCACATTTCAACATACCTTCATGATAGATCCTTGACTCAACACACACACATATACACATTAACATATACATGTTAATATAACACACACAAATCAAACATATATCTGTGTCCCAAAAGCCCAGATCATGTTTATCAATAATCATTCTAGAAGCATTTCTGTTAGAATCAGGAACAAAAGATGTTTATGATCACCATAGTTATTTCATTTTTTTTTTCTGGAAATACTAGCTAATATTTAGCTAGCTAAGATAAATACAATGAATATTGGCAAGAACAAATATTATTTGAAGTTAATGTGATATGTGGTCAAAAAAAACCAGAAAATCAATTGGAAAACTATCAGAAACAAAAGGAGACTCTATTAAGGTAACTGACTACAAAATTAATCAACAGTAAATAACTTTTGCCTTAATGAAATAATTTGATAAAGTAATACTTTCATAATGGGGGAAATCACAACTTTAGTAGAAACAGAGTAGATAATATATCAAAGAATAAATCATAACAAAAATGCAAAAATATGCCAGCCGTATAGGAAGAAAACAACAAAATTCTAAGGAAGGAAACTTTTAAAAAAGAAGTAAAAATGGAAATGCATACTGTTTCCTCATATGGAAATGCCCAACATAGTAAAGATGTCAGGACTTCCTAAAATAACCTATAAATTCATGCCATTCTGATTTAAACAGCATCTTCATATATGTATTTGTGGGTGTGTATGTACATATATTTTAAGAGCTTGAGCAAGTGATATTAGAGTTTTTCATGTAGAAATAACAGAGAGAACAAACAGCAGTGATAGGGCCAGAGGTAGGGGAGAAGAAGAGGTCTGATGTTCTATCCCAACATATGTGATATCAAAATGCAAATGAAGGGCTTCCCTGGTGGCTCAGTGGTAAAGAATCTGTCTGCCAATGCAGGAGACATGGGTTTGATCCCTGACAAGATCCCACATGCCGCAGAGCAACTAAGCCAGTGTAGAGCTATTGAGCCTGTGCTCTAGAGCCGGGGGACCACAACAAGAGAAGCTACCACAATGAGCAGCCCATGTACCACAACTAGAAAGAAGCCTGTGCAGCAACATAGACCCAGCAGAGCCAAAAATAAATAAAACTAGTTTTTAAATGCAAACGAAGACAATAATTAAAACCGTTTGGAACTCAAGAAAAAAATAGATATATGGAACGACAGAGCTTAAAATGAATATGTTTATATACTAATTTAGGTAGCATTTTAAATGAGAGAAAGATGGATTAGTCAGGGATATGTGAATACTGGAAGAATTCAGTAGCTCACTTTAAAGAAAATAAAGCTGGGATACTACCACACTTCATATACCAAACATGATTTTGGCCAGATCAAAGATGTCGGCATTTAAAATTTTTTATTTACGTGTTGATCCTTGGCTTTGCTGGGTCTTCATTGCTGTGCGGCCTTTTCTTGAGTTGCAGCAAGCAGGGGCCACTCTATAGTTGCGGTGCACAGGCTTATTGCAATGGCTTCTCTTGTTGCTGAGCACCGGCTATAGGGCATGTAGGCTCAGTAGTTACAGCTTGCAGTCTCTAAAACACAAGCTCAATAGTTGTGGCGCGTGGGCTTAGTTGCTCCACGGCACGTGGGATCTTCCCAGACCAGGGACTGAATCCATGTCTCCTGATTCTTCACTACTGAGCCACCAGGGAAGTCCAAAGGTGTAAAGATTTTTAAAAGAAAAAAAAAGAAAAAGAAATGTGAAATGTACTAGAAGGAAGCAAGATTGCGTATTAATTATAATCTTTCAGTCTAGATGGCCTTTCTAAATAGCACATAAGAAAATAAAGATACTGCATTAAAATTGTAAACCTTTATACGGCTAAAGCGAAAAGAAATAACAAAGGGAGAAAAACATTTGTAATGCATTGAATAGTCAAAGATTTAATCCCCTAATTTTCAGAAAGTTCTTACAAATCAGTAATAAAAAGATGGACAACCCTCCCCGCTCCCCAACTGGGGAAAGATGTGCTCTCACAGTTCACAAGAAAGAATATAAATCTCACATAAAACATGGAAAACTATCCCAGCTTCGGGGAAATACCACTTTTCATCTATCAAATTGGCAAAAGTAGTTTGGCAAAGCCAGGCCTGGCCCAGTTGTGGGGAAATAGGGCTATTTAACATACTATTAATGGACATATAAAAAGACCCACCATTTGGGGATGGCAATGTGACAGTATCTATCAAAATGTCAAATGCACACATCCTTTCATCCATTGATTCCATTGCTTGGAATTTACCCTACCAAAAGCAAGTAAGACCTCAGTGGCTTCTTTGTTTTGTATTTTGTTGTTTGTTTTTTCTCTCTCTTCCCTGAGGCTTTGGTTAAATAGAAGAAACTGAAGTCAGTCTAAACGCGTGTTAATAAGAGACTGATTAAATAAATTTTAATACTATGTTGCTTTGAAAAAAATTAGGTTAACATTTACTGTTATGAAAATATCTATGAATTAAGGAGGAAAAAAAGGCAAGATGAAGGACAATGTACATGATGTATTTTGTAATTAAAAATATTATATGTGTATATACAGATGTATTACATTTTTTGGACTAGAATTCGAGAAGCTGTCAGCAATAGTTATCTTTGGAACCTTAATACTGTACTCAAATTTTTTGTGACATGGGCATGTATAGTTAAAACATTTTATAGAAGTTATCTGCGTGGTGGGATTATGGGCCATTTTAATTTACTTTTTACAGCTTTCTATATTAGGAACAATGAATATATATTTAAAAAAATAATTGTGCCCAGAAGGGAAGTCATCTCTAAGGCTCCTCTGATAATAGCAAAAAGACTCATGCTTTATAGAAACTCAGGGGCTCCTTCCTTTGTCTCTTCCTTGTCATTGGAGACTCAGGGATAGAAGGGTGGGGGAAGGTATGTACCTTTTTCCTGGAGGGGAGGCTATATCTTTCTAAGGATTCTCCAGGCCACTGAAAAGGTCAAGAGCCATTTTTGGAGGGAATTCCTGGCTTGGGAGGGAAGTTGGACAATGAGATTGTTTTCAAGCTTCATTCCCTGATCTGCTGACCTGGGTATTTCTGCAATTGTCCAGCTGTTGTTCCTATGTTGGGCGCCGAGGTGGAGGCCCACAGGCCATATCCATTGGAAAAAACTGTGACAAGTTTGGCATTGTGGCCCACGAGCTGGGCCATGTGGTTGGGTTCTGGCATGAACACACCCGGCCAGACAGAGACCAGCATGTAACCATCATCAGAGAAAACATCCAGCCAGGTAAGGAGTCTGTATGGAGCCTAGAGGCAAGCGGTCAGGCAGGTAGCACCATGGGGTCAGGAGGGAGGAGAGAGAGGGGTTGCTGGGGGCAGACCGACACTCAGTGGTAAGTATGGAGGCCTTTCTCACCAGTACTTTATCCTTCCATGTGTGGTCCTTCCGGGGAGGTCATCTGCTAGAGCTTTCAGGTTAGAACAGAACAATTCCATGTTGTAAAGGACAGTGAAATCCAACTCGATTTCCTAACGGAACAGAATTGACCAGAACATTGTTGCAGCATCAAAGCTACTCACCCAAAAAAAGAGTTCTCCCAGTTGCTTTTCGAAGACTCATTTTTGCTGATGGAGGCAACACATATTTCTGAAACTGAAATCTAATTAGGACACAAGTAGATGAAAAGCAGTATTTCTGCCTATCCCAAGGCAGATAAAGTATCTAGATTTCTTAAAAAACACCTCCCCGTGTTAAACAGCTTTATACAGAAATTCATATTGAACACGAAAGTCACTGATTGAACAATATATTTGCCTTAAAAATGCTTTCAAGAGTTTGAATAGTGAATTTGAGATTGAACTTAAATATTGGATTTCTTTTTTTTGTTCCTTCACTAACAAGACTAGAGATTTAAAGGCAATTTTTTTTTTTCATAACTAACCTATTAACTTACTTTAAGAGTTTTGAGAGGCATTTTGGGAGGGGTGTTGGGTGGTGGGGTTGGGACCACACAGAGCTGTTCTAAGTTTCAAATTTCTAATCTGTCAAAAACAACNGGTTAGAACAGAACAATTCCATGTTGTAAAGGACAGTGAAATCCAACTCGATTTCCTAACGGAACAGAATTGACCAGAACATTGTTGCAGCATCAAAGCTACTCACCCAAAAAAAGAGTTCTCCCAGTTGCTTTTCGAAGACTCATTTTTGCTGATGGAGGCAACACATATTTCTGAAACTGAAATCTAATTAGGACACAAGTAGATGAAAAGCAGTATTTCTGCCTATCCCAAGGCAGATAAAGTATCTAGATTTCTTAAAAAACACCTCCCCGTGTTAAACAGCTTTATACAGAAATTCATATTGAACACGAAAGTCACTGATTGAACAATATATTTGCCTTAAAAATGCTTTCAAGAGTTTGAATAGTGAATTTGAGATTGAACTTAAATATTGGATTTCTTTTTTTTGTTCCTTCACTAACAAGACTAGAGATTTAAAGGCAATTTTTTTTTTCATAACTAACCTATTAACTTACTTTAAGAGTTTTGAGAGGCATTTTGGGAGGGGTGTTGGGTGGTGGGGTTGGGACCACACAGAGCTGTTCTAAGTTTCAAATTTCTAATCTGTCAAAAACAACAAGAAGAACCACCACCAAGCCTGTCATTTGACTAACAGAGCTCCCGGAAGTTGCTATGGGCCCTCCTTCTCCCCTCCTCTGCCTCCTTTCAGGTGCCTGCCTTGGTTTTCAAAGACGTTAACAGAGTGTTGTGTCACAGGTCAGGAGTATAATTTCTTAAAAATGGAAGCTGGGGAAGTGAGCTCTCTGGGAGAGATGTACGACTTTGACAGCATCATGCACTACGCCCGGAACACCTTCTCAAGGTCGGAACCTATGGTTACTCCTCATCCGTGTTGTGCTGTGCCTGCTGCAGGCGGGGGTCGGATTCCAGGAGGTCTGCGGAGAGCAGGTCTCTGCTTGTTCCTGGCACAGTTGGCATGTCTGTCCTTGAAATACGGTGGCCTCTGGGCTGCAGTGAAATATAATCTAATCAGGTTCCTGCTAATAAGATTGAATCCCATTGTGAAGCTAGTGTTTCATCATGCCCTCATGTCACAAGCAGCAAACTGGAAAAGGGAAATTATTGAGGGGTTGGCTGGAATCATAACTTAGAGGCTCTGTGTAAGATTTCCAGCGGGTGGGGCTCTCTTCTAAAGTACATCCAACCAGGTCTCCTAGGAGAGGTGTGGTTTATTGGAAGCTAGACCGTGTCAGAGTTGGGAGGGTGGTAAATCAGGGGCTCATTTTAGAAGAAAGTGGGGCTCCAGCCAGTTGGGGGGCTCACAGGTAGCGGAATGAGAACAAAAATCCAGGTCTCCTGCCTGCTGGCCACACGTGATGGTAGCTGGTGTCCTCAAGCCTGGGCAGGCCAGTTATTTATGGCTGGCCTCAGCAGGATGGGTTTTGATGAGCTCATGCTGTGCTGGACCCAGTGTTAGGTATTTTGCATATTACCCTTGCTTCTGTATTACTGTATTACCCTACCCTTATCATGTAAGTATTTTGTATAGAGAAATGTTTTTCAGTCCCAGTTTTGTAGATCTTTCCACTCGAGCTATTTTTCCCTCTTGGCATTTTTTCCCCATAGTTTCAGCCTAAAATCAGCTTTTTATTTATTTATTTAATCACTGAATAAGATTTAAAGTGATTCCCAATATAGACAAGAAAAAAAATGAGGTGAGGAGACTTTGAGATGTGAAGAGGGAAAAAATAGTAGATAGCTAAGTTGAAGCTTGGAATCTATTTGGTGTTCAGAATATATGCCACAAAGTCATGTACCCTTTGTTAGGGTTGCCAGCAAATCCTGCCCCATGCTTCCTAGCGGGTCATAGCAAAGAGGGAAACAGTCCATTTCATGAGTCTCTATGTCCATCAAGATCAGAGGAAACCAGTAGCTCAAGAGACCCACGCTCTTGGGAGTGGAAAGGACACTGTTTACCCAGGCTGCTTGGCTCTTGGGTACAGCTTTTGAAAGCATCCTGTCGATAAGATCATACTACCATGGGCAACATCCTCTACATCTCAGCATCCCAAGTTCCAAGGGGGTGCTGGTCCTCTGGCCACACAACTGAGTTATGATCGCCAGTCATCGGGCACCCAGGCAGGAGCTCTCCAGTGCTTTAATGGGTAGAGTTTGGCCCAAAGTCAGCATCTTGGAACACCTGGGATGGGAGTGACCTACCCGGTTCTCTTTACTCTTCTTCTGGCTCTTTATAAGAAGATACGAAAGGCAATATGATGTAATGAAAAGACCACTGACCTGAGAGTCGAAGGCTGAATTCTAGCCCTCGTTCACCCATGCACCTTGCTGTTGAAGGAGGTATAGATAGTAATTAGGGGCAGCTTTGTGTGGGATCAGATCTCCACCTTCCTGGGCCTCAGTTCCCTCATGAGAGAGTTGGAGCAGATGTTTTCTGAGCCCATCCAGCTCTAACATTTCATGCTGTAATTTATTAACCAGCATGGGTGAAGGATTGACAGATGTGATCTCACACATTGCCATATGTGAATCTGAGGCTTCCTCTTCCACACTGGGGAATGGAGACTTTGAAGGACCTAACCTGGGCATCTGAGAGGCAGGATGAGTGCCCCCTCTGCAGATGTTGGAGGTGGGATGCTTGGCTGCGGGTGTGGGGCTGACTCAGGGGTGGGAAGTAGTGCAGGGAATAGCCAACTTGCACCGCATTAGCTCTGGGGGTTGCTAAGTGGAGCCGAAGTATTGATGTTTTCCGGGAATCAAGGTCAAGTTGGTCCAAGTGAGAAGCTTGTACCTTGTTGTTGAGTTACTCAGTCATGTCCTACTCTTTGCGGCCCCATGGACTGAAGCACGCTAGGCTTCCCTGTCCTTCACCATCTCTTGGAGCTTGCTCAGACTCGTGTCCATTGAGTCAGTGACACCATCCAACCATCTCGTTCTCTGTTGTGCCTTTCTCCTTCTGCCTTCAATCTTCCCCAGCATCAGGGTCTTTTCCAATGAGTCAGCTCTTGGCATCAGGTGGCCAAAGTATTGAAGCTTCAGCATCAGTCCTTCCAGTGAATATTCAGGGTTGATTTCCTTTAAGCTTGACTGGTTGGATCTCCTTGCAGTCCAAGGGACTCTGAGGAGTCTTCTCCAACACCACAGTTCAAAAGCATCAGTTCTTCAGCATTCAGCCTTCTTTATGGTTCAACTCTCACATCCATACATGACTACTGGAAAAATGATTGCTTTGACTAGATGGACCTTTGTTGGCAAAGTAATGTCTCTCCCTTTTAATACACTGTCTAGATTGGGCATAGCTTTTCTTCCAAGGAGCAAGCGTCTTTTAATTTCATGGCTGCCGTCACCATCTGCAGTGATTTTGGAGCACCCCCAAAATAAAGTATCTCACTGTTTCCATT
>SJYA01002991.1:567158-612995 GCA_006410615.1 Neotragus moschatus
GTCACCATCTGCAGTGATTTTGGAGCACCCCCAAAATAAAGTATCTCACTGTTTCCATTGTTTCCCCATCTATTTGCCATGAAATGATGGGACTGGATGCCATGATCTTCAGTTTTTGAATGTTTAGTTTTAAGTCAGCTTTTTGACTCTCCTCTTTCACCTTCATCAAGAGGTTCTTTGGTTCTTCACTTTCTGCCATAAGAGTGGTGTCATCTGCATGTCTGAGGTTATTGATATTTCTCCTGGCAATCTTGATTCCAGCTTGTGCTTCATCCAGCCCAGCATTTCACATGATGTACTCTGCATATAAGTTAAACAAGCAGGGTGACAATATACAGCCTTGATATTCTCCTTTCCCAATTTGGAACCAATTCGTTGTTCCATGTCCTTATACCTTGGGTCTTATTTTTCTAGATGCCAAAACTCTTCATATTGCTTTATAACTTATCTATTAATTATTCATATAAATTTGTTTATTATTATTTATCTGTTGGGACTTCCCTAGTGGTCCACTGGTTAAGACTTCACCTTCCAATGCAGAGGGTGCAGATTTGATCCTTGGTTGGGAAACTAGGATCCCACATGCCTCGTGGCTAGAAAACCAAAACATGAAACAGAAACAGCATCAAAACAAATTCAATAAAGACTTTAAAAATAATCCACATCAAAAAATATTTGTCTGTTGTATTCCTCTCTCCCTCACTGAACTGAGATCTTTGTGAATCGAGACCATCTCATTCTCTTCTACTCCCCAGCACTCAAGACAGTGCCTGACACAGAGTAGCTGTTCAATAAATATTTGTCAAATGAACAAATTAATGAATGAGTCCAAGGAGACAGGAAATCTGTAGTGCTGGAGACTAGGTAAGGGAATAAATGTCCATCATCTCACTACAATTCTTCCCATATACAGATACCACGGTCATTTCATTAAGAAGAATCTACACGTTTCTATTATATAGGAAATTTCAGATAGATTACTACTAATGAGTTGTAGAAGCTTAATTGCCTTCTCCATGCCTGCAATGTACCAGTTACTATGCAAAGTTCTGTAACTAGAGCCCATGGCAAGAATGCAGACAAATCTTCTCTTCTGGCACCAACATTTCTTTTCTTATCTTTTCAGAAAAAAAAAATCTTTATTTTCTTATTTCTAACCCACCAGGAAAGCCCACCCCCTCCTGCTACCTATTGACCATAGCCTGCCAGGCTCCTCTGTCCATGGGATTCTTCAGGCAAGAATATTGGAGTGAGTTACCATGCCCTCCTCCAGGGACTCTTCCCGTCCCAGGGACTGAACCCAAGTCCCTTTCCTTCTTCTGCATTGGCAGACAGGTTCTTTACACCTAGTGCCACCTGGGAAACCCTGTCACAGCACCATCTACCCCCAAACTTGGCAGTTTATAACAGCTTATTTTTTTTTTATGACACTGTGTGGGTCGGCCTGATTCATTCCTTGCTGGTCTTGCCCAGGACTGCTGCCACAGCAATAACCATTAAACCTCCCAAGACCCAGGCTCTAAAATGTGCATGACATTATCTCTGTCACATTTTATTGACCAGAGCAAGGCACAAGTCTAGCCCAGATTCAAGTGATGATGAAAGACATCCTACCTCTTAACGGGAGTACTTGCAACTTCACACTGCCGAGAGATATGGCTGTTAGGAGGCACAGTTTGTTATTTTAACAATCCACCGTAGTTACCTTCACACCCTGACCCAGAACTGAGAATGGTCCCAGCAAATCTATTTTGTCGCCGTGTCCTCTATGCTAATTTTCTTCGTGGATTTTCAGAAAACTACTTTGTTCAATGGGGATATTTATCAATGCAGTCTTTAACTAGGGGTCTTTCCTGGTCTCCTTTTTGTTAAATTCCCCCCCTTTCTTAACCCTCTATCATTACTCTTGGTCAGGTGTCCCCTGGGTCTAGCCTGCCCATCATCTTTGATTCTGCCAAAGAGCAGAAAATGCCTACAGAACATTCACTCATCTCTGGGGCAAATGCTGTTCTTGCTATTGGGAAACTCAGTCTTCGTGTGTCTTTACAACTGAGCTGTCTGCTTCCAACTTCATTCCCTCTATCTAGTTTATTGCAGTTCTTGCCTCCTCCCCGTGGTTGGACCCAGGCTGTGGGGAGTGATATCTTTGGAGGTTTCGTGGGCAAGAGTCCAGGAGATGAGGAGACAGTTCTCTGGTACAGGAGCGTCTTTGTTTGGAGAACTCTGAGCTGACAGTTTTATTCGCTAAGGGCATCTGCCAAAGCTGTTCTTCGTTTAGCAGCGTGTCAATGCTAAGGGTTGTCCTACATAAAAGGGGGGATGTGACTGCAGCAGTTTACACAGGGACGTCTCTTGTGGTAAACATCTTCCAGAGCCCACCACAGTGCTGCCCGCCCCAGGATGTGCTTGGGGGGAGGTGGGAAGGGGCCTCAGCCTGCAGAGCCATCTGACTGTGAGCCGTGGCTGTTCCGCCGCTTTGGTTTTGAAGTCTCCACACTTCCTAACTCTATCGGTGATCTAATGCACCTTAAGATCTGTTCCTTGGGTGGTGGGAAACACTGGCTGGAGAGAGGACGATGTCAGGAGGGGGTGTCCCAGGCCTGCCTGCGTTCGGGTCCAGGGTTGGCTCCCCATCACTAGCTTTGTACTCGGGTGAGTCTCTGAGGCTCTGCAGGTTGGTATTCTCACCTGTAGAGAGGACCCCGCATAACAACAGCACCTGCTTCTTTGGGTGTTGTGAGGATTAAACGAGATGGTGCATTTAAAGGGTTCAGCCAGATCCTGGCACGTAGGCAGTTCCCATGAATGGACAGCGTGTGTGAGCACACACTGCCCTCACAGCAGGCTGCTGGCCGAGTCGCCTGCACTGTGTGAGTTTCCACAGTGTCAGTTAGTCTGAGTTGCCAAGAGATTATACAGGGCCCTGCATTTTGTGCAGAAAAATGTCTTTCTCCAGGGGAATCAAGACAACAATTACAAGTAAAAACATTTTATACTGGAGCAGAAGCACCCATTTTTAGATTCATAGGATTTAGACTTTTATGTAGTCATCCTTTGTGGTTTCACTCTTGGTGAAACCGGTGAGGTCGGTGAGGGAGACCAGGGATTCCACAAAAGTGTCTCTAAAGAACCCAGAGATGAGGCAATAGTGAGAGACAGGCCAGGTGGTGAAATGTTGGGGCAAGCGGTCCTGAAACAGACATCGGCAGACAATCTGGTTAACAATGAAAAGAAAGTGAGCTTAAAATCTGATTTAGAAAAAAAAAAAGTAGATACAAAACAAAAAGGAAGAAACAGGGACTCATATATATTTTCAAAGGTAATGCTGACCTTAGGGAAAAGGAAACGTTTGAAAGTGAGAGAGAAGAGAAAGGAGAGAACAGCTAATAACTAGGTAACAAGCATTTTTTGCGTTCCCTTTTGAGTCTAAATAGCTATTTTGCAAAACCTTTTGATGCCAGTGTTCTGTCTCGGCTGTGGGATTTAATTCAAGAAGCCTTTGTTGAGGTCTGCTCCGCTATAGTCCCCCTGAGGGCAGAGATGAAGGACCTGGTCTCTCTGCTGGAGGAACCTACTGTTTAGCACAGAAGATAATTATCGTCAATCCCAAAAGATAATACAGTTTGATAAGAAGAGTCATATTGAATTAGACAAGAAAGGCCCAGAGGAGGGAACAACTCACTCAGGATGGGAGGGATGGAACTTCTAAAAGGGATAGCCATCTTACGGAGTTTTGAAGATGTGAACAAGAGTTTGGTAGTGGTCAAGAAGATGGGTGGTGGGCAGCCTTGGCAGAGGACAGCTTGCTTAAGGGCATGTTTGGGGCAAGAAGGAGGATGAAGTTGTTTATGGTAAAGGTGGAAGAGTCAGGAGAGGAAGGTTGAAGCCAGCGAGCCCTGGGCCTGGAGCTTCAGGGGATGGTTGGAAGTGGGCGAAGGCCTCCAAGCAGAGCGGGCGCATGCATGCCCTCATATTCAGGACGATCACATTGCTCCGTTGGGTGGGGAGAGAAGAGTGGCTGAGCCTACAGTGGGGTGACTACTGGAACGAGTTCAGGAACGGAATGCTGATAGCTAAGGCAGTGGTCTGAAATGAGGAGAAGGGCATAGATTCAAGAGATGGATAAAGGGTGCTACAGATAGGCCCTGGTTCCTGGTTTCAACAAGGGAGTGAGAGGGAGAAGACAAAGCCAAGGGCACCTTCAAATTCAGTCTCAGGTTCATGGAAAGAGCAGAAAAATGGAGTGCGTCAGGTTTTGAATGAATCAGATTTAAGCACTCCATAGGACAGTGCAGTTGAGGGGTCACTAGACTGTCTCTTAGCGGATGGTTCTAGAACTGGAATCAGAGAATTAGCTGTCAGCCTATAGGTGTTCCCTAGTGGCTTAGACAGTAAAGAATCTGCCTGCGTTGTGAGAGACCTGGGTGCGATCCCTGGGTCGGGAAGATGCCCTGGAAAAGGAAATGGCAAGCCACTCCAGTATTCTTGCCTGGAAAATTCCATGGACAGAGGAGCCTGGTGGGCTACAATCCATGGAGTTGCAAAAAGTCAGACACGACTGAGCGACACTACAGGTATTGGTTAAAACCCAGATAGTAGGTGGAGCAGGAGAAAGGAGAGAAGAGGGAGAGGGCAGAATTCTAGAAATAGCGTTTGCAGGAGGCAGGAGAAGTAGATCCTAACTTGAGAGGGCAGTGTCCAGGGAACCAGGGAGAGGAGAGTCTGAGAAGGGAGGGCCCGGCAAAGGGGACCATGCTGCAGAGAGAGCTGCTGAGCGTTGACAAGGGCTCACCCGCCTTGTTGGTCGCTGGCTGGTGGCTGGTGACTACTGCTGGTGTATCAGGCCGCAGTCGGATTGAGCAGTAAAGGAGCAGTAGGCAGCCAGACCTAGTATGGAGACGATTCTTTCTGATTCTTGGTTAAGAAGGGATGGAAAGGAGCAAGGTGGTAACTGGAGAAGGCCCTGCCCTCCAGGAGAGGTCCCTGATGGGGTCTGGAAGCAGAGTGGCAGGGTCAGGCAAGGGGTTAACCACGCCCACGACAGGGAGATGTGAAGAGGGCCAGTGTCAGCCAGGCAGCCTAGTGGGCTTTTCTCTGCTTTGCTGCTCTTAGGTTTCACTCCCACTGGAGCAGAGCGAGATGGTTGAGTTCAAAGAGGCTGCCGTGACCATCTAAACCAATCTCTCACCGTCCAAAGGGGCGAACTGAGGCTCAGAGAGGGAAGGGACTTGTCTGAGCTCACAGGTGGCAGTCAGGCCTTAGACAGAGATCTCTAGGCCAGAGCTCTCCTGACTACCTCCTGTTCTCTGTATTCAGCCCATTTTCCATCTGATTATCCCTCCTGCCAGCAAGGACCCCAAACCCTAAACGCCTTCTTTCACCAACCTGTCAACCAGCTCTTGCTGACCAGCCCCTCCCTGAGAACCTCTCACTGTACTGGTTCCCAAGCTCTCTCTGGAGCCTCTCCAAGACCTATCCACGTTGGGAGCTGCCCGTCGCACAACTCCAGAGGGCACCACTCACACGGTCGTCTCTGAATGGAGCTCCCTGCAACTGTGCAGTGGGGGCGGTGGAGTGGGGGGACGCTGAGGCCTGGACCTGTCAGGGAATTTATGGACGTGCTCAGGACACTTCAGTAAGGAAGTCTTCAGGGCCACTGGGCTAGGGCATATTTTTAAACTTGGCAGAGTCATTTTCCCATTGGAAAGGGAGATGGCAGCTGAGGAAATGGAATGCTAACATGCCAGCGCCAGGCAAGGCAGTCCTGTGAGTCACACCACCAGGGGTGGGCAGGCCAGGGGGTAGGAATGTGGATGGGGTGTGGACAAGGACAGGAAGACTCTAAACCTCGACACGGACGGCCTGACAGCCTTGACTTTTCATTCTCTTTTCTCCCTCTTTCCTTTCTTCCTGTAGAGGAGTTTTCTTGGACACCATCCTCCCCCGACGAGATGACAATGGTGTCAGGCCAACCATTGGCCAGCGCGTGCGGCTCAGTCAGGGGGACATAGCTCAAGCCAGGAAGCTGTACAAATGCCCAGGTAACTGTAAATTACGGGGTTTCAGGGCCTCCGGAGCACCACAGAGACCTCTCAACCACTGTTTACGAGCATCCCTGGGGCTGAGAAGACACCTCAGGGAGTGTGAAGAGTCTCTCCCTTGGCAGCTGTCATTCCCAGTGTGCTGCTGTTAGGAGGTGGTAGACAGTACCGAAAGTCCAACCAGTGGAGTGGTTGCAGGCAATGAAGCAAATGATGATTCTCAGAGGCCACAGCTTAACTTGTGGGAAGCTTTGGAACTCTCTGGCAAAGCCCTGATGGTCAGAAGAGGAAGAAATCGTAGTAGAACGACAGTAAACGGGGGTCCAACACGGTGTGCGTGCCACAGGGGTGAAAGTGTTCTCCTTGCCAAGGGAGTAAGGGAGGTGGGTTTAGTAAAACAATAACCCAGGGTTTTGCAGAAAGGCAGAGTGAGGGAGCATGTTTTTGGAAGAGTAGAAGCCAGCTTCCCAAACACTGGAAGGCAGAGGGTATCTCAGCGCTGTAAATGAAGTCGCTTCTGTGATCTCAGGCTCTCCTAACCATCCAGGGTGCTGGACAGTGGCCAATATTCTGCCTGTGAAAGCTGGACAGGACACTGGATCCCAGCAGATGTCTGTTTTTCTTCCAGTTCAGAAGCCCCAGCCCTTGCGTTTGCCCTCTTTGCTTCCGTCTCATCGGCTTCAGCATCATCCCCTCCCCCTCACCCCCACTTGCTTGCCACCCTAGGAGAAACTCACGGCAGCCTCTTTAAATTGCTGAGCTTCAGTGGAAAGCACTACTTTACAGCAGGCACGTTTTTACCAGTGATAGGAGAAAAGGCAATTTGGTGGCTTGGAGAGGAAAAAGGAAATTCCACCACCAAAAGGTCTGGTTATCTTTTCCAAACTCTTAGACTAGACCTGCATATGATCTTAGGACAGAATATTTGAAATAAGGGCAATCTTAGAAAATTGGCCTATCACTTTGTTTTTTAACCACACTGCCGGCAGGATGCACTTACTCATAAAGCCACAACCGTATTTGGTCCCCGTAGGATGGCAGTGCTGGCGCTGCTCCCCTCCCAGGCCACCGTTCTGGGAGACTCACTTCCTCCTACAACCCACTTCCCGACCATCTGTGTCCTGAACCTGCCCAGGAAAGCCCTCTGGCTACTTGTGTGCAGAGGACCGTGTGGGACTGCTCCATCATGAAACTCTAGGAAATGTGTCCATCCAGCTATTAGTCGTCTGGGCGTATGTTAGGGCTGAAATACAGGACACATGTATCATATAACCCTGCTGCATTGAAAGAGAAATCTTATAGCATTCCCTGGGAAATGCCATAGTATTTATTTAGTTATAATGTGTATATGTATGCCTCTTACTTCCCCCTGAAGGATTGGAAGCAGCTGGTAAATACCATGGAGCCGTACAGTAATGCGTCTCTCCCTGCAGAATGTTGATTATTCTAAAATAATTTCCACAGAACCCTCGGGGGTGTTGACTGCTGGGCGCAATCCTCACGATGCCTGGCAGTTGTTCAGTAACACGATATCGAAGCCCCAATATCCAGGATTTCCTGAGGTCAAGGATGGGCTGTTCTCCAGCCATCCTTCCTACAGCTCCCCAAACTGCATCTTAAGTAGTTTCAAGCAGTCACTGAAAGCAAAGGTGGTTGCCACACGGAGCCCGCACTGAATGGCGGAAAAGAAGCCTTAAGGAAGTGTGTGTCCCACACTTTGGAGGTGGCCCCACGAGTTGAGGGGTGCTCAGCAAATCAACGCTCTTGTCTTTCAGTTCTGAATCCCTAGAGGTGAGGGGATACAAAACCCACAGCTTCCAAGCTTATGCCTACAGACATTGTTTCTTTTGAGAACAGATTAAGGGAAATACTGCTCGCATACATAGGCCTGGGTTCCAGACTCCAGGCAACCCTCAAACATTCAAGGGAAGAATATCCCACTGTAGACCGTGCCAGCTTCCTGTGCTGCTGGCCATTTTCCTTCCTTTTCTTGACTATTCCCTGCTCTTTCAGAGGTGGGTAACAGAAAAAGAAGAGACAAGATCTCACTTAACAGCTGATGTACATTTTAAAGTATTTTGTTTTCTCTTTCTTTTTGCTCCACATGCTTGCCCTTTCATATTCTCTCTGCCACAGATGTTATTAGCAGTAATTATAATGGCTGCTATGTAGGGGGTACTCATGGTGTGTTAAGCACTGTGCTGGGCCGTTTCATGTAAAGCAGATGGTTTCATTAACCCTCTAAGCAGGTCACACCCATTTCACAGATAGAGAAAACTGAGGCCCAGCAAAGCTGGGACATGTGCCCACCACCCAACAGCCAGCTGGAGAGCTGAATTCAAAACCATCTCTAGGCTGTACTGAATCCTGAGAGCCTCAGAGGAAACACTTAGGGTGTTACTTTTTGGCCCCCAGGCCTACTTTTATCAGTCAGAAAAATGTCAATCTGCCTGCCATGCTTTTCTGCAAGGTGTTCCTGGGGCTTTGGCTGGTTAACTGAATTTGCTTAGCAGCCCTGTCCATGGGCGGGAAGCGTGTGCAGATGCCTGAATCACCTGTGTTGTTTTGCTTCTGCAGCATGTGGGGAGACCCTGCAGGACACGATGGGGAACTTTTCTGCACCTGGTTTCCCGAACGGCTACCCTTCTTACTCCCACTGTGTCTGGAGGATATCAGTCACTCCAGGGGAAAAGGTAGGTATGAAACCACCCTGGGAAATGACATTGCATTCTTTGAGTTGGGTGAGGCATGAGGAATTAGTGTTATTCATAGTAGTAATGGTATCTGTTATGTTATGTTATGTTATGAGCACCTACTATGTGCCAATTACTGGGCAAGCTTGCTGAACGTTCATGATTTCTGGACTTTCCCACCCGCCTCCCCCATACAAATGAAGGCCTGTATACTACATGTCCACTGGAGTTCTAAATCAAGCTCACATCTGGTCAAACAAAGTAGGTGCTATCCTCCTACCTTGATAAAGACACCAGCAGGATGCTCTGGAAGGCAAGGAACCAACTTAGAATTTCTTGACACCTCAGATTCTATGTATCAAAGTGGTACTATAAGGAGAGTTAGCCCCCAGCCATGGCTGTCCCTCCTCCTCTTCCCAGCCCTAGTTCCATCTAGAAGCAACCAGGGCACACCCCAGCCCACAGTCCCAAGCATTCTCCACACCTACCTTGTAAACAGCTGTTGCTGGGCTCCCTTCTTGTGGAAGTGGACTGGCCGTCTGTGTTGTCCACCTTTGGGAGGATGGATCCAAGGCAGGGATCCTTGCACACCCTGGATTCCTGTCCTGGGTGCAGTTTAAGGTGTAGGATCTGGGAAAATCCTGGTAGGCAAATTCCTTTGGTTCTGAAGATTCCACAGCCCTCTAAAGTTGAGCCCAGGGCAGGGGTCTCTTTTGCCCTAGTGTAGGGGTGGTATATTCTTAACCCTTCTGCAGGGTTCATCTGCTCGTCTCCATCATATGAACAAAGGATCTGAGTCTCAGACATTTAAAAAATTGCCCCCATCCACTACAGGATATAGAACTGGGAACTGGGGCTTCTGCACCTCCAAGTTTGTTTTTTTCCCCTACACCTCTCTGCAAAACCAAAGGTCCTTCAGGTCCTCTCAACCTAGAGGCAGCTGCCTGTGAAATGTCCTCTCTGCCCCCTGGGTCTAGCTCTCTACCGTCATACCTGTTGTGACTTGTCTAACAGTATCTTGAGTGCTGACTTATATGGCTCTTCCCTTTCTAGACCCTTCACTCAATACAGCCCTTGTCACAGAGTCACACAATAAGTATTTGTGGGTGTGTAGATAGATGAGTGGCTGAATGGGAAAAATTATAGTTGGGAGTGCAGTGGTGGAGAGGGGGGTGTTGGATGTTCATGTACCTCTAGCCATCCTTCAGAATATTCCTAATTCATCACTTTTAAAAAATGTCCACTTAAATGTTAAGTTAAACATAACGTGATAACTAGAGAGAAATGATGGCTAGGAACCACTGTGAGCACTTTCTAAGGGCTAGGCATTGTTCTCAGAATAGCCTGTGGAGTCTCTCATTTAATCCTCACTTCCTGTGACTATTATCACACTCATTTTGCAGGTAAGGAAATGAACTTGCCTAAGGCTACTCTTTTGTTGTAGAGCTGGGATTTGACCCCAGGCAATTTGATTTGGAGAGCCTGGATAGTTAATCATCCTAAATTATTCCACAAAGGGGACAGGCTAGACATTTAAACATGCATTCATACACACAGACTCACATGCACACACACACAACAGCCACATGCTTACATCCTTCCTTTGGCTCTAGGCATTTATAACAGTGTGGTTGTCATCTTGAACCTAAGAGACTTCAGACCAGTCTGCCTTGAGCAGGTTTGCTGTCCTAGTGCCTGCAGGAGGCTTCAGGGGAGGGAGGCAGGAAGGAGGAGGAGGAGGAAGAGGAAGGAATGTGGTAATCCCTAAATTGTTGAATTGCCCTGAATAGCAGAGGCTATGTGATATGTGTGAACAGCAGAAGATTCACCAAGCCCTAATTATAAATGCTGACTGGGGCAGGGAGAATATATCATTGAAATTCCCGCCCCAGTTATTTCAACTTTGGCTTCATCCAGCCTTCTCCAGAGATGTTAGTAATCAGCAAACTTGACTGATTTGAGTTTCACCCCCTGTGCATCAGCCTCTTCCCCTGTGGTCTTCATGGCTCACTAATATACCTAAATAATTACCCCGAATAATTATCCATTCATTTACATTGTGAACATGTTACTGAGGAAGTTGTAACAACATTTCCGTTCTGAAAATTTTCAAAGCAAAGGCTAAAGAATTATATTGCAACCAGTTAGCAAGGATTACCGAGCCCTTCCTTCCTGAATTCCAGCTCTGTGAGAGAGATGAAAGAAATCTAAGGTATAACCTCTGTCTTCAAGAGACTTAGAGTTGAGAGTCCTTTCTTCATCCCTAGGAAGTCTGATTTAATTGAAGGAGGGGCATTTGCTCAGCACCAGTACTGTTTTTAACTTCTGAAATGAGTTCAATCCACAGGCAGGTTGAAAGAAGAGTAACATCTCACACACACACACACACACACACACACAGCACAGGAGGTGAGCTGGCCGGTTATTTTCCGGTACTGACTTCACTTCCTAGGAGATTATAGGGCTCTGTCGAAGATGGTGCGCCTTGTCCTGAGACCTGAGCTGTGGAGCCGTGGGCACTCTCAAGATAGGCTATGCAAACAGCCCTTAGTGCACCATGCACATGCAGTGTGGCTTGATTTTTTTAAATCGCCCTTTATCGAGTGTCTGTTATGTCCAGGNACTTCCTAGGAGATTATAGGGCTCTGTCGAAGATGGTGCGCCTTGTCCTGAGACCTGAGCTGTGGAGCCGTGGGCACTCTCAAGATAGGCTATGCAAACAGCCCTTAGTGCACCATGCACATGCAGTGTGGCTTGATTTTTTTAAATCGCCCTTTATCGAGTGTCTGTTATGTCCAGGCATGGCACTGTACACGCCATATACAGTTTCTCATGCAGTCCCATCAAAAACCCAGCGGTGGGCATGTTGTTTTACAGATGAGAAAGCTAAAGGTCCGAGGGAAAGTATTTTCCCAAGATTTCAGAGCTGAAAAGAAATCCAGATCTTCATGCGTCTAAAAACATCTGCTCTAGAATCACTCTAAGAGGGGAGTTCACCTGCTCTAGAATCACTTTAAGAGAGAGGGGTAGAATTCACCTGTTCTAGAATCACTCTAAGAGGGGAGAGTTCACCTCACTCTAAGAGAGAGGGAGGAGTTCACATGCTCTAGAATCACTCTAAGAGAGGGAGAAAGTTCCAAAGAAGGAAAGTAAAGTTTAGGCAATCAGGGAAGGCCTCAGGGAGGAGGGAGGGGGCCCCCAATCTGAGTCTGGGAAGGACCCATTCGCACAGATACATCAGGATGTACCTGGAAAACAAGGTCAGGTAGGCTGGGTGCTGGAGGCTCTGAAAAGGAAGCCAAGTTTAGTTTATGAGACAGGTATATAGGTAGCCACTGAAGTTTTCTGAGCACAGGAGGGATCTGGTAAACATGAGCTGTAAGTGCAGGATTGATCCAGAAGACCTGGTGTGCAGAATGGACAGGGGTGCAGCAAGCCTGCTGAAGCGGAGCAAGACTGGCTCATAGCAGGGACTCCGACATCTCAAAGGAAGAAAGTCCATCAGCACTGGCATAAACAATGGAGGCCAAGGAGAACTAACCCCGAGGAAGAGCCCCTCAGTGACTGGGGTGAAGGTGTCCCCTACAGACAGGGAAGCTGAGAAGTGATTCTTTTGAGGTGCCCTCCAGTTAATGGCATCACCAATTCAATGGCTATGAGTTTGAGCAAACTCTGGGAGATGGTGAGGGACAGGGAAGCCCGTGTGCCACAGTCCATGGGGTTGCGAAAAGTCAGACACGACTTGGTGACTGACCAGCACAGTTAATGGGCCCGCAGAAGAGAGAAAACAGTGGACAGAGCACAAGCTGCTGTGGCAAAAACCAGAGAGGAGAGGCTCCAATCAGAGAGGCCAGGGAATGAGGACAAGACCCAGGTCCTTTCCATGTGGCCAGGAGAGGACTGCAAAGCCTCCAGCCCAAAGGTTTACGTAGAGATGTAAGAGGCTATAAGAGCTGAAAAGAAAGCGGTCATTGGAGGCAGGAGAGTGAAGATGTTAGAAAAAGATGAACTGACTGTGAGCAAACCCCCCACCGCCTTGGGTGGGAAAATGTCAGGGGTACAGGGGCTGGGGCATTGCCCTCATGCAGGACTCTGGAGAGAAGAAGAGCTGAGAGGTGACAGGTGAGGACACGCCAAGCACAGACAAGGAGCTCACCGGAGAGCTGCAGCCAGACAGTCCTGGGCACCATGCGTGGTGGGCTCCAAGCAGGGGTGAGGGGAGAAGGCAAACTTGACCTCCGTCTGGGCTGGCTGGGCTGGAAGGGGCGCAGGGCCCATGTGCTGAGCCTGCAGTGCCACCCAGTCCCTTCCACAATTTGTGGACTAAGGCACTGACTGAATGGCCTCAGGGGGGTCTCAAGACTGTCCAAAGGAACTGAAGTGTCCTTCCCAGTCCCTCGAAACCCACCTCCCTCCTCACCTCTCCTGCCCCCTCACTCCAGAGGTGCACACAATGACCTCTACTGAACGCTCAGCACAGTTCCCTAGGTGTCTTCTTGGTCTGCTCGAGTCAAGCCCTCGCACCAGAATTCTGTCTGGCCCTCCTCTACCCATGCATCCCGCTCCCCTTAGGTTAAACACCACCTCCTCCAAGAAACCTTCTCCTTGTCCCCGGGGCAGAATCTAGTTCTCCTTCCTCGAGGCTCCAGAATGCCTTTCTGTCCATCCCTGTCTTTCCAGCATTTCTTCCATAGCGTTCTAATTGATTTAGCACATCTGTCCTCCTCTCCTCTGAGTTTTGGCAGAGAACTTACAGGTAAGAACTCTGTCTTACTGACCTTTCTATCTTGATTGGCCGACACGGACTGGCACACAGTAGGTGGTCAACTAACAATGGTGGAATGAATGAACAAAATTGTAGGAAGGTTATTAACACACCACACCTCAGAAGAGTGAGGTCACGGACCAGGGGAACATTGATCATAGAGATGCTTGGATGCACTCAGGCTCACCCCGGGCCCTTTAGAATGATTGATGATGTTTTAAGATCTTCTTGTATCTCTAAACTTCACTGACCCCTTACCTCCTCCCAAATCCCCAGTCTCAACGCATCCTGGCCTGTGTTTTTAATGCGTCTTGCTTTCTGTAAACCACGAAGCGACTTCAAAAGCTCAAGTTATTCCCTAGACAGAACCATAGAACCCATCTCCTCTGTTTACTCCTCATCCTGTTTAAGGTTTATTATTTAATGTCATGAGGTTTCCTGTGAATGCGTTTTTGAGAGGACACTCTTACTGTGGTCTGAGAGCTCTGTATGCTAAAGGGTAACGTGAGACCACCGCTATGCAAGATGTATCTTCAAAACTCCTCAGACTGGGCTGCCAAAACTCACTTTATGGTGACTCTTTACAGATCGTCTTAAACTTCACATCCATGGATTTGTTTAAAAGCCGCCTGTGCTGGTACGACTACGTGGAGGTCCGGGATGGTTACTGGAGGAAAGCCCCCCTGTTGGGTGAGTTGACTTCAGAGAGCCTTAAAAGAGGCGTGCTCAGATGCTCTCTGTGATGCTCTTAAATGTTTGGAAGGGGCCATCCACCAGTCACAGGAAGCTCTCACGGGCTGGTGTCGTTGTAAAACTCTGAACACTCCATTTGGCCGCACATGTTAAAAGCTTTTAAAACTGCGAATACTCTTTGACCCAGCCGTTCCACTTCTTGGCATTTATCCTAGGGAACTAATTAAGGAAGTGTGCAGAGCTCTCGCTACAGGGACATTCACTGAAGCAGGAAACATTGAAAACAATTTAAATATTCAACAGTAGGGGTTAGATGAATAAATTATAATACATCTTTTCCATGGAAAACTATCCAGCCATTAAAAACAGAGTTGGACTATTTATTGATACAGGAAGATGTTTGCTGTATGTTGCTATGCAAAAGGTGTTGCAAAGTGGATATGCAGCAAGATTCTGTTTTAACAAAAGCACATATATTATGAAGCACTGCAAAATCAGACGCCTTCAGGGCTGCTTTCCATGGGTCACACAGAGTCGGACACGACTGAAGTGACTTAGCATGCATGCATGCATTGGAGAAGGAAATGGCAACCCACTCCAGTATTCTTGCCTGGAGAATCCCAGGGACAGAGGAGCCTGGTGGGCTGCCGTCTATGGGGTCGCACAGAGTCAGACACGACTGAAATGACTTAGCAGCAGCAACAGCAACAGGAATAAGGTATAAATGAGAGAGATGGCGTTGGTATAATAAAATAAGGAGTGGTGGGGAGTGTGGCAAGCTAAACAGTAAATATCCTGACTCGAATTACCCAAAGCAAAATTACTTAAAACAATCACGCAGGCTGGATTCAACTGGAAGGAACCATTTTACGACCTACAATATAAATATATTAAGTAAAGTTAGAAATGTAAATAAATAACAGTGGTTATTTCAGGATGCTGGATATAAAAATTTATTCTCTTGTTCTTGGTTTAGCTGTATTTTCTAATTCTTCTCTGATAAATAGGTATTCTTTTGGGAAAATGAACAGTACATGAACTCATCGATGAAAAGGCAGGTGGGCCTTTGAGTGAGAGGCAGTGGGCAGGTGGCATAAAAAGGTCAGTTCACTCAGGATTGATCACCAGAAGAGGGATCTCCAAGGGTGACCAGGGAAAGTTAAGGTCATAGAGAGGCTTGCTGGCCTCAGTGTCAGGACAGTGGACATGGGGACTCGTTTGGCCCAGGACTGTCAGCCATGGTGGAACCAGAAAGAGGAGCAGAGCCTAAGGAGTCAGTTGGGAGGGTCCCCGCTGAGAGTGGGCTGTTTAGAGACGGCTGTTCAGGGTGGGCTTCTGAGGTGGACCACTCTAAGTTCTCTGTGCAGACTTTGTCCCTGGCAGATCTTCACGTGGGCAAAAAGCCATACTTGTGATGCTTCCAGTGACTGGGCCGAGTTTGACAGCTGACTAAAGACGGAAGCAAGACAGAATGGAGAGCGTTAAGGTGGGGAGTTTCCCTGCCAGATCAAGCCCAACTGCCTGTCAGATTCCAGAATAGCTCAGGAGAGACTGACGGAAGGGCTGGCTGGCCCCAGGGGGCCTGGCAGATGCTAAGCTTCCATACGGCCAAAGGGTCTCAGCCAGGTCAGCTACTCCTGGAAAGGGCACACAAGTCCTCTCAGTCCAGAAGGCCAGGAGCTTAACTTCCTAGAGGTACAAATAGGCAGGCATTTGTGTCTTCTGGGGTGGGAACATAGCCAGAGCCGGCTTCGAGTGGAGGGTGCCAGGTTATCACTGGTAGGGGGTTCAGTCAGAGAGTCGGTGGTCCAGGAAAGCAGGGCAAGAAACTGATTCCCAGGCCAGGCACAGACAGACAGGAGTGTGTGCAGTTCGGAACAGATGGGTTATGCCACCCGATGGCAGGGTGGAGGCTATCTGCCCTGGGTTTCTGCTTCCTGTCCAACGTGAGCAGACGCAGTGTGTGGGGGGAGGCCTGGCTTTGTAGGTAGCATCGACTGGGTGCAACAAAATAAAAACACAGGGCTGCCCTCCTGGTCCCAGAGGTTCCAAACCTTGGCTGCACCCCAGCATCAGTGGGGGAGATTTCTATGAGATTCCTGGGAAACTGTTGAATCAGGATCTCCGTGTGGTGGGTCAGGGAATGATCCCACTTACCCATAAATAGCTGTGCATGTATACCTGTCTAGTACCAAATACACAGAAGCGGGGCTGCAAGGGCTCTCAGCAAACTAAAGAAGGTGGTTGCCTCAGAGAAGGAAAGCATGGGGAGGGAGCAACCTCATGGTTTGGTTTGTATACTTCTAGATTATTTGGTTTTTTTATAAGAATGCATCCAAATATTTCATAATTGAATTTTTAAAAATGCTGTGTGGGAGGAGTTTCTTGAGAACATGATCGTGTGGACCTTTGAGTCACTTTATCACACACCTTCATGAGAAACCCACACTCCCCAGAGCAGGCCGACTCACCAGGGCCACACAGCCTGGCTAGTGGCTTGAGACCAGTTCAGAACTTAGAAGTCCCG
This sequence comes from Neotragus moschatus, assembly GCA_006410615.1. NCBI lineage: Eukaryota > Metazoa > Chordata > Mammalia > Artiodactyla > Bovidae > Neotragus > Neotragus moschatus. Next base: position 583,878 of record SJYA01002991.1, read on the forward strand.
CTGATGGGGTGAGGGGACTGTGAATCTAGAAGGGACTCCCCATAGGACTGCCAGATAAAAATGCATGATTCTTTGTTTATCTGAAATTCAAATTGAACTGGGCTTCCTGTATTTTTGTTTGCTAAATCTGGCACCCCATACCCCCTAGGGAACGTGATAGACTTGAAAAGCTCGGGAAGGGGGACGCTCTCTGTTCCTAAAGTTCCCTGGAGAGGGCCAAGGCACGCTCCTGAAAATGGGCACCGACAGAGGGATTTCCAGCCACCCCTTGAACTTGAAACAAGAATTTTCTCACTACAGATCCTGGGAACTCTGACCACACGTTCATTGATTCGATGGGGCTTTTCTTTTCGTCATTGTCAGTGATGGTTTTTGTGTGTGAGTTTTTTGTTTTGCTCAGATTTTACACTTTTGCAGTGAGTGTGTGTAGGCATTTGTGTGTGTGTGTCTGTGTGTGTGTGTGCCAAGTGTGCTGCAGCCAAGGCATGGCCCAACGCCTGTAACCGTCATTCTTCATTTGCAGCAGTTCTCCTTTGCCAACTATTTGGCCTGCTCTGATGTTTTCAAATGCAGTTGTTAGTGAACTTTTGTGTTTGGAACAAGTGCATTGTGTAGGCCGAGCTGGTCCCTGGGAGGGGTCAGTGCCATGAAATCTGGCGGGAGGAGGCAGGTCAATGCCCCTTTGGCAGGAGGGAGAGCGGATTAGAGCGGATTGTGAAAGTATGCATCTTGCTCTGAAAAACTGTGCGTTGCATATTTTCCCAGGGCAGTGTGTGAAACTCCAGGCATAATGGAAGCATAACTTTTTATGAATGGACCCTTTATGGCTCCCCATGGAGTCCTCTTGTAGTGTCCTCATCTGCATTTCCTCTTCTTGATATCCTTATTAAACTCCTCCTCCAAAGGCAGGAACCAGAGTTCAGTTTAGGAATTTGACACCTTTCTCTCGTCCAGTTTCTCTCCAGCCTGTTAGTCTCCCTGGGAGGAGGCTGTTTGGGACCCGGCTTTTCACATCCTGATTAAAGGGAAATGTAAGTAGATTGAGAACATTTCACGCCTGCTTAAAGGTAGCAGATTCATTTTTTCAGTTTCGAGGGTCACTGATGAGTTTGCACCTAGAGAGGGGAGAAAGGTGACTGCTCAGAACTCATCCAGTAACCTGAAATGCTGGCCTATTAATTGGATTCTCCTCCCTTCTTTCTGCTAGAGGAATTACTCTAACAATGCACTTTTGTATGCAGAACCATCCTTGGGCGTTCTGTACCACCACAATGCGCACAAAAGCCTTTTTTTCCCCCTTTCCCTGAAGTGGGGAGGGAAGTTCAGAAAGGCCAGGCTGGCCAATCAGTGTGTCGCGTGGCCCCACTACTGGGGCTCCCTGGGCCGGGGCAGCCTCCCAAATGAGCAGAACCCATGGCATGAGGCAAATTGGCATGCCCGGCATTGCCACAGGCTTGCTCTATGGTTTGAGTCTTTGATCATCATTCCAATGTGCCTGTTTCCAAATTGGGAAATGGGAATAGTGATTACATTCCCAGAGAACAGATTTGATGTCTATTGATCCAAAAATGTACAGTATTTAGAACCGAGTCCTAAACAGAGACGTTCCTTTGGATGGTGGGTGGCAGTAATGGTGAGCATGATGAAGAGGGTTAGACTGGGGATGAAGGTCAAGATCTCAGGCTGCTTAGGTTCAAATCCTGCTGCATTTACAATCTTGAATGTGTGCCAGCGTGCTCAGTCGCTCAGTCATGCCTGCAAGGTCCTCTGTCCATGTAATTTTCCAGGCAAGAATATTGAAGTGGGCTGCCATTTCCTACTCCAAGGTTACAGTCTTGAGCATAACTTGAGTATGGTGGTGGTGGTGGTTTAGTCGTGGCTGACTCTTGTGACCCCATGGACTGCAGCCTTCTAGGCTCCTCTGTCCATGGGATTCTCCAGGCAAGAATACTGGAGTGGGTTGACATTTTCTCCTCTATAAATTGAATATAATTCAACTCAAATTCTCCAAGGCTCAGTTTTTTTTTTTTTTTTTTCAGAAACGAGATTAATAATAGCACCTACTTCAAAAGGTAGTAGGGAGACAAATAGGTAATCTATATGAAGTGCATAGGACAGTGTCTGGTATAGACTGGCTCAGTTTAAAAGGGGGCTTTTATTAGAACCATTACTGTGAAGGTAAGAGTCTGGTGACGTCAGTCTAGGGACAGTGCAGGAGGTTCAGGTTAAGAATTGCAAGGTGATTTGGGGAGATTTTGCTTGGACATAATTTGTGATTTATTCTACCAAGTCTAGCTCTGCCAAAGCAGTAAAGACAGTAAAGAATCTGCAATGCAGGAGACTTGGGTTCAGTCTCTGGTTTGGAAAGATCCTTTGGAAGGGGTCATGGTAACCCACTCCAGTATTCTTGCCTGGAGAATCCCCGTGGACAGAGGAACCTGGTGGGCTACACTCCATGGAGTTGCGAAGAGCTGGACACAACTGAGCGGCTAAGCACACAAGCACAAGGCAGCAAAATCCAGGGGAGCCTGTAATTTCTACCTCCTCCCGATATGGAGCAGAGGCAGGTTGTCCTGTGGCCCCAGGGTGGGTGGTTCAATCTCATCTGGTTGGGTTCTTAGGCAACAAGGCGGTGGAAGTCCCTCTCGCTTTTGGAAACATCCCCAGCAGCTGTGACAGCTGGGATTTTAAAGGGAGGAATTTGGTCTTGAAACTGAGTTTGGCTGAGAAACCGTTCCTTTTGTGAACCAGCATTCAGCGACCCTGTCTCCTGACTGGTGAGAAATACCTCCCCAGGTTTACATGTTGTTTTCCAAAAACTGATTGATACTAATCAGTGATGCTGAAGGAGCCGTTACTGGAAGTGTAGAAGCGTCTGAAGGATTTTTCCCTGCTCAATTCTTAATAACAGTTTCAGCTCATCTTATTAAGCTCCCCAGATCCAAAAGGCTACAGGCAGCCAGAATTGGAAGGTTAGGAGCCTTCCAAGACACTTGCTCCTTGGAAGAAAAGCTATGACCAACCTAGACAGCATTTTAAAAATCAGAGACATTACTTTGCCAACAAAGGTCCCTCTAGTCAAAGCTATGGTTTTCCCAGTAATCATGTNGCTACAGGCAGCCAGAATTGGAAGGTTAGGAGCCTTCCAAGACACTTGCTCCTTGGAAGAAAAGCTATGACCAACCTAGACAGCATTTTAAAAATCAGAGACATTACTTTGCCAACAAAGGTCCCTCTAGTCAAAGCTATGGTTTTCCCAGTAATCATGTATGGATGTGAGAGTTGGACTATAAAGAAAGCTGAGCACTGAAGAATTGATGCTTTTGAACTGTGGTGTTGGAGAAGACTCTTAAAAGTCCCTTAGACTGCAAGGAGATCCAACCAGTCCATCCTAAAGGAAATCATTCTGAATATTCATTGGAAGGACTGATGCTGAAACTCCAATACTTTGGCCACCCTTTGTGAAGAACTGACTCATTGGAAAAGACCCCGATGCTGGGAAAGATTCAAGGCAGGAGGAGAAGGTGACGACAGAGGATGAGACGGTTGGATGGCATCACTGACTCGATGGACATGAGTTTGAGCAAGCTCCGGGGGTTGGTGATGGACAGGGAAGCCTGGTGTGTTGCAGTCCATGGGTTCGCAAAGAGTCAGACACGACTGAGTGGCTGAAATGAACTGAACTGAACTAGGAGCCTCTACCCTCTGTGTCACCCTTAAAGAATGTTGACCACTGTTGGCCAATAGCAAGTGTTTTTTATTATATAGAGGCTTTTATTCCTCCCCATCTCACTCCTGCATTTCTCAGAAGGGCAATAGAAGGATACCCATTAAATACCTGTCAAATGAACTTTAAAATGGTTTTTGGAGATGAAATTCATGCACCATACAGCTCTGCATTTAAAGCATCCATGTCAGCAGTGTTAGCATGCTCACAGATTTGTACAGCCATCACCCCAGATTTGGAACATCTTCATCAGCCCTCAAAGAAGACCCATACCCATTCACAGTCATTCCCCACTCCCCCACAATGTTAAATAGATTTTTGAGTGACTCATACTGTTAGCACTTGGCAGAACCATGGACTTTCCATCCAAACAGACCTTGGCTAGTCTGTGTTGTGCGCTGATCAGTGTGACTCAGCCCACCTCCCACCCCACCCCCAACTCTGTCCTGCTGTGCTGCTGTCCTTATGTGGCACTGGAAGTGACAGGATGACCGTGCTCTGGGAAGGCCTGGCCTTCCCCCCTTTCCTCTGTAATAGGATGTATTCATAAGCTTAAGAAATACACATTTATTTGTATTTTCAATAATGCAAGTTCAATAGCAATTATGAGCCCCTTTGATCAGATAGTGGGAACTTAATTGAAGTCAATTTGTGTGCCCCCCCCCAGAGTGCCAGTAGGGGGCACACTTTGTGCCAGAGCTTGGTGTCCCAGGGGCATCTGCATTGCTATCTCAACTGGCATTCCTGGTTTGGCCTCATACCCCTCTGGTCTCCAGTCCTCTGGCATCTAAGTGGCTACTGTGCCTTATCCTGTCTCAACTCCCCGAGGCCACGTCCATATCTCCCTAGAAGACGTTCTATGGGAGACATTCAGTGACTGTCCAGGCCCTCTGGGCCAGGGGAAAGTTTCTTCTGTCCCCTTCCCAGGAGTCCTGTTGCTGCCATCGTGTCCTGCTTTTCCTGAAGAACTCTGCCTGCCTGTCTCCTGCCCTAATGTCTTAAGAAACCATATAGACACTCCTGTTCTGAGCCCAGGTGGGACATGGGCGATCCAGGATCTTTTTGCCCCTCAAGCCTCTGGCAGGAACTGCTCCCGAGGGCACAGCTCTCTGCTTCTCCCAACTCCTTAAACCTCCCTGGGGCATCCATCATCCTTGTCCACCTGGGACACCAAGTCCTTTCAGAGGTCCCATGGTGCCCGCTCCAATTCTCTGACCCCTAGCCCCTTGCTTCTCCATCCCAGGAATCTTTCTAAGACAACAAGGGGAAGGGAATGTGCTCTTATTCACTGTGTACATCCCTAAATTTTTGGTGTCGTGACCAGACTTGTAGAATTCAAAAGCCAAGATCTGATCACGTCATCTTGTGTCCTCTGGCAACCCTTCCTGGGGCAAGGAAGGTATAAGGCATGCCCCTCAAATAGAAGGCTATGTATGTAGTAGAAATACCATGGGGGACCCTCATCACTCGCTCAGACTACCACCCCACCCCGGCCTTGCTGAGATGTCCTCCTACCCCTCAGCGCGCATCATGACCCCCTGGCAGGGGAGGGGCCACATTCTGGGTGTTCGGTTGGTTGATTGGCGTCTGAGACTCTCTTGAAGGAGGCGCACCAGCGGTCACCGTTTCCCTTCCAGCTTTTCATCCTTCAGTGCTACAGGACGAGTCCCCGGTGAGGATTGCTCCCCTTGAACCTCATCTGAAGCAGCACCACCCTCTCTCTCTCTCTGCTTGTGCTGAGCCCCTCCTGGCCGTCTGCCAGCAGCCTGACAGTTCTTTTCCCTTTCCCAGGTAGGTTTTGTGGCGACAAAGTGCCAGAGCCCCTCATCTCCACAGACAGCCGGCTCTGGGTGGAATTCCGAAGCAGCAGCAACATCCTGGGCAAGGGCTTCTTCGCGGTATATGAAGGTTTGTTCAGGAGGGGAGAGGCCGCCGGTATGGCTCCTGACGTACCTCTCTTCTTCCCATGCAGCCTGTACCCCTTCCCACCCTGGCCCGGGCAGCAGCTGCCGGTGCCATGAGCGTGGAGTAGCTGCCGTCCCCTTCCCCCATGTCTGGAAGCAGAGAGGCCAGCTGGGCTCCCTTCAGCACAGGCAGTCTACCTGTCACTACCCTACTCAACCCCCATTAGAGTCCAGCGAGGATGGTGTTGGGGGCTTAGAGAACCCTGTGGAAATCCAAGCAACCTCTGAGTAGCTGTGTGAGCCTGAGCAAAGAATCCAGCCTCTCTGAGTTTCATTTGTGAAATGAGGACTTTGGACAATGTCCAGGAATTTCCAACTAATTTCTTGGAAGGGCCTGTGAGGCCACCATGGTGATTGAGGAAACCAAGAGGTCTGGGCTCTAGGCAGCTGCCACCAGGGCAATTCTGCTTCTGACTATTCTACATATTGGGTCCCTCTGGCTACATAATCCTGTGCCCTCCCTCCCCCAGAGGAAAAGTCCCTTGGGGACTTAGATTGTAATTTTGGAGAGGCCCGAGTTTTTGCTTTTTGTTTTTAATATTTACTTATTTGGATGCACCGGGTCTTAGTTACAGAATGTGAGACATTTTTGGTTGTGGCATGTGGAATCTACTTCCCCAACTAGGGTATCAAACTCGAGCCCCTTGCATTAGGAGCTCAGAGTCTTAGCCACTGGACCACCAAGGAAGTCTCAAGTGTTGTTTTGATAAAGGAAATAGCATGGGTGTGCGTATGCACACATCAGTCTCTACCGGTGGCCCTCCTTCCTCGGCATCAGGGTCACGGTGGGGGAGGGGGGGATCAGATGTCACTGCTCCTGGAATCCCTCCCTCAACAACCCCCGCCCCATACCTGCACACTTGATCAGAACTTCTGGAGGTGTGGCCCCTGTTCCCAGAGCTTGAAAAAATCTCCCAGGTGACTGTGATGCCCAGCAAATGTAGAGAGCCACTGCTCTCCATGGTTGTCTTCTTTATAGGAGAAAAATTCAGAGTTGCAAACACAGGAAACTACCTTTCCAGAGGCATCGGGCCACTGGAAATGAAAACGTTGGCAAGTGGAGCCACCTAGCGGTGTACTTCCTTAGTAAGCTCTGACCGGGGACCCCCTTCCTCCTGGCTCTTTTTCTAAAGCGACCTGTGGGGGAGACATTAACAAAGACGCCGGTCAGATTCAGTCTCCTAACTACCCGGATGATTACAGACCTTCCAAGGAATGTGTTTGGAGGATTACCGTTTCGGAGGGGTATCACGTGGGGCTTACCTTCCAAGCTTTTGAGGTGAGTACTGCTGGTCTTAGACACTGCTCTGTAAAGACGAGTTTCCAGTCTGGGGTTGAAAACAGGAACCCGAGAGGCTATTTCAAGTCCAAGGTCCATTTTTCCAGGACATCTGGTATCAAATCCTCTGCAGGTTTTGAAATTGCATCTGCCTCCTCTCTGAAGGCTGCTGGAGAGGGTGGGGGAATCACTGAAGCAGAAGTCTAGAATGGGATCCCAGGGCATTTTATTGACTGGTCCTTCCCAGTTTATCATGACTTAATGTCTTTGCAGCTTGATTCATCCTTGCCTTACGCAAGTAGGAGACAGCTTGGAAAAGTTCCAGGACACACTTGGGCCCTTTGGCCTCCTGGTTAGGTTTCTGAGAGTGATATTTAGTTTCTTTTCTTAGATTGAAAACCTTGAGGCCGAGCTGCTATCTTCCACGTTGCCTCTGTTTCTCCATTTAGATCGAAAGGCATGACAGCTGTGCATACGACTACCTGGAAATCCGTGACGGCTTCGCGGAAGACAGCGCCCTGATCGGCCACTTCTGTGGCTATGAGAAGCCAGACGATGTGAAGTCCAGCTCCAATAGAATGTGGATGAAGTTTGTGTCCGACAGCTCTATCAATAAAGCTGGCTTTGCAGCCAATTTTTTCAAGGGTATGAATTAGCAGTTGTTTCCATTTTAGACGCAGGAAGAGGTATTGACCCCCTGCCCCGGCCTAAGAATCACTAAACCCACAAACCTTAGCACCAAACAAGGTTCCCTGCAGTGGGGAGGCAGCGCGCCGTTTGTGCAAAGAGCTGTGCACAGATTCCCCAATAGAGAGAGTTCTCCAGTGATTCAGAAACAGGCTTAGCCTTGGCTTCTGTCTCTGTGGCAGAAAGTTTTGCTGCTATGCTTGGAAAATTAGGTTTATCAGTTTACAAGGTCAGCCTCATGAACCTTAGTGAAACTGAGCACTGATAACAGTTTTTGCTTGTGTAGTCATCGTTGATTGAGCACCTATTGAGTCAGGAACTGTGCAAGGTACTTGATTTACACTGTGTCATTTAATGCCCTCGATCAAGGTTAAAAAAGGCAGGCTCAGGGTTGCTCAGATAGTTAAGCGGCAGACCAGGAATCCAGTCACAGTCTGACTCCTAAACCAACTCTCTCCAGAGCACTGCCTTGCATTCCCTGATATGGGGTAGAGAGACAGCCCAGGTCTTTAGCTCCTGAAGCATCAGCTCCCAGCCTGCAAGTCTAAGCTCAAGTGGGCAGGGCTTGTGGGGGAGACTGAGAAGGTTTGGCGCTCAGGAAATGAATATCTGTGCTGCCTTAGGGACTGACTGCTCTGCAAGTTCTTGATAAAATCAGACCCAGAGTGGTATGGGAAGACTATCATTCCTGGTCCCAGTAGAACAGCTTCCAAAGACTCTTTTGAATGGACAGGTCTGCCTTCTCCACTCTCAGCACCCTGGAATTCCTCAGACCACTTACCAAGAAGGAATATAGGCTATTCCACAATGCATTTGGGTTGGGTGCCCACCAGCACACCAGCAGCCACTGAACGGATATATCCAGTCTGTAACTGGAGTGACCGATCAGTAACTCCTTCCCCCTTCCTTCGTTTCCTGGGCTCCTGGCTGTGCTGACCTAGAAATCCTGGCCCCTTCCTTACTCCATCTCCCCATCTGCCCCCTTTCTATCCCGTTCTCCCAGGTTTTAGGTGAGCAGATGGTGTCAGAAGAGCCCATTTCCAGCTGTGTGACCTGAGCTGGCATCCCTTTGTCCTTGCTGAAGCCCCAGTGTTCCTCTCCAAAAAACAAGGAGAAGGAAATCTGCCCATTTTCCCCAACCAGCTGTGAAGCTCCAATAAACTAATGGCTGTGGAGACACTTAAGCTGAGAAGTGCCACACGAGTGTGCGGGAATGTTATTTTTTCCTGCTTTGAGGCGTCTGACGACAGCAAACCAAAACAAAGCAAGAAGCATAGCATTCTGAATAACTGGAGACAAAGTCTAATACTTTCCCAAGCAAAAACAGCAGAAAACACAGGAAAACAAGCCACAGCACGTGTATCGCAAATGCAGTTAGGTTAGTGATCATCGTGGAAAGAAGAACTTGGGGGTCTTAGTAGAGATCCCAGGAAAGTCGCAGCCCCCACCCCACCCTGGCCCAGATGGCATGTGCCGTCTCCCAGCCTGGGGACACCTCCATCTGACTTAGCAGCCACAGTGGCCAGGTGGTCTCCAGCAAGTTACAAATCCTCTGTGAGTCCTAGTCTCTCCACCTGTAGAAATGACACTACTAGCTTATCTCAGAGTTGTTGTCAGGAAGAAATGAAATAGCATTAGGTGAGTAGGCATGGTATCCTGTCCAGTCCTGTTAATTTCTTTGCTAAGGAAGGGATCTCTGAAGTGGTCATTTTCTTCTCTGGAAAAAATGCTGTGATGGTTTCTGCTTGCTGTCACTGTGTATCAGGTTTTTATCGGTGCTGTAACAAATCACCACATATGGGATCACCTGCCAGCTCTCCAGCTCAGACTTCCTTGCCTTTTCCAGCTTCTGGGAGGAGGTGCCTGCACTTCTGGACTGGTGGTGTTTTTGGTCTTCGAGCCAGCAAGGGTGGCTGAGACCTTCTCAGGCTGCATCACAGGCCTTGGTCTCCATCGTTACGTTTCCTTTTCTGACCCTGATTCTCCTCCTGCTGCTTTCAGTTGGAAGGACCCTTGTAATACTGTGGGCCCACCGAGCTAATCCAGCATAATCTCCATTTCAAGAACCCGAATCTAATCCCATCTGCAAAGTCCTTTTTGCCATGTAAGGGTAAGGTGACAGATTCTAGAGTCCAGGACTGTGATATAAATGACTTTGGGAAACCTCATTTTAGTTAACCTGTCACCTATAATCATGAGGTTTTATTCTAATCCTCTTTGTCCTAATTCTCCTATCCTTCTCCTCTGATTTCCACCCCTAGGCCTTAGGTGTTGGGACTTCTTTGCAGTAAGATAACTGGTAACCCACCCACATCTCATTCCTGGTTCTATTGATGATCAGCATTATAATTTTTTAGAGGACCAGCTAAAATGGAAGGGTTTCCAAATTGAACAAGTTAAAATAGTTTGCCCAGTTAAATTCAAAATTCCGATAAGAATGATCTTTTTAGTGTGTGTCCCAAATATTGCATACTGTATTAAGAAATAATTGTTCATCTGAAATTCAACTTTACTGAACCTTCTGCTTTTTTTGTGGCAGCCCTAGTGGAGATAACAAGCATTGCCATGGGGTGGGGGAAGTTTCTCTCTGTGATGCTAAACCGGTTTGTAAAGGACTGAGTTGAGCGCCTTGACCTTCTCTGACCAGCCGTGATAACTGGCTCTGTTTTGCTCGTTAGAAAATGCATTTTCTCCCCACTCCACATTTAACGTTGATTCAGCAGTCATCAAACTGTATGTCAGGGACTGTGGGACAGAGGAGAACGTGGTCATTGTCTTCAAGAGCTCAAGCTGACCAAGGGGACCTGTAAGCCAATGAGCAGTGATGTCATATGAAGTGTGGACATCGGAGGAGGGTCTCACACAGTGTCGGGGTGGGGTGAGTGAATACCCAGATAAGGTACTTCAAAGACATTTCAGTTGGCAGACATCCTTTTAGATGCCCGTCAAGGTGTTGAGGCCCATGTATACTAACTTAGTGCACAGTTAAGACATCTTTTTTGAGCTTGTCTTTATGTCAAGAAGGGCTGCAGAGAACCACGTTTAGAAAAGGAGAACTATACAGCATTGACCTTGACCCTGAGTCTTCAAAGAGGAGCCAGGTCTGGTGGAAGCCTCTTTGGGACCTATCTATTAAAGGAGAAAGAAAAGACATTCACTGAGTGCCAGAAGCTGCATTAGTTACCTCCCTTTGTCTTCGGGAAAGAATCCTTGCTTGGTGTTATTACTCCCATATTAAAACAGAAGAAACTGAAGCTCTCAGGAGGCTGAGCTAGAACTAGACCCCAGACACGTAGGATTTCACAGCTCACTGTCTCTCCTCTACAGACACCTGAAAGCCAGAAGAAAGTAAAGTGAAGGAACTTGAATTTTTCATTTGATTCTGACGTTCATCACCTTTCTGCCTTCTCTGCACATGGGAGTATAGGGAAAAGGGCCCTGGCTTCAGCCTCTGCAGTGTGGGGTCTAGTCCTGCCCACACCCCTTACCAGCTCCCTGCTCTNGTAAAGTGAAGGAACTTGAATTTTTCATTTGATTCTGACGTTCATCACCTTTCTGCCTTCTCTGCACATGGGAGTATAGGGAAAAGGGCCCTGGCTTCAGCCTCTGCAGTGTGGGGTCTAGTCCTGCCCACACCCCTTACCAGCTCCCTGCTCTCAGGCAGGTCAGTTTTCCTTTCTGAGACTCAATCCTGCCTGCTTTGTCCTCATCCGAATTCCCAGTGCCAGACCCACAGTGAGTTCAGTAAACACTTATGGGGCAAAGGATGAATGAACAAGGCTCAGATTCTCATTTGTGGATTGGGCTTCTTGCTCCCTGCTCTGCCTACCTTGCAGGGTTCCCACGAGGATGAATGAAGCCAGAGAACACAGCGCAGAGCGGTGCTGTCCAGCAGAAATAGGAGGCGAGTCCCAAGTGCAAGCCATGTGTAACTTTAAACTTTCTGGCAGCTACCGTACGAAACAGATAGAAGAAGAGGAAAGAAAGAGGCAAAATTAGTTGTAATACCATGTTTTATTTAACCCAACGTATCAAAACTCCTGTCCTGTTAATATGTGATCAATGTACATAGTATTGTTTGCATTTGTTTAATGGTTTTATTCATTTGCTTTTGGCTGCACTGGGTCTTTGCTGCTGAGCACAGGCTTGGATAAGTGAGAGCTACTCTCTGGTTTCGGAGCACAGGCTCTGGGAGCATGGGCTCAGCAGTGGTGGTTACACAGGCTCAGTTGCCCCGTGGCATGTGGAATCATCCCAGACCAGGGATCAAACCCGTGTCCACTGCGTTGGCAGCCAATTCTTAACCACTGGGCCGGACTACCGGGTACGATCCAGGGGTACACCCAGGCCCACCTCTTCAGGGGCAGGGCCCTAGTACCCTTCCATGCTACCCACCCGAGTTGGAGGAGCAGGGGTGGAAATGGCCAAACATCCCATCACCCTTCTAGTCTTCAGGGAAACTATACTCCCTCTGCTTAAGTACAAACCCAACCCCCCAGCCTCTTGCCCTCCACATGGCTAAGGATGCCAGGAGACTTAACAGTGGTCCTCCTTTCTTGCCTATGACATTTGTGTGTCCTGTCCATGGCCATAGCACATTCTGGCATAGGTCTCCCCTAACCCTGGCCACCCATCTGGGCCCTTCAACTTGTTCTAGGTTGATGGGCTCTTTCTATGGTTCCTTTTTTCCCTCCTCCTATGCCCTCCAGCCAGTGTCTTGACTCTGCTATGCTGCCTTCTTGCCCATCTCGTCTTCCTTCACTGGTCCATCCTTGCTGCCTTTTTCTTCTTTACAGGCATCATACAAATATTGGGAGAGATTTTATGGCTTTATTCCCCACACTAAGTGGACATCCAGCATGTCTTACCCTCACAGCAGGTCTGAACTTAGACTAGCTATGTTTCAAGGGCTCTGCAGTTATGTGGGGTCTAGCACAGGTTAGTAGAGGTCTGGACACAGCCAGCCCCTTTGCCAGCCTTCTTCCTACAAGGCCATCAGTAGGATGTCCTGTGAGCACACAGGGGCCAGTGCGTGTGTCAGGAATTCTCCCACAAAAGAAACTAGAAGAGCAACTACAAAGTCCGTGCAGAGAAGTTGGACCAGCCACTGAAGCTCTGGCCTTGGTGCCAGTTGGCAGGAATCTCTGCCCAGGGCCCAGCTGGCACATGGCTCTGTCCAGAGTGCCAGTTGGCCTCTGCATCCCTTCTCTGGTGCCAGATGGCTTTCCCACTCAAGCCTGCTGGCCGGGCAGCAGGCAGAGCACCTCACGTCCCTGCTTACTTGGGGAGATAGTGAGTGCATTTGTAGGTTGGCAGGGTCAGTTTGGTGATACATTCCCCACATCAAAGGTAGGAAGATCTCCCACCTTGCTCCCCACATTCCCCAGTCCCAGTGCTGCGGGCCCACCACAGAGTGTTTGATGTGGTGGGGGGTGGCTGGCTTTCTTCAAGGTGCCTTAGAAGCTTAGGGAGGTGCCCTGCCTTCCCTTTCCTTAACTCTCTCTGAAATAGCTTTGGGATCCTGCCTGAGTCATCTCGTTTTCTAACCTCAGAATGGTTCCTTCCATCACTGGTACCACTTGGAGAAGGGAAAAAAGAGTCAGAATCCCACTCTGCGAAGCTGGTCCCTATTTCAGCCTCTTCTCCCATCACCCTTCCCTACTCCCCCAAATTTTCCTGGGGTATTTTGTCTTGACCACTATAGCCTAGAGCAAGCACAAGCCTGTTGACTTCAAGTAGGTGCTACTTCAGTACAGTGGGAGCTGACGCAGAGCACACCCAGGCCCACCTCTTCAGGGGCAGGGCCCTAGTACCCTTCCATGCTACCCACCCGAGTTGGAGCAGGGGTGGAAACAGCCAAACATCCCATCACCCTTCTAGTCTTCAGGGAACTATACTCCCTCTGCTTAAGTACAAACCCAACCCCCTAGCCTCTTGCCCTCCACATGGCTAAGGATGCCAGGAGACTTAACAGTGGTCCTCCTTTCTTGCCTATGACATTTGTGTATCCTGTCCGTGGCCATAGCATATTCTGGCATAGGTCTCCCCCAACCCTGGCCACCCATCTGGGCCCTTCAACTTGTTCTAGGTTGATGGGCTCTTTCCATGGTTCCTTTTTTCCCTCCTCCTATGCCCTCCAGCCAGTGTCTTGACTCTACTATGCTGCCTTCTTGCCCATCTCGTCTTCCTTCACTGGCCCATCCTTGCTGCCTTTTTCTTCTTTCTGTTCCTACCTCCCACCTTTCCCCAGGCCCACGCTACTCCACTCGGCCCTGCCTCAGGGATGTCTGGTGACCTTATCCTTTTCACTACTCCCATCATTGTGTCTCCACCCACTGAGATTTCAAAAGCAACCCTGCTCTTGTCTAGAGCAATAACTACTATGTACCTAGAGTCTATATGCTGGGTACTTTACAGGCATCATTTTCAATGACTACAACTCTGAAAGCAGGTATTATCTTCATGTTAAAGCTGGGGGAAGGCTCAGAGAGGTCATATCACCCAGTTTATTGAAGGATGATTCACCTGGTGAATCCAACCCGGGTCTGTTTGGCTCATGCTAAAGACTGGACTCTCTATTTCTCATTATTAATGCTTCTCCTCATTTTATACTTTTTAGCAGACGTCTAGGAAAGTGCTTTGCCTATTATAAAGTAGTAAATAGTTGTAGGATTGTTACTACTTTAGCATACTTAGTACTTATATTAGTGGCTATGGGGCTTCCCTGATAGCTCAGTTGGTAAACAATCTGCCTGCNTAATGCTTCTCCTCATTTTATACTTTTTAGCAGACGTCTAGGAAAGTGCTTTGCCTATTATAAAGTAGTAAATAGTTGTAGGATTGTTACTACTTTAGCATACTTAGTACTTATATTAGTGGCTATGGGGCTTCCCTGATAGCTCAGTTGGTAAACAATCTGCCTGCAATGCAGGAGACCCTGGTTTGATTCCTGGGTCGGGAAGATCCCCTGGAGAAGGGAAAGGCTACCCAATCGAGTGTTCTGTCCTGGAGAATTCCGTGAACTGTGTAGTCCACGGGGTTGCAAAGAGTCAAACACAACTGAGCGACTTTCACTTCACAAGGACAACTTCAACCCCTTGCCTACAGGGTGTTCCCTAAACCCAGTCCTCCCTACTGACCAACTTATTTGAGCTTTTGTTGAACCCAAGGACACATCACTCTTAGAGCCGCCACCTAAATCTGCTCCCCATTATAGGAAATGATGTGGGGTTTACAAACTGTCCTTTACCCAGTGATGAGCCACCAGGTTGATGAGTGTTTTGTGCATCGTGGATCAGGGAGATTGGAAGGAAGTGAGTTTATTTGAGTTGGAATTTTTGAATTGAGAAAAGGAGAATTGATGGTGGAAAGTTTTGCATTTTCTGCAGGACCACTGTGTTAGAAGTTGCCAGGAGTCAGAGTTTCTAACAATTCAAATTTCAAAGAACAAGAAATACTTTTAAAAACAGTGAGAGTTCTATCTCTGGGTGTTTTCCAGCAGGGTCTGAAAAGCTCGCGACCAGAAATCTTATTAAGTGGATCCGTGCTGAGGTGGCAGGACTGGGAGTCTTTTCAAGTTTTTATCAACGTGAAAATGTCCTCATTCCTTTTATTTTCTGTAGGATGTGAGGTCTTGTGAGATTTTGTGAACTCCGTCCTTGCTCTGTTCTTACCTGCCCTGGTATTAGGAAACCAACACTTCCACCCACTCCCCAGCCCTTTCTTTCCTCAAGTGGGCTCTGGCTGTTGTTTGAAGATCTCTCCATGTCTCATCGTCCTTTCTCTAGACTGCAGCTCTGTTAGGCCACAATCTGCATGCTCTTTAGGGATAAATGTACCACATATTGATTGCAGAAAATAATGGCTTTTTCCTTGTACGTCTGACACTCTTTTTGGAGACATCCAGTGCTTGAGTTTTTTCTTTCCTCAGTGGTGCAGGGCTGACAGTCTGGGGTGATTCTCCAATGAGTTCTGTGTTCTCTCTCTGCACAGCATCCTGCTTGCTGCTCTTTAATCGCCCCGGACATGTCAATGGACACCTGACAGTGCTGAACCCCATCTAACTCCCCTGCTAACTCAGTCTCACTGCGGCCTCTTCCTGCAGCTTCTCCTGGGAGCATTGGCTCACCTAAGAGCCAGTGTTTTCTGTAAACTTGATGATCACCCAGGACACATCTTCAAAGTAGTGATAAAAATTTAACTCATAGCTTCCAGCTCTCTCCCTAGAGAATAATTGTATCTTAAACTAGGAGTGTGTCTCTTTGTGTGTGTGTGTGCACGCTCACGCCCACATGCGTGTATGGTCAGTTGTGTCTAACTATCTGTGACCCCATGAACTGTAGCACACCAGGCTCCTCTGTCCATGGAATTCTCCAGGGAAGAATCCTGGAGTGGTTTGCCATTTCCTTCTCCAGGGGATCTTCCCAACCCAGGGTTTGAACTCGTGTCTCTTGCATTGGCAGGTGGATTCTTTACCACTGCTCCACCTTGCTCTTGGTCCTTACCCTTTTCTTAATGTGCTGAGATGTTCCACATTTATGGAGGGAGCCCCAGTTTTCTGGCATTGAAGTCGACCATCTTTGGTATGGAAGCTTTGAGATTTATTAAGGTCACAAACAAGCGCTGCTGATTAAACTCTTCAAAGGGCACAGTTACCCAAGTTATCCAGGCCCGATCATCTCTCAGAGGAGTCCTGTTTCCTGCCGACAGGGTACTCACTGTGCTCTCAAGACTCACTCGCCGCTCTAGCTGCTGCCAGTTTCTGTGGACGGGGGCTCCTTGGAAGGCGGGCACCTGGAGTTGTTCTTGTTCTTAGAGGGAATCCTGGGACGTGGACCACAATGGGGAACAGCCCTGACAGCTGTCTGATGACTTAACCAGGGTCACCTTCCTCCCCAACAGAGGTGGATGAGTGTTCCTGGCCAGATCATGGCGGGTGTGAGCAGCGCTGCCTGAACACTCTGGGCAGCTACAAGTGCATGTGTGATCCTGGCTATGAGCTGGCTGCTGACAAGAAGGCTTGTGAAGGTTGGTACTGGGCCTGCCGAGCTGGAGTGAGAGGGGATGGGGGACCAGTCTTAGGAGAAGGGGAACAGATGGAGATGGGGCAGCTGGTCGGCTGTGAAGAAACCATTGTGGGGGATGATTCACTTCCTTCTGGAGGGAAAAACAGCTCAGTAAGGCCACAGACATGAGATGACTTTATCAGACTCCATCCCAGCAGCTGAGCAAATGGAATCATGGAATTTCATTTCCTTCTGTGACCATGTGAAATTCACATGATTATAAAGATGGAAAATGAAAACAAAGAATAAATGTGAGCACTTCGGTGTGACACGACAAATAGCGCATTTCATTCATTTCATTCCACCCTGGCTGGCGGTGTTTCCCTTGCCCACCTGCATAACTCTGCCTGTTCGTGGAAGCCAGGGACATCGCATAGCTTGGTGCAAACATTTCCTGGCCTAAGTCACGTGAAGTCCCCAACTATGCCCCTGAGTGAGAGGTAAGCACAAACACCTCGTCTTCTTTTTAAAAAAGCAGTGAAGACGTGTCCTCAACTCCATCCTTCCAAAGCCTCAGTTGGAACAGACCAGAAGAAAGGACGTGAATTAATCAGTTCAGATTGTCTACTTTTTGTTGTTGTTGATGTTATTAAAGAACAGCAGGGCTTATTGCTGCTTGGGGGAAATCGCAGTCACTTGGAACTAAAACCAGATGAATCTTGCTTCTTTTCCTCCCGTGCAGTGGCCTGTGGCGGTTTCATTACCAAGCTGAATGGAACCATCACCAGTCCCGGGTGGCCGAAGGAGTACCCTACGAACAAAAACTGCGTCTGGCAAGTGGTGGCCCCCGCCCAGTACCGGATCTCCCTTCAGTTTGAAGTGTTTGAACTGGAAGGCAATGATGTATGTGTCCAGGCTCTGACTGACTGGGGATGCTGTTGGGATGTGACCCAGGGCTGGGAACTGGGGAGGGGATCAGCAGGCAGGGAGGTGGCCTCCAGTGGTCGTGGGGTTGTAGCTGGGTGGAATCTGGGGTGTTTGTCGAGGTGAGTTCAGCTGCACACCCTCGGCAGATGGAGTGCCCTGGTCATCTCATCACTGCTAAATGCAAGGAAAAGCAGGACAAGAGAGGAGGAGGGGGGTCTTGGGAGTGGGAGGTGGTCTGGACAGGTACCTCCCCTGGGGTTAGAATCTGGGGCTTAGTGTCCAGCTGGGAAGAATGGAGGGGGTGAGATAAATCTGGGACCAGGGTGGCATAAACAGCCCATTCCCTCCCATGGGCAGTGGTCTTGGGATGACTGCATTAGCCAGCCGAGTCCCAGGCAGAGCCCACTGCTGGACAGCAAGTCCAACGTGCCCCCTGTCTGCCCCTTGGGCTGGAGGGATCCCCGTGAGAGTCGAGAGGACCCTCCTGCCAGACCCAGTCAAACCCATTTGCTCACCTGGAGGGTGCAGCTCTTAGGAAGGGGGTCCTGCAGGGTGCCGGGATCTGGGGGAGGGAAGTGGGAGTGCCCGATGGCTCCGCACGGTGCTCCCTTGCAGGTGTGTAAGTATGACTTCGTGGAGGTGCGCAGCGGCCTGTCCCCTGATGCCAGGCTGCACGGCAAGTTCTGCGGCTCTGAGACGCCAGAGGTCATTACCTCGCAGAGCAACAACATGCGCGTGGAGTTCAAGTCCGACAACACGGTCTCCAAACGCGGCTTCAGGGCCCACTTCTTCTCAGGTGTGTGGCTTTGGGGACAAGAGCACAGACTGAGGGAGACAGGGTTTTGCAGGCTCCCAGCCTCAGGGCAGCCACCTACCCCTCTCTGTCCGCTGCCCCTGCCCTCACACTGTCTCTGCCTCGGTCCGGGTTTTATATAGTGGTAGCTATGTTATTATAGGACTGCCGAAACAAATGACCACACACTGGGTGGCTTAAAACAACAGAAATGTTGTCTCTCACAGGTCTGAGGGCCAGAGGTCTGAAGTTGAGGTGTGGGAAAGGCTGGACTCCCCCAAAGGACTTGAAGAAGAGCCTGGCTTGTCTCTTTGTAGCCCCTGGTTCCAGTAGTGAAGTGCTGGGTGGTCTTCAGTTCTTTATTTGTTAAGGGTCCTTGAAGGATTCTTAGTTGTCCTCATGGAATCAGAGATTAAAACACTGAGTGTTTGGTGACCCATTACGGGCAGTAGGCAGAGGGTCCAGGGCGAAGGGAGACACCTGAGCCCCGAGGTTATCCTTGGCAGGGAGGCTGGGAGTAGAGGCTGACCCTCGGTTAGTAGGGGAGGAAGCTGGCTTAGGGAAGGGCTGCACAGTTCTGGCTTGAGGCACAGGAACCACAGTGATGACAGCAGCTAACACTTGAGTCCATCCATGATAACAAATAAAAACTAACAGTGACATGGGGGCTGGACACTGTTCCAAGTGTTTTTTTCTTACACTAATTCATTTTCTCCTCTCAACAACCCTATGACGTAAGGACACCATGACTGACTCCATTTTACAGGTAAGGTAACCGAGGCACAGAGGTCAAGGACTCCCCAAGGTCACAATAGCTGGAAGCAGAGAGCAGGGCTGGCACTGGGCTGTCTGGCTCACGGCTCACATGCTTATCTGCCCCGCAGGCGGGAGGAGGCATGGAGTCGTGGAATAAGAGCCCAGGCCTCCAGGTCACACCGGCTGCTTGCTCACTGAGTAACCTTGGGCATGTTAGCGGTCTCAGCCTCAGTTTCCCTACCTGTAAAATGGAGACACAGGCACCTCCCTCCTAAGGTTGTCTGACAATTAAGTTAGGTAATATAGAGAGTAAAGTGAAGTCGCTCACTTGTGTCCGACTCTTTGCGACCCCGTGGACTGTAGCCCACCAGCCTCCTCTGGCCATAGGATTCTCCAGGCAAGAATACTGGAGTGGGTTGCCATTTCCTTCTCCAATATAGAGAGTGTGTGCTAAGTTGCTTTAGTTGTGTCCAGCTGTTTGCAATCCTATAGACTGTAGTCCACCAGGCTCCTCTGTCCAAGGGGTTCTCCAGGCAAGCATACTGGACTGGGTTGCCACGCCCTTCTCCAGGGGATCTTCCCTACCCAGGGATCGAACCCACATCTCATGTCTGCTGCATTGGCTGCAGATTCTTCACCACTAGCGCCACCTCAGAAGCCCAGAGAGTACAGTATAGAGTGATTCGTGTCCACCACCTAGTAAACAATTCATGGTAGCTGCTTTTTATTGTTAATATTATTACCAATATTAGCCTCTCCTGTAGGGAGCTCCTTGGTTTGATGGGGAGCAGGGGTGGAGACGCATGTGTACATAGAGCGCTTTAGGAGCATGGGGAATTCGGAATACACAGGCCAGGTCATGCCCAAGGAATGCTGCCCCCCTCCCCCTGGGAGGGGAAGAACCAGCATTGGCGATGATCAGTGAGGCTCCCTGGCAGAGGCTCGTTTTGAGCGGGGTCCTGGGCCTCGAGGAGCGCTCCCAAGTGGGTGGTTCCTGGAGGCTCCTTTTGAGCGGGGTCCTGGGCTGTGAGGAGCGCTCCCAAGTGGGTGGTTCCTGGAGGCTCCTTTTGAGCGGGGTCCTGGGCTGTGGGGAGGGCTCCCAAGTGGGTGGTTCCCCTTAGGATAGTCCTTTGATCTCCACAGACAAGGACGAGTGTGCCCAGGACAACGGCGGCTGCCAGCACGAGTGTGTCAACACCTTTGGGAGCTACCTGTGCCGGTGCAGGAGCGGCTACCGGCTCCATGACAATGGGCAGGACTGCAAAGAGGGTGAGGCTGGACCGTGGCCGGGGTCAAGGGTAGGGGTCACCGTGGCTGCCCGAGTATGGCCATGCTCAAAAGCCAGGCCTCCTCCTTCCCCAGTTGGCCAAACCCAGAAATGAGGCTCAGCTTCTGCCTGCCTTCCCTTCTCCCAGCCTCCTGCTCATGAGTGATTTCCCCCAGGGTAGTCACTCCTTTAGGGGGCTTGTAGGGGCCCTCAGGTGCTCTTCTACACATATTATTGCCAAGAAGGTAAACCCCAAGTTCCAGAATCAGACCCCCAAAATTTAAATCTTGGCTCCGCTACTTACTAGCTATGTGATCTTGGGCGAATGACTTAACCTCTCTGAGCCTCAGTTTCCTCTTCTGTTTAAAAAGGACTAAACATACCTCCTTCTTAAAGTTTTTGTGAGGGTTAAATGAGAGAATGCTTAGCAAGTATTTCATATAGGCTGACACATAGCAAGCACTTGAAATGCCAATAGATATCAGCTATCTCTGCTGTTATCTTATTTACCATGCGCGAGTCTAGTGAAATAGAATGGGGAAGACTTTGTTCTCTGCTCCATTTGCTCCTGAGAGTCCTTTAGAGCCAGATGGCTTTTGATGTCCAGCCACTCTGTGAAAGGCCTTCCTTGTGTCCCTACTCCACCCTGCAAAGGGGGTTTGAGCATCTCGATAACACACAAGCCTGCTGGCCTTGGCCCCACCACAAAGCCCTGCAAACACAGCAGGGGAGGGAAGAGGCGAAGGCTTCACGCCCCATCTGGGACAAGCACTTCAGACTTAGGGGATTCGGGCTGGCCAGGGCCTCCCTGGAAAATGAGCCAAACAGAGAATTAAAGAATGAGCTCGGACATCTTCCGAAGCCCACCCTCAAGACACAGGCAGTCACAGGGTGGGTTGAAAGGTGGGCTGGAAGAACTTGAAAGGAACTGTCATTCTGAAACTTAAAAAACTAAAAAAAAAAAAACCTTCGTCTAGCCCCTGTGGTGCAGGGGAGGCCAGGATTATAAAGTCAGCTAAGGTTCCATCAGGTGAACGGGATGGGTCCCCATCAGGGGTGGGTGTCCAGGAGCAGACACCCCGTGTCTGAACTGTTGCCCTGTTGGCACCCGTTCTCTTCATGGCTGCAGAGCAGAGGCAGCGAGGAGGTGGAACCTCCACACAGCTGCCCCCAACCCTGACCTGCCCTCAGCTGCCCCCTCCAGCTGCCTCAGCCTGAAGCACTCCCCCCAGAAACACCCCCCCAACAACCTGCAGCCTAGGAGACAGCAGCGGACCTCCTCGGGGTCCTCTCCTTCCTAATCAGCGATAGCAAAGGCAGTCCTGGCTCCACCCCTGACCAACAGGTTGCTCGCCTTCACTCAGCTTATTTTTTCCATTAGAAGGTGGAAAGGATTAAACGAAGAGGATGCAATCAAAGTGCTTACCACAGCGCTCCACTCAGAGGGAGACAAATTCTCGCTATTGGCCAAAACGCTACTTACTGAGCAAGTCGTGGCACCACTCTTTGCAAATAGCACGGTAACCAGGGCAACATCTGTAGCCTCCAATTGAAACTACTTCGGAAACTAAAAGACAGAAGGCACGGTGATGGAGACCTTTGTTAGCACTCACCGCGCCTTTCACAGGCATTATCTCATCTAATCCATGCACTCACCCCCCTCCAAAGATTGGCACTCCCTTTACGAACAAGGACACCAAGGCTTATAGAAGCTCCCAAAGTCCCCCAGCTTGTATGCAGTGGAACCAGGACTTGAGATGAGGCCCATCTGACCCCAGGGCCTGTGGTCTTAACCAACTCAACCATATTTCCAATGACAGCTGCGAAGCAAATAGCAATAGTTAGAAAGATGACCTGCCTCCAGCAAGGCAGCAAAGAAAAACCCATCAGCAGGTTTCTGAGCCAGAGAACCCTTGATTCAGGCCAGCCTCTGCCCCCCCAACTCAGCGACCATGTGACTGGAGCTTGGGGAGGAGACTCTTCCAGGACACCTCTTCTGCTGCCCACGAGTGAGCTACCTCTCTCTCTCTCTCACACTGTCTCTCTCTGCCTGTCCCCAGCCGGCTGTGCACACAAGATCAGCAGCGCAGAGGGGTCCCTGGTGAGCCCCAACTGGCCTGACAAATACCCGAGCCGGAGGGAGTGCACCTGGACCATCTCTTCAACCGCGGGCCACAGGGTGAAACTCGTGAGTTGCTTTCCAAGTCTGTGAACAACACAGATTTCAGTATCAGACTGGCGTGGGTCTGGGTCTCTGCTCTGCCTCTTCCCAGCTCCGAAACCTGGTGATGTTAATCAACATTTCCAGGACTCAGTTTTGTATTCCGGAAAATGGGGCTGCTAGTAAAACCTACCTCAAGTAGCCTTTGCGCAGATTCAAAAAGAGGATGTACCTGAAGCCATCAGCACAGGGTGGTGGGTGAGCAACACCGTGTAAACAGCACCTGTCCACGGTGGTGTCACTCTGAACTGGCACCCTTTACACAGACTTGAAGTGTTGTTTGTGATTCCATTGTTTGCAGTTATAACATTTTACCGAATGATACATTCTCAAGATATTTAAAAAAATATAGTCAGTCAGAGGGTTGGAAAGTGAAAACCAAATTTCCAGACCCCCTGCTCACTCTAGAAATTGCTTTTCTGAACATTTTTTGGTGAATTCTTCCGGAAATTTCTGTTTTATGCACAGGAAAAAAGAACATATATCCTTTTCTTGCTCACATTTCTCAAAAGTACTCTATTATTCATATTCCTCTCCAACTTACATTTTTCCCATTAACAAAGAGTTGGACATAACTGAGCAACTAAGCACTTAGCACCTCACTGTTGTTAGCTAATTAACAATAGGAGATTAAATTATGTAT
The DNA here is from genome assembly GCA_006410615.1 of Neotragus moschatus. Classification (NCBI taxonomy): domain Eukaryota; kingdom Metazoa; phylum Chordata; class Mammalia; order Artiodactyla; family Bovidae; genus Neotragus; species Neotragus moschatus. Next base: position 607,147 of record SJYA01002991.1, read on the forward strand.
GCTAATTCTCTCTTGCATTAAACATATATATCTTCCAAGCCTTTCTTTGAGCTTCCCTGGTGGCTCAGATGGTAAAGAATCTGCCTGCAATGCAGAAGACCAGGTTTGATCCCCTGGGTTGGGAAGATCCCTTGAAGAAGAGAATGGCAACCCACTCCAGTGTTCTTGCCTCGAGAGTTCCATGAATAGAGCCGCCTGGTAGGCTACAGTCCATGGGGTTGACAAGAATCAGACACAGCTGAGCAACTAATACACTAACACAAAGCCTTTCTTTAAAGTCCTACCCGTGCGTATGATTGTGGTAGCCTGCGTACTATGCTCGGATATTGCAAGAGAGAAATGAGTTTTTCCTACAAGTCTTGCTTCTCAGCCACCAGGGGCTCCCAGATCCTGGAGCGTAAGACAAACCGTCTTGCTTTCTGGAGAAACTGTATTCCAGCAGACAAACAGTTTTTAAATGGGTCATTCTAACTGGAGATTGCTAAACTCTTCAGAATATACATGGATGTCCCCTTGAATTATGCTAAACTCTTCGAATATATATGGATGTCCCCTTGAAACATATACGGATGTCCCCTTGAATTATGGACCATAACTCCGGGGAGAAGGAGAGATAACATAGGAGAAGGTGGTGATAAACAGACGATCACCTGGATACTTACCTGGGTGTTTATTGGCAAGAGCAGTGAGGAGGACAGGTGGGTGAACGCGCGCCCAAGTTGGGCGGCACGTGCTGGTGTCTTTGTGCCAGGCCTGGGGTATCGGGGGAAAAGGGAGATTCCCTGAGCAAGGGTGCTCATGTGGGCACCTTCTATGCATGGCTGTCTCTGTAGTAAGCCCTTTCAGTTGCTCTCCTGGGTCAGTCAGAAGCCTTGAATCTGGGCGAGGGCGAATTAAAGCGAGGGCATTGGAGAAAGGCTGCCATCTGCTGGATGATGTTCGTCATGGCAACAGGAATCTCTGAAGCGGCGGGGGAGGGTGCCCCCCGGGGTTGGGACCGCGCAATACGCACTCTCGGAACCGGTGCTTCGGTGGAAGGGTCGCAAGATTTCGGTAACTGCCCCCGAAGTCTTTTCCTGTTCTCTGCAGTGCTGAAGAACTAAAACAACCGACCACGGCGGCCAGAGTGAGCCCAGACCTCCAGTTTATCTGAGGGTCATACATACGTGCTAGTTCTTAAATATTTCCTTGGGAAGTGGATAGTGGGTATCCATCACGCTCTACCGTTTTGCTGCCAGAGAGTGTGAGCTGAATGCCTGCCAGGAAGCTAGTGTCTGACTGCATGGGGACAGCCCCAGGGCATCCCCTGAATTTTGGGGAGCTCGCTGGCCCGCCATCCACCTCCCATTGCCCGGCCTGCCCTGTTACCACCGGCCTCCCTTTCCTTTTCCTGCTCACATCCCTACAACCACTCTCTGGCCCCACCTCCCTGTCTGTAAGTGTGAAGTATCTTTCCCATTTCAAGTGTGTTTAACATCCTTACAAAAGCCAGTGGCCCTCTATTTCTCCCTCTCTCCCTCCATCCCTGACCTGTTGCCCCTGCTCCCTTCGTGTGAAATGAGACTCCTTCCCAGCCCCTCCTGGTAATGTTCTCTCTCCCTTTCTGTCATTTGGTCCAGGTCTTCATTTAAAGTGTCCCCTCTCACCTTGTCCTATGCCCCTGATAGCCATGGGCAGGCCATCAGCCAGTCATCTGCCCAGAGCCTGATGAGAAAGTCCTATACATGTAAAGCTGCAGAGCCTGGCATACAGCCTGAAATTATGAGGTTGCCCTGGCCTGCTTTGGGGGACAGACTAGGGGAGGGGGAACAAGAAGAAGAGGGGCAGTACAGGCTAGTGATGGTTCGAGTGTGGTCTGGAGTCAGGCTGCCTGGGAATCAAGTTCAGCTCCGTCCTCTAGCTGTGTGAGCGAGGGCAGATCCCTTAACTTTCCTAAGACTCATTTTCCCCTTCTGCACATTGGGGATAATCACAGCCCTTCCCTGACAGCATTATCAGAATTAAGCAACAAAATGCAGGGCTCTGCCTGCAAAGAAAACACTCAGCTCAGGCCAGCCTCTCTGGTCATGAGCACGTGGAGCAGCGAGCACTTCATAAAGCGGCGTTCAGGTCATCCGCGCTCAGGGGGCTGCACGGTGCAGTGTAGAGGTTGAGGGCGGGGGCTCCTGACCTCCTGGTCCTGGCCCAGCTCTGCCAGTGGGTGACCCTTGGGCGAGTTATACGACAGCTCTGTGCCTCGGTTTCCTCATCTGTAAAGTGGTGGTTATCACGGCAGACACCTCACAAGGTCGTGAGGACTGCTGCTCACAAAACACTGAGAACAGTGCCTGGCTCAGAGGAAGCACCTTGGTCTCATGGTTAAGTGAGGGAGACGCCGTGAGACATGGCAGGAGCACAGACACCAATGCGCGCTGACACTCTCTGACCCCGGCTGTCTTATCCGCCAAGGGGTCGTGGTGGCAGGAGCTCACAGGGTTGCTCTGGAGACCAAAAGAGGCCAGGTGGTGACCCTCACCACAAGCATGACCATCATCGCCATGGGCCCCACGCCCCCCACACAGCTGGCTGGGCAGACGCGTGTCCTTGTGTCCCCAGAGAGGGGGCCTGCACCCACCCCGGCTGAAAGGACCTGGCCTCACTCGCTGCTCTTTCACCCCCAGACGTTTAATGAATTCGAGATCGAGCAGCACCAGGAATGTGCCTACGACCACCTAGAGCTGTACGACGGGCCTGACAGCCAGGCCCCCGTCCTCGGCCGTTTCTGCGGCAGCAAGAAGCCGGACCCCGTGGTGGCCTCGGGCAGCAGTCTGTTTCTCCGGTTTTATTCGGACGCCTCGGTGCAGAGGAGAGGATTCCAGGCTGTGCACAGCACAGGTGCGTGGGCTGGGGGCCCGGCCTTCAGCTAGTCCCCATGTGGACCCGAGATAGATGAGTGATGAAGGCAGGGGAAGGACCACCTTTAATTCTGATTATTGTGGGGACGGGAGGTGTGCGATGACGTGTCCCTTTTTTTAAAATGAAACATGAACAGCCATGGGGAGGGCTCTTTTACTGTTTTGACAGCCTATTAAGTGAGCAACCCTTTCTCGGTGCCAAACTTCTTACATCGCTTCCTTTCTTCCTCCTGCCCTCCTTTTAAACTTTTATTTGTAATTTTGCTGTTTTGTGAAACCCTGGGTCTGGGTGCTGAATGGTGGAAAGACGTCCTCTGTACCCCTCCAAGAAGCAGTTCCAAAAAAATGAAAAGAGTTTCTGTTTCCCATTATTTTTTCTCACTTGAAATAAACAGCCTTAATCAGCCCTTTGAGGAAAATGTTTATGCTTATAACTTACATTATTTACCATGCTAAACAGAAGAAAGTCAATAAGAACATTGGCTCTGCTCTTTAGCCACTTAAAGGATACAGTCTGGGACTTGTTGTTGTTCAGTCACTAAGTTGTGTCCGACTCTTGGTGACTCCTCTTTGCAGCATGACAGGCTTCCCTGCCAGGGTCCAGCCCCGGTGGATCCAGGGTAAATTGAAGTGGGGACAGAGTCGGTGTCTGGGAAAGGACTATTTTATTAGAAATACAAGCTTGGGGAAAAAAATAGTATAGTAGGAAAATTAGTGGAGAAAAGACGCTGAATAACTTGGTTTACGCGGAAAGCTAATAAAACCTCGAGACAAGAGGTTTGTACTATCTACATAGGCCACTGTCGCCCGCTTGAATAGTGGAGGGTGGGCTCCCTCTCGCGTGGGTTTTAGAAGCCAGGGCAAGTAAGTAGACATGGTGAGCCTCCACGCCTCAGATGAGAATTCAGCCAGAAAAGAAGGAGAAAAGACCACACGGGGGAAAACAGTCTTTCCAGTGATTGGCCCCTCCTTTATTGTCCGGAAAAGCTTTTTATACTTTTGGTTGTACATAGAGATCAATGGATAATACAAAATTATGCAGCATCAGCAGCCCTGACTCTTATCAAGACCAGGCTTTCTCTCTGCATACCTAGCTGTATACACAAGTCTTAGGTGATTTACATCATCTTCTGGCCTGGAGGCCAATTAGCATTTTATGGCCCTTTTCTGATAAGGGTCTGTCAACCAGAAAACTTATTTGCCTTAGAAGTGTTGTTCTTTCTAAAGTCTGGTATCACTCTCAGAAAGGACTAAATAAAGTTACATTCTTACATAGCAAGGACACAACTATTTATAACAAAGAAAGAGGAGTACAATGATTTATAACAAAGAGAAAATTAACTCAAAACGTCTAGTGTTGCTAACATCAAAACTACTATATTCCTTTTTCTATATCCCAATTACATTGATTAATATCCTTCAGGTGGCTAAAAGATAAAGAATATGGAGGCCTGGCAGCAGTCATTGACTCAACAGTGAAACCCATCATCAATATAATGTTTAGCTTTTTAGAAAAGGCTCTATATATTTAAGATGCTTTAAGCTTCATGCCTCTCGGCAGTTGGGGGGCCGTAAACAATCACATGTGTAGTTAAACCTGTCAGGCAAGTTAGAGAGCCATCAAAGGGGTTTGAGCTGAAACATTCGTTCCATATGCAGGAGACTAATTGGAGCTCTAAGTTAACTCTTTTTAGGGGAAGGTGGTAGGGAATAGCCCCCTATTAATGTCAGAAGCGTAAGTGAAAAGCATAATGCAGTTTGGCAGGCAGACTCTGGTTCTGGGGGTGGATGCTCGAGAAAATTCAGCGAGGCTCCCTGAAGGCCCGACTCGCCTTTGCCTGTCGGATCCCTTAACCTCATGACCTTTGCCACAGGCAAGACTCCTCGTGCTGGCTCCCAGCACTTCCCTGTCTTTCACCATCTCCGGGAGCTTGCTCAAACTCACGTCCATGGAGTTGGTGATGCCGTCCAACCATCTCATCCTCTGTCACCCCCTTCTCCTGCCCTCATACTGCCTGGGACCAGAATCCATGAAGCAACCTTGACTTTCTGATCCTCGCCCTCTGACAAAGCAGCGGCAGTGAGGCTCACTCAGAGCCTGCGAGCATGATTGTGATCTCTGTGAGGTTTTCTGACCCCTTTAGCAGCCCCTCCTCCCAGTTTGTTCCTAGAGCCAGAAAATATGAATTAGATGAGACAAAGCGACAGCCAGCATCTTCGAAGCCTGGCTGACCCTGGCCGCGAACTCCCCACTGTTCACGGCTGCATCACCACTTCCCTGGTGACGTTTAAAAGCCACTGACTAGTGACTTCATCCTCTTGTCCCTGCTGACTGAGTGTGGGTGCTCAGGGTGGGTCAGGGTCCTGCAGGAAACAGGGGCACACTCAGGTGGAGTCATTATTTGAGAAGCCACTGAGGGACTGTGTACAGAGGGGTGGACAGGCTGTGGGGACTCCACAGGGGCTGCGCAGCAACCATGGCTAAGATGCAAGGCTGTCACTCCCATCGGTCTCAATGACAGAGGTGGGGGATCCGTTCCTGAAGCCTAGAGACAAAAGCAGGCAAGCAGAGGGCCCCCAATCAGGGGCTGTGACTTGCAGTCAAAGGTCACAGCCTGTGGTGGCCAGGCAAGGAGGGGCCTGGGACTAGGGCCCTGACCTCTCCTTCCCTGATCTGCTTAGTGCTGCCTGTGGCCAGATCAGGGAGCCAAGGGGCTCGTCTATGTAGACCCAGAGGTCTGCCTCCAGGGGCCAGGGCAGGTGGGCAGCGGAGAGGAGATCTGGCAGGATGGGTGGCAGGCATCCTACCTAGCTCAGCCCTCACTTCATTGCCAGCCACATCTCAAGAATTTGACATTTTCCAAAGACAGCTCAGACCTGGAGGAAAATCTTAAGCCACAGCACACTCGGGGCTGAGAGCTGGCAGTTGGACAGGCTGGATGTGGCACTCCCGCT
>SJYA01002991.1:613128-661705 GCA_006410615.1 Neotragus moschatus
CAGGCTGGATGTGGCCCTCCCGCTGGGTAGGGGACAGTAGGGGGAGGGGCGGGGAAGTGGGGCAGGGGACCTCGGGGCAAGGTAAGCGTTCCCGCACAGTGTGGAAGCCCCACCATGGGGAGGAGGCATGGAGACACCGAGAACTGCAGTGGGGAATTTGCCTGCAAGGTTCCATTGCTCTCTAATGGCCCGTCACTCTCATGTACATATTTTTATCATGGGTTATGTAGGATGGGCTCAGGCCAACCAGAGTTACCATCCTAGTAAAAAAAACAGAAGCTAAAGCTACAGAATACAAGTCCAAAGTTTGAGGCATAGCTCACCTGTAACACTCACAGAGGGTTTTTGAAAGCTAGCCTGTGGTCAGGCTCTCAAATCCAGTTGCTGATGCTGCTTGCTTAGCCGCATCCAACTCTTCGGGACCCTATGTGCTGTAGCTCACCAGGTTCCTCTGTCCATGGTGATTCTCCAGGCAGGAACACTGGAGAAGGTTGCTATGCCTTCCTCCACCGTCTGGACCATCAGGGAAGCCCAGCAGTACTGGAGTGGGTAGACCACCCCTTCGCCAGAGGATGGGGATCTTCCAGGAGCTGACCCAGGAATCGAACCGGGGTCTCCTGCTTTGGGGGCAGATACTTTACCAGCGAAACTATCAGGGAAGCCCAGATACAGGTGCAATCCAGATCTATCCTGAGGTTTCAGGTTTGAGCCCTCACCAGCAGTTTTGAACCCACTCCAGGGTTCTTGCCTGGAGAATCCCAGGGACAGCGGAGCCTGGTGGGCTGCCGTCTGTGGGGTCGCTCAGAGTGGGACACGACTGAAGTGACTTAGCAGCAGCAGCAGCGGCAGTGTTGATGCGCTTTTGGCGCCCTCTGCTGGCAAAAATATCAGATTACGGTAAGTCTGTCGGCAGGAGTGAGCCCTTTTCAGATGCTTCCGGTCAACAAAGTGGTAAAGATCCAACCACATCCCGGCGACCAGTAGGGCAAACGGTCCCTTGGCCCCATGTATCCATAACTAGAGAGAAGGAAAGGCTTTTATCATGGCATCTCTGGTGTTCCCCAAGGCTCCCTATAGCCTAATTAGTCTGGGAACATAGGTCCTGGATGTGTATGTAAGGGCTAATTTGGATTCCCCAGCGAATCCCGGAAACTCCTGGATCTCTTTTAGTCCTCTGTAAAATGGGTTTTTTTTTTGGAGGAGGAAATGGCAACCCACTCCAGTATTCTTGCCTGGAAAATTTCATGGACAGAGGAACCTGACAGGCTACAGTCCATGGGTTGCAGAGTCGGACACGACTGAGTGACTGACTAACAAAATGGGGCGATGAAACTTGCCTGGCCTTTCGCACAGAGCAAACACTAGGCTTTGTAGAGAAAACGGGCCTGTACAGAGCGTGTGACGAGAGACGGGGTTGCTGGGGGTGGGGTGCGCGGCGCGAAGCGTGCCCTCTCTGTGCCAAGGGGGCATCGCGCTTCTCTCTCTGCTCCAGAGTGTGGGGGCAGGCTGAAGGCCGAAGTGCAGAGCAAAGAGCTCTATTCCCATGCCCAGTTTGGGGACAACAACTACCCGAGCCAGGCCCGCTGCGACTGGGTGATCGTGGCGGAGGACGGCTACGGCGTGGAGTTGATCTTCCGCACGTTTGAGGTCGAGGAGGAAGCTGACTGCGGCTACGACTACATGGAGGCGTTCGACGGCTACGACAGCACGGCGCCCAGGCTCGGCCGCTTCTGTGGCTCCGGGGTGAGTCCTGGGGATGCTAGGATGGTGGTGGGCGGTCGCCACGGGGACCCAGAGCATGAACTGAACGGTCAGACACACGCGGGTCATAGCCCTGGCAGCCCCTGTGGCTGCTTAGGGCACCAGCCAGGAGGCCCGTCCTGCTAGAGCAAAGAGGGAAACCCGGAGGGTGGCTGGAGAGGAGGTTGAGAGGTAACGGGAACCAGGTCAGGAACGCCTGATGCAGAGGTCAGCTAGGGAAGAGCATCTTCCTTTTAGGGCTGCCTTTTTGCAGACTAGGCTTCCCTGGTAGCTCAGCTGGTAAAGAAAACGCGTGTAATGCGGGAGACCCCAGTTTGATTCCTGGGTGGGAAGGATCCCCTGGAGAAGGGATAGGTTACCCACTCCGGTATTCTGGCCTGGAGAATTTCATGGGGTCACAAAGAGTCCCATGCAACTTTCACTTTTGCAGAGGGTTTGTCCCCCTACACCCCCATTTTTATTTAGCCTTCAGGCCTCTTTTTAAAAATATATATTTTAATTATCCTCTTGTGTATTCCATATATTCCCAATTCTCTCTCCCAGTAGAAACCAAATACTTATACAAATTACAAGTCACTTTTAACTATAAACATTAGTTATGTTCAAGATCATTATGAGTGTTTTCATTATCATCTTTTTCCTGGGCCACCTCCTCAGGACAGGGCAGACCTGTTTGCATCACTGTTTCCCCAGCACCTGCCATAGGGCTGGCACTGAGTTGGCTCTCAGTGAGAGCGTAGACCAGTTCAGGGTCCTGGTCCTCCTCCATCTGAATCACGCTGCCCACACGGGGCTCCCAGCTCTATCTTTTCCTTCAGCTGCAGAGCTGATCTCTCAAGTCTCTTTGCAACTGGCCGAACTTATAATAAATCATTTTAGAGTCATTAGTGCATGTGGTAAACAGAACCTCAAACTGGCCTTTATATGGATCTTTGAATAATTTCCCTTCATCTTCTCTCGCCCTCCAAAAAAGAAAGGACGACACAGTGTGGCTTAGCTGATGCAGTGCCTTTGAGAGATAAAGGCTTTCAAACTGTGGAGTCCACACGCGGAGGAGAACTTTGAATGGTCCTGAGCAGTGAAATGTACAGGATGCCCAGTTTGGTTCCATTAGAATCTGGCAGATGGCAACCTGGGATCCTGGATCCCTTTCACCTACCACCTGGTGAAACCTTTCTGTCAAACTTAGCAAATCCATCCCACGTTTTGTCCTTGGACAAGACAGAGGCCTCAACGATGGTCTTTGTCTTAGATCTCCTGGGAGAACATCATAGCGGTGACCCTAGTGCAGGGTGATTCATGATATACACTTTATAGTCAGAAGACCTGAGGTTGGGGACTATTGAGCTGTGAACTAGATTTTCAACTAGATTTTCAGGCATAGAATGGAGACAGTGCCTGCCTTATAAAGCGGCTGTAACTTTACATGAGATGAAATCTGAAAATGCTTCAGTGTGTGTATGTGTTAGTCAGTCAGTCATGTCCAACTCTTTGCAACACCATGGACTGTAGCCCGCCAGGCTCCTCTGTCCATGGGATTCTCCAGGCAAAAATACTGTAGTGGGTTGCCATTCCCTTCTCCAGGGGATCTTGGAGGGATCAAACCCAGGTCTCCTGCATTGCAGGAGATTCTTTACCATTTGAGCCACCACAGAAGCCCTGAAAATGCCTGCTGCTGCTGCTGCTGCTAAGTCGCTTCAGTCGTGTCCGACTCTGTGCGACCCCATAGACGGCAGCCCACCAGGCTCCCCCGTCCTTGGGATTCTCCAGGCAAGAACACTGGAGTGGGTTGCCATTTCCTTCTCCCTGAAAATGCTTAGTAGTAGTCTGTCGCTCAGTCGTATCCGACTCTTTGCGACCCCGTGGACTGTAGCCCACCAGGCTCCTCCCTCCATGGGATTCTCCAGGCAAGAGTACTGGATTTGGTTGCCATTTCCTTCTCCAGGGGATCTTCCCGACCCAGGGATCAAACCCAGGTCTCCCGTATTCCAGGCAGACGCTTTAACCTCCGAGCCACCAGGGAAGCCCGATGCACTTAATATCAATAGATACTATAAGAGCCGTGCACTTAGAATTGTCTTTGGAAAAGGAGAGCTGGGGCAGGGGGGTGGGCGTCCTCTTGGGAGCAGAATTTGAAAAGCTTTGCTTTGAAAAAACAGCTTGTTTTGATGCCCTTCAGCGTCTCTCCTGTGTCTTTGTCTCATCCTCCTTATTTTAAATACTCCAACCACAGCCAACTGGCTTAAAGTCCCCATGGTTTTCCTTTCTCCCCACCTCAGCCATTGGAAGAAATCTACTCTGCAGGGGATTCTCTGATGATTCGATTCCACACTGATGACACCATTAACAAGAAAGGCTTTCATGCCCGGTATACCAGTACCAAGTTCCAGGATGCCCTACACATGAAGAAATAATGTTGTTCTTGAAAAGCAGGAACTGAGAATGTTTTTATAACAATAGCACCTTGTGAATCTGCCCTAAAGCAGGGTACAGTATTATTCTCCAACAAAAACTCAAAATCTAGCCTTGGAAGTGTGTGTATCTGATGAATTTGCTCAGAACAAGGAGGGGAGAAGATATTTCTTTGATTCCGGCCTCGGTGTTCCCAGTCGTGCAGTTTTAAAGATTGAGATTTGATGTCACTGGCTATTTAAGCTTTGCCTGTTTGTCTCCTTGCCCTTTGCTCCTATGAGGCAGAAGCCTACCCTTAGGTGGCTGTTTCTGGATGTGCTTCGGTAGGTAGGTGTAAGGCAGGCTGGCCGTGTCTTGGAGACTCGGGGCATCTTCCATCAGCGCTAGGCAATGAGGATAAAAGACTGGCCATAGCGCACGTGTTCCTCACAGCTTTGGCTGGAGACAGTAACTCTCTGCCAGGGACACGTCACCCAAGAAGCCCAAGAATATGGGCGTTGGGACTAAACCAGGCGTCGCAGTAAGCATCGTACAGAGGAAGCTGGTGTTTGAGGATCACTGTCACATAGCAAGGAGACCCCCAACTTGTCCTCTGTGTCTTCAACTCTCCTTCCCCATCCTTAATTGCGTTAAGGGTCCAAGGCATCTGCTGTGACTTCAGCAGAACAGTTGCTGGTGAGAGTCCCTAGTCTTCCGAAAAGAAGACCATCCTGCCTTGTCCTCCTGCCCTCGCTGACTTGGAGAAGACTCCACGTGGCCTTGGGATTCCATGGGCCAATAATATCTCTTTCTCCAGCTTTGGAGGCCCTTGCTGTGGTTGACTTTCACTCTTGACAACCAATTCAAACTGTATTTGCAAAACGTGCAAAGACATCTTATGGGAGACCGTTCAGGTCCCTCATGAACATCATTGAAAACTGGTTAATTATAAGTTATGTAAGAATCAACACTTTGTGGAACAAGTCTACCTGTGACTAACTTCCTGAAACTGGTTGGGTTAAAGAGTGCATTGGTGACTTACTCAGACTAACTAGCATTCAGTCACCAACTTTCAGTTAGAATTCTTCACATTTGGCATTCACTTTGGAGAAGTGGAGAGGATGTTGTTTACATAATTTTAGAACCTCCAGGTGTACTTTAAACAGTGAGGTAGTTTTGAATGGCATTTCATTAAGGCATCTATGGGCATTATGAGCTAAAAGCTGTGGTATGTTAGCTTTAAAAAAGAGTATTTATGTTGGAATAATTTTAAAATAATGTTTACATAGCCGTAAGTCCTGTGTGGTTGGTATTGAACCCAGGATTGCACACAAGAAGGTTTTTGGTGAGAGTTGAAATTGCTCCCAAGCACCAGAATTCCTTGGGGATGAATCAACATCATTTGAAACAAAATATTTGCAAAACATTTAAAGGTGATATTTTCAAAAATCAGAATATGGCCCCAGAGGACTATGTCTAGTTAAAAAGATTGCTGGGAGTTAAAATAAAAAGACATTAAAAAATAAGAACACAAAGAAAGGTAGAAAAAAATGCATGGGAATATTTTTTTCCTTAAAACAGAAAAAAAATCAAAGTATTATTATTATTAATAATATATGTCTGTATATATGTATGTAAAGGATCAACTGTCAGAGCCTTAATCAGTGCCGTGTGATAAATGCTGACCCACAGGCTTGACTGAATAGGCCCTCCTGGACCGGCCTTGTGCTCTATGGGTCTACTTTCACCAAGCCTCTGTTGGCCTGTCTCGGCCCTGGAGGGAGGTTCAGCCTACAATCTTATACTGTGATCCTTCACAGCCCCTGTCCCGGAATTTTGCTGATTCAGCACATGGAACAGCTTGTTATGTGGTTCAGGTCGTACCCGCCTCATAGGGTGGATCCCATTTCTCTAATGTTTTGTTTGGGGGCTTTTATTTTGTCCCATCTGATCTTCAAAGTTGACACCAAAATCAGGATTAAGAAGGTGGCTGTTAAGGGTCTCTCGCTGAGGACTTGAAAATTCTGTAGTTTCAGCCTTTAGAAGTCTGAATGAGATTGATGAATTCCCAGGAGAAGTGAGAGGGAGTCAGAAACAGAGTCAGCTCTGCCTGTCTTTGCTGCTCTCGTGAAACAATGGTACTTGTTTTTCTCTCTCTGGTATGATTTTCAAAAACACACAGCTTCAGCCATTATCAACCTGTGGCCAACTGGAAACAATGAAACGCTTATGAAAACCTTTCTTTAGGCCTTCTGTGAGTGATGTATTCTCAGAAAAGACTAGCTCTGATTCAGCTGGGGCTGCCCAGACAGCTCCCCTGGAAGCTCAGACTCACGGCACATATACTCAACGCAGGTTCTGCAAAGAACTGAACAGATGGCTTCATGAGAGAAAGTCCACTCAGCAGAAGGACCCAGGCCTGCCTTGGCTCTTCCAAATGCTCAGTGACCTTTCTGTACACATCCCACGGGATGTTACCTCTGCCTGCTTTGTCCTTGGGGCTGTTGCAAAGCTCCAAGCAGGTGGACTTCAGCTCAGAGAATTCTCTTGATGACGTGGTGAAACATTTGGGGTCCAGGTCTTCAGCCTGGTCCAATTCTAGTGTCATCTGGTCTAGCAAATGCTAGAACCTGGATCCCAGGGCAGGGTGAGGATCTGGAATTAACTTCAGCCTGTGGAGTTTCTCCAACCAGAGAAGGAGGCTGTGCGTTGATTCACCATAAGACGGCTTTCCTCTAAAATTAAGTTTTATGTTATTCATGAAGTGCTCAACCTGGTTACATCATTTGTAAAATCTTGTTAACTAGCAAGTATCACCCTGGGGTTTGTCATCAGTCTGGTCCATTTGATAAATCTCAGATAATTCGTGGTGTTGTCATTGTTCAATGTGTGAACAAGTGTTTCTTAGGCTTTGGCAGATGGTTTTCAACTTTCCTTTGTAGACTGAACTTCTGAAAAATAATCTCAAATGCCTAGAAGATTTCTTTAAAAAAAAAAAGAAAGAAAAACCGTTTAGAGCATTATCTATAATATACTGTATTTTTTATCTTGTGTAATTGTACGTTTCATGAAATGTCCATTTCAAAAAGAAAGTGGAAAGGAGCTAACACATGTCTAGAAAGAATTGTTTCATTAAAGAATGTGGATTTATCGACATGTTCTGGGTTTGTATGACGAGTTCAGTCCTCTTGGTGATCTTTTTCTCCAGTATCACAGGAACTTGGGAAGCATGTACAAAACGGGGGACCTTCTCTCTGGCCTTCTATAATCTGGTGAATACTCAGAGCCTGGCTCCAGAACAGGGCTCCTATTGGACCCAGAAAGTCACGAGCAAAGCTGAAGAGGGCTTCAAAGTCGCCCCCTTCTTGGACCCAGACAGGCTGGAAATCTAACAACCTGAACATTGAGGAGATGGTTGCTACTGTAACAGCTTAGGCGCGGCAGCCATCTTCCCTTTGCCCCCCAGCAATTCTCTCCGTCTGGTTTTGAGCCTGAGGACCACATGTGGCCTCTAAAACTGAAGGTCACAGTTCTTATGAGGGGGCTGTCTTACAAGTGGCAATTGAGTTTTTGGTCCTTTGGGATCTTGTTGCTCATGATTTGCCCCAACTGCCCATGCACACAGTTACTTTTAGTTCCTTGTAGTTTCTTTGTGTTTGGTTGCTCAAGGAGACATTTGTCCAGGTGCAAGCAAGCACTGTAACAAGGGGTGCCATGTCCCAGTCCCCGGCCTGTCCCAAGACACATCAGATTCTCCTCCTGAAACTAGAGTCTTGATCAAGGGGCGAGAGGCCTGAGCTTCTTCAGGGCTGGTTTTCCCTGGGAGAATGTCCTGAGAGCACCGTCTAGGAGTTCTTGCTGCTGAAGCCTTAGGAGTGACCCAGAGCCGGGGTCCATGAACTCTCTTCTTTCTGTTGGCATCCCTACACCCACCCAACCAATTTCATTTCTTTTTAAAGATTAGACATCTGAAAAAAATTAGACTTCTCTTTTGATGCTGTGACTGGAAAACCACGACTGACCCAGACTCTTAGGCAGGAGCACCCGTTTACTGACTTTCTTAGCAATTCTTCCAAAGGAGTAACGTGTCCAATGGAGGACGAGTTGGAGATCAGTGGATGCAAAGCAAAGACAGAGTTAAAAGGGCCCTCGCTGGCCTTGTCCATCTGCAGACAGCTTAGCCAGAGGGGGCAGGGCCGTCAACGCCAGTTCCTTGGCCCAGATCTCTGGTCTCGGTGTGATTTCATGCCTACCAAGCAAAGACAGAAGCACACTTTGTACCCGTTGTGCTGGTACAAATAGTCTAGTAACCTGTATTGTAAACATGTTGTCTCTACTTTATAGATTGAGACGGAGGTTGGAAGAAGTTACTTCACTTGCCTAAGACCACACAGGGTCCAGAAGTGTGGTCAAGGCATTCCAAACAGGCGTCTCTGAGCTGTGTTGTCTCCCTGGCTTCTGGGCACCAGTGGATTCGGTTTAAGCCTCACTGAGTCTTGGGGACCTGGAGCCCCATGAGGCAAAGGCCACGCTGGTCTTGTTAAGCACTGCAGCCAGTGCCTGGATCCTCACACGCCATTTTCCAGGATCACCTGCCTGAACAGATGGTGTCTCTACCCGTTAGTCATATCCCAACACCAGGCATTGGCTTTTTCCCATCTCCTGCTCCCTCTCTTCCCTCCCCACCCCACGTCTCTTCCATCATCAAGTCTCACTGTCTCTGCTTCCTCAATAAGCCACAACCCCCTTCACTGCTCTCCACTGCCACTGCTCTCATCCCAGGGCAGCCAGTGTCACCGCTCACGTGGACTCTGCTAACCAGAGTCTGGGTTAACCCTTGTATCCCTTGGAATCCAGGCAGTGCAGGTAATCATTGTCAGCCCCACGTCGATTGTCCTCTCCTCAAAACCCCGAAAGTCTTCCCTTTGCTGCACTGTGGAAATCTTAGCATGCCCTGCTGCTCAGATCACAGGCCCCAAACTCACTCTGCTTTTAACCTCCAGGTTTTCCAGGTCCCTCCCACCAAGTTCACTGGCCTCCCTCCTATCCCAGCACACCAAGCCTGCTTTAGAACCGGGCCTTTGAATTTCCTGTTCCCTCTGCCTGGAGCCCTCTTCATATTTTTCATGTGCACCTTAAATGTCATGTCTCAGAGACAGCTGCCTCCCCATCTCTCCAGGCCCTCTTTCCTAATACACCCCACTTGCTCCTCCATAATGACTTTCCCTGTCCTGTTCTGACTGGTGTCCATCTGCTTCACTGGAACATACATTCCCTTAGAGTTGGAGTCTCATTTGTCTTTATCACCAAGCCCGGAACAGAGCCCAGAATAATGCCTGACAGAGAGAAGGTAAAGATTTGTTGAGTGAATGAATGAAGGCACTCATTGCAATGAGCACCTTATCGGTTTCAGTTTTGCTGTTTTGTTGACATGAGATTCCAACCCCTTCATTGTTTTCAAGAAGTAAACTTCTAACAGAGAGCTCACAAGAAATATAAGGCAGAGTCCATTTCAACGGCTTGGACTCCAGCTCTGTGAGGCTGTGCATCAAAATGTGAGAAGAGAACGAGGGTGAGGCTCAACTCATGCTCATTACCGAAAGCAGGTACAGCCCTGGCCCCAGCATAGCAGGCGCCAGCCCCCAGCCCCCAGGCACCCCCTCCCTCCATGCTGGTGATGTGTTGACTGCCTCATTGCTGGGACGGTGATCAGTGCCAGAGCCTGGCCACTGGGGGTGGGGTGGCCAGCCTCACTTAGCCTGTGTGTAACCCATTGTTTCTAAAGAGCTGCTGGCTGCAGGAGCCACCGAGGTCTCGGACCAGCTCTGAGTTCTTTGCTGAGATGAAGATGTAATCAAGGAAGGAGCTTGGAAGTAAAAAGGACAGAAAATGAAAGCAGAAAGAGCATAGGTCACCCGGGCCATACCCGGTGGCCCCGGGGCAGGGGAGCATCTCCCCCGAGGGATGGGCCAACAACTTGGCTACTCCCCCAACCATAAATGGCTTGGCCAGAGCTCTGGTGGAGCCACCTCTTCTCTTGGCACCCTTGCTCTCCCAGTTGGATGTTCCTACAAATGCAAGACGCAAGCCAATAACACCAGCAAAAAGTCGAGGTTGCCGAAGGCAGCATTTGGAGAAGGCTCTTGGGAAGCTGTTGGAAATGGTGAGTGAGACTGAGCATCTTTCCTCTGTCTAGCCTTCATTTCTTTCTATAAACAACAATACCCAGGCTTTTAAAGCTCACATCTTCTAATTCAAATATAACTACCTTCAGTGAAAGGAAGTTAAGGAGCTTGCCTTTTAATTATTTTCCTATTAGTATGAAATTATTTTCCTGTTAGTATGAAATACTAATCATTAAAATAAGAAATTATTTTCCTACTAGTGCAAAATACTAATCATTAAAAATTCTCATCTGATAATTGCTGATACCTCTTATGTTTTAATATTAAGGTTTTGTTTTTAAAACCCCACCTACAAGGGTGCAAAATAAATGTTTCAGCTAAACTCATTTCCCAGTTGGAGCAATGAGTCCTTTACCCTTATTTGTTTAGTCTGCCTTTTGCTGTGTGATCCACAACAGAGAGACTCATAAGTTGCATCAGAAACTGTCCACTTTTCTTACTGACTTGTGGTACATGTTTGGTTGCGACTCGATCAAATGAAGTTTGCTGAGTTAGGCTTCTGTGATTCCTTTATTAAAGAGATTAGTAAAAGGGGCTGTTCAGATTTGGAATTAGGAAGATCTGTGAAATAAGATTTTTTATGTGGACGATCCAGCCTCTTCTTATCCAGCCTCTCCCACTGACCAGCTGGGGACCTTGAGAAGCCTGTCTTGGTCTCTGAGTTCCCTCACCCACGACGTAGGGGTGCGTGTGCCCCTTGTGGGGATGAGTACAGTGTGTGACACATGGGGTATCCTCAGTCACCGTGAGTAGTTAGCCCATCTCCCCTCTTTCCCATCACACAGCAGACTCATAATGACACTTAACTACTGAGATCCTGCTGTCCCTTTGGAACCACTGTGGAGATATCAACACAGTGCTTAGACTGGCAATGAGTGTCTTGTACCAGATTCCTGTACTTTGAATATTGTAAATTCATGCAGACAATTCCATCCAACAAGATTGTTCTAGTGGCTTCCCTGTACCTTGCTCCATGCCGGTCAGGCCATGAAGAATATGACACCATGGGATAGTAATTTATACTTTTGAAGGAGCTGCCGTAGACATTAGTTCCTTTGAGTTTATCCCGTGAGACAGGCAGGGCAAGTTAATAATATCCCAGTTTTGAGGATGGAATAACTGTGCCTGGGAGAATAGATTTGTTATGAAGAAACAGAGACCAGAGAGCCTGAGTCACTTTCCCCAGGCCACACAGCTACTAAGTGGCTAAGTGGACTGGAATCCAGATCTGGGGACTCCAAGGCCAGAGTTGCCTCGCCCCACTCAGCTTTCTCTCTAAAGGACACTGAGTCAGATTCTTCTCCACCCACACTTACTTGATGTTGTTTTCTCCATGAGAGTACTGTAGTGTGTTTCTACAAAATATAAATGTCTTTCTGAAGTTGGCCAAAATCTTCGTCATCCAAATGCTGATAAACAGCACGTGCAGTGGCCCACTTGTTGCTGCCCCTCCCTTCTGTTGTCCCCCAAAGAAAGCTTTGTCCTGGGCCTGCTGACATCAGTAACTAGTGTTTGCTGATGAGAGAAGGCTCTGGGCAGCTGCATTTGATGCCGTGACCAGCCAGCATCCTCTGTGGGCTTGGTTGATGTTAGCATGAAGGTAGGTCCCTTGAACAAAAAGACCTAAGTAGCTCAGATGTTTTTTCTAATACTGTCTTGGAAGAGGAGGTGCAAAGTGCTGTGAGCCTGGGGGCTC
The DNA here is from genome assembly GCA_006410615.1 of Neotragus moschatus. Classification (NCBI taxonomy): domain Eukaryota; kingdom Metazoa; phylum Chordata; class Mammalia; order Artiodactyla; family Bovidae; genus Neotragus; species Neotragus moschatus. The sequence continues at coordinate 625,162 of SJYA01002991.1, forward strand.
CAGTTATTCTGAAGAAACTCCAGGAGTCCTGAGGAAGCCTGTGACGTGAGAGAAAGAGGCTGCTAGGACTTCCGTGGTGGTCCATTGGCTAAGACTCTGCACTCCCAAAGCAGGGGTCCTGGGTTCCATCCCTGGTCAGGAAACTAGATCCCACATACTGCAACCAAGAGTTTGAATGCCCCAGCTAAAGATCCTGCATGCTATAACTAAGATCCAGCACAGCCAAATAAGTAAATAATTTTTTTTTCTAAAAAAAGGAAAGAAATAGGCTGTCACCAAAAGACCCAAGTCCCAGTGACAGCCAACTAATCATGTGACCTTGGGCAATCCATTCAAATTCTCACCTCAATTTTCTTTTCTATAAAGTAAGGGTTTCCTGTTGCTAAGAGACAGGGAAGTGAACCGTTGCCACCGAGGGATGCTGGCCTGCTGGGGCCATCCTAATTGAAAGACAATCTCTGGGGCAGACGACAGTGGGAGCTATACCTTGTAGGTGCTTGAAACATTTTTAGTTCACAAAAGAGTTTCTCATTCATTGACCTCTCTGAATTCCAACCTACCTGAAAGCTAGCTAGAATAGGTGTTTCATCAATTTTGCATATATTGGTACTATCGCCTCTAGACCCACCTTCCAGGTTGGATTTGAGTCACATGGACCAATCTCATTTGTCTATTTTAAGAGATAAGCCCTAACTGTTCTCATTTATCCATGAGGGAATTTCTGAGAAGTCCCTGGGCCTCAGCTTCCTCTTCTGTAAAAGGAGGGTCTGAGGTAGACAATCTTGGAGGCACTTCAGCTCTGAAATCTTAGGATTCTCTAATCCATCCCAATCTTCTCATTATTGGCTAACATTTCATTCTAAATCTTAGTATGCACATTGCTTCTAGAATGACAAAACCAGGTTTCAGAGGCTTCAGGAAGATCAGGAGCTGGAGTTTAAGCCAAGTCGTCAGGGATTGGGGAGGCTGGGGCTGAATGAGAGAGAGCCCGGCCAGGCGGCATGATGCAAGGGTGACTGGACACGGCGGGGGCCCGATCAGGTAGAAACAAGACCACTCCAGCCCCTTGAGCCAGGGGCAGAAACTGTCACCAGCTGAGCTGGAGCAGAGCCCACCCGTTTTTCACATCTAGGCAGGAAAGGCACTGGGTAAAGAGCAGCTGGAAGAAACTGACATGAAAGAGCCCAAACTGGAAGGACGGAAGATGGGGACAGGGAGGAGGAAAGAGCCACCAGAGGCCCTGTGCAGGACCTGATCCTGGAAAGTGGACACCTGGGTAGGCTAACAAGTTGGTGTCCCATTGAGTCCATGATTTTTTTTTAATTTTTGTTGAAGTATAGTTGCTTTACAATGTTGCTTAGTTTCTGGCAAAGTGAATCAATTATATATATATCCCCTCTTTTTCTATTTGCTTCCCATTTAGGTCACCACAGAGCATTGAGTAAGGTTCTCTGTGCTATACAGCAGGTTCTTATTAATCACCTATTTTATACATGCGCTCAGTCACTGAGTCATGTCCAATTCTTTGCAAGCCCATGGACTGTAGCCTGCCAGGCTCCTCCGTCCATGGAATTTTTTCAGGCAGAAATACTGCAGTTGGTTGCCATTTCCTACTTTTGGAGATCTTCCCAATCCAGGGATCGAACCCATGTCTCTTGCGTCTCCTGCATTGGCAGGTGGATTCTTTACCACTAGCACCACCTGCAAAGGTTACTTTATACTTGGTAGTATGTATAAAGCTCACGATCTTTAAATATTGAGGGAGACGTGAGGCTGGGCTCTACGTGAGGGGAGGTTACAGAGCGTTAGCCTCTTTCCTCTGTCATCCCAACCAGCTAAGCTCCAGCCTGAAACCGCTGCCTTGGACTCAGTAAAAAGGGAAATTTATCTTTCTCAGATTCTCCTCCTGTGAGGGAGTTGAAGTGGGAGCCCCTGGGGTCTTTCTTCCCACCCCAAGAGGAAAGTGCCATCAGTCTACACAGTTTGCTTCCTGAGAGGTGTTCCAGGGAGAGAAAGAAAAAAACAAAACAACTTTCAGCACTGTGCTGAAAGGTTCTATTACTGTTTTTGCCACCCTTTTGAGTCAGGACCTCTCAGCAAGTAGCTTGACTGGCTGGTTCCTTAAACTGGCCCTGGTGAGGGCCTGGGAGGGGAGGAAAGGGAGGACTGCCTTGCTGCTTGAGGGGCGATCTCATGACCCCTGACTCACCTGCTCTCCTGCCTTTTCAGGGGCCAAGACTGGGAGGGGAGGCTGGAGCTGACTGAGCCTGTGGGGTCAGCAAATTCTCCTGGAGTCCGCCAGGGTCTATGACATGTGGTGGAGGGGTCAGACAATGGCCTGGCTGACCATTACTGGAACCTTTAAGGTTTCCTTCTCTCTTGCAGAGTTTTTCACTGAACTTCACACTGCCGGCCAACACGGTGAGTACAGCGGCCCTCACTTACCAGGTAGGTGAGCAGAGATCAATGCAGAGTTGACACTGGGCCTCCAGGACACCATCACACAAACTTCATGTAAAGCTGCAATGTTACACAGATTTCAAAGCACTACGAAGAGCTGGGGGTGCTGAGAGACATGTTCTCAAAGATAAGAATTATAAATACACATTTTGAAAAGGAAAATAGCAAGAAACCAAAAAACACTTAAATTGCCATCAGCAGAAAACACTGGGGTCACTCTTCCCAGTCCTGTTTGACCCTACATAAATTTTGACTTCTGTTGTCTTCATACCATGGTCTTCTCACCTGTAATTTTATATAACAAAAGTTTTCCATCAGCCTTTATAAAAGTAACTGAAGGTGGTCTCATGGCATTTCTTCAAGTGAATTATTTAGCTAAATGACCAATCACAATTAAGAATTCTTTTGTGATAAGCATAGGTATAAATAAATCCTGTTGGCACTTAACCTGATTTCCTTAGAATGAAGTCTCGAAGGGAAATCACTGGGTCAAGATGAATGAACATCTTATGGCTCTGGATTATGACAGTTGCAAGTCCACATGGAGATTTTCAATTGATGATGGCGGACAGTTTCAATCCAGAATTGACCCTCCGTCTTTTGTTCTCCTGTTGTTTAGAAGATAACACGCCAGGATTGTTTTCTGACCAGAATTGCTGCTCTGATGGAGCTAGGCATTTTCCTGGCCCAGGTTTTTAGTGGTTTGGGCTATGCTAAGTTTTTCTAATAAGTCATATGGTTATTCAAAGAAAATAGGCTGAGACTGCCAGGGAAGAAGACGCCTAAGCCGGTGCTCACTTTTACTGTAACATGAAGGCAGCATCCTGGAAAGCAGTGGAAATGGAGACCCTAGTGACCCCCTGCCACCTTTATGGCCCACCTAGTGACCCACGTGTGTGGCCTAAGGACCCAGGCCACACTGGTGACCTTGACCCTGTCCCTGACTTCCCGGCACCGGCTCCACCCTCCTGGTGAGGGCCCTGTCTTCTGAACCTCCCTGACTCACCCAGCTCCCTGCTTCAGCCTCTGCCTATTGCCTGCAGAGGCTGGCAATAGCCTATCGTCAATAATGTCAATAGCCTATTCCCCTATCCTTCTCCTTCCCTGTCCAAATCTTTCAATATGTGACTGGCAGCACTTCCTACCTGGCTACTTAAAGCCAGCAGGTCTGTAGAGATCCCAGGTTCTCTCTAATCCTGGCTTGGCTTAGCCTAGGAAGGTAACTCAGAGAAGCAAGGGCCCGTTGCTTAGGGCCATGAGGGTGAGGGGCTAGAGGGAGCACTCATGCTGCCAGTCGTCACCTTTCGGAGCGTCTTCTTGGTTAGCAGCCAATTTCTCTGAGAACTGTCCCTCCTCCCTTTGAATCTATATAGGACAACAGCCACCCTAGTCTGCCTGGGACTGTCTGGTTTTAGCACTGAATGTGCTGCAACCTAGGCAACTTTTCGGAACAACCAGGACATCTGGCCACTCTATCTGTGATTGTATTTCTGCCACATAATCCTTCCGTTTTGGTGTAGCTGGATGCCCTGGAAAGTGGGGGGAGGTGGATGCCAGGTGCATCAGAGCCTCTCTGCAGGGAGTGGGGAACAGGACCACACATGCAAGTCAGCCCCTGCTGGGCCACACCGAGCTGTCAGGTATGAACATTAGGGATGGGGTACCGCATTTGTCATGGAAGGCAGAGCAGCACCTGGACCCTGAAGTCAGACCACTTGGCATCTGCCCCTGAGGGCCGTGACCTCACACAAGTTGCTTCACTTGTTTGTGCCTCACTCTTCTCTACTGTAAAATGGGGATCATTTTGGTCCTGCTTCACTGCTGTTGTGAAGAATAAATGAGCTGATAGAGGGAAAGTATTTGAACAGCCTGGCACATAATAAGTGTTTCATATGGATTAGCTGGTACAGTTAGCAGGTGTTCATGAGGGCAGAAAAATCCATCCAGAGAGAGAAAGAAGGAAGCTCACAGGCGGAGAAGAGCACAGGTGAAAGGCCATGCTGTCCAGGAGTGATGGAGCGACCCCAGCGGGAAGGGATCTTTGGTCATGACAGAGTCTCAGGCCCCAGCTCCAGTGCCTGGAGAAGCCAGACCCCCACCACTTGTGGGATCCATGAGGAACCCCTGAATCTTTAGAGTTAACTCATTCTGGGCGTGGGGAGGCCAAAGCCAGCTCAAATGAATTTCTGTAACCTGAAAGCAGAACATCTTAGTGGAAACAATATCTAACTCTCCCCATCACCCTGAGAAACAGAACACTTTAGGCAAACACAGCATTAAGGTCATATTGTGGGGGTGGTGGTGAGATTGTGTTTCAGTAAAACTAAAACCATTTAAGTACCAAGTGTCAATACCAAGTTAAGCAAATATTTCTTTGATCGGAGCTCTCTGGGAAAGAGGTCTAGGCTTGGAATGCAAATATCCAAGTTCAGGTTAAATTTATCTGTGAAGTTTGGGAGAAGACCCATCACTTCTCTGAGATCTGGATCTTTTTTTTTTTTTTTTGTAAAATAGAGAAAACTATCAAAAAGACAAAGCCAATGGAATTCCAATGTACTCACTGAGGTTGATGAGTGAAAGTGAAGTCCCTCTGTCATGTCCTACTTTGTGACGCCATGGACTGTAGCCCACCAGGCTCCTCTGTCTATGGGATTTTCCAGGCAAGAATACTACTAGGGTAGTTTGCCATTTCTTTCTCCAGGAGATCTTCCCAACCCAGGGGTTGGACTTGGGTCTACTGTAGAGCAGGCAGACTTTTCACTGTCTGAGCCACCAGGGAAGCCCATGGTTGATGAGAATATTCAATAAATAACAAGTCTGGCCAGAGCTTTGCCAAGTTTAAAGGAATGATCAAAGCTTCTACTCCTGGTGCACATTTGATCCTCCAAACAACCCTAGAGGTAGGTGCTTTCAGCCCTATTTTATGGATGAAGAAATAAGGCCCATGAGCTTGTGAGTGGAGAAATCAACACCCATTCCAGAAGGAGACTAGGACCCAAGCTCTTAACCCCACACTACACCACCTAGCATAGCTTACGTGAGTTAGTTGCTAACGTGGAACTTTGTGCCCTGAGATTTATCTATCCAGGTAAGACTCTCATCTGAAATATCTCATAAATGGGTAAAATTCAGTGCCCCTCTGAGTGGAGCTGTGAACTAGAAACATGTATTCATTCAACATGGAATTATGCTGGGAATATGAGTAATTCACAGCTGCAGAGACCTGCCCAAGCCATCTGCTTCATTGCGGTAAGGGAACAAGTAAGGCCTTCTTAGAAACAAGTAGTCTTCCCTTGTGGCTCAGATGGTAAAGAATCTGCCTGCAATGCAGGAGACCTGGGTTTAATTCCTGGGTTGGGAAGATACTCTGGAGGAGGAAGTGGCAACCCACGCCACGATTCTTGCCTGGACAGAGGAGCCTAGTGAGCTACAGTCCATGGGGTCACAAAGAGCTGGACACGACGGAGCGACTCACATTTCCTTCCTCCAAGGTCTTCTTAAAGAGCCTAGCTCCACTGGTATTTATATTTTTTCCTTTCTAGCAATGGGGATAAGTAGGCCCAAAGTGTGCCGGGAAGGGTGTGGGACCTTGGGACAGGATAAAGCCTTTTTGAGTTGTAAAATGTATTATGGCACATCCACAGGGTGAATAATGAAGCTCTCACCTGAATTTCTGATTTCTTGTGCCTTGTAACCCATCTTATTCCTTCTGACCCGGGAAGGATTGAGGAAGGTTCTATTCCACAGTTGTTGTCATCTGTTGCTTTTAATAGAAAGTTTAGCAAAGGATATACTGTAGGCATTTACAGCTTAACCCTGGGCAGACTATCTTATATAATGTGCATTCTACAGCTTTTGTTATCTTAAGATGTGTGTTCTTTTTCTACGCAGACTTCCTCTCCAGTTGTGACTGATGGAAAAGGAGCCGTAAGTATACCACTTAAATTATGGAGCCTTGGTTCAGCCACTTAGAAACGGGATAATGCTGTACCCATCTTGTCCATTCATTTTGAAGATTAGATGACCTTTGCTATGTGACCTGTCACCAAGCACATAATCTGCTCAACTGTTTTTCTTACAACCAACTCAGTTCAAAAGGGAAGGAGAACGTGAGCAATCACAGATGATTCCACAAAGTGGAACAAAAGAAGCTAGACGCGATAGAGTACGTACTTTCTACTTTCATCAAGATAACACTGAAAATTAGACAAGGCTACACCACAGTGATAGATTTCAGGATACACTTGCAGTAGCTAGATAGGAGCCCAAGGGGGCTTCTCAGGGACTGGCAATGCTGTTTCCTCATCCAGGGGCAGGTTACCTGGATGGGCTCATCACATGAAGTCATCAAGCCACAGATTTGTAATTTATATACTTTTATGTGTTTTGTCATTCTTTAACAAAATCACCCCCTCAAAAATGATGAAGACTCCAGTGGTATATGATAGTTGCACATTTACAGGGCTTCTTAATATTCTCTGCACGTAATGACAAATATAAAAACCTGTGGGGCTACGAGCATGGCTACCTCCACTCGGATCACAGCAAATGTGAATTTGGAAATTAATCAGTTCATGCATTTATTGTACATACATTTAAAAAATTCATATCACAATGGTGTGGTATACAGTAAAACTTTGGGGTATATATTTTACTTTTTGTTGGACTATCAGATAAGAATGCTAATTGTTGCTTTGAACTGTTTTTCAGCTTTTCCTATATTAATACGACACACACTTCTGTTTCTAGGAATGGCCTGTTCATATGTTTGTCCAGTTTTCTACTGAATTATTGTCCTTTTCCAATCAATTTAAGCAACGTGCATTAAGTACGATGAAAATGAGCCATTTGTTATGTACACTGGAAACAATATTTTACTGTATTTCATTACCCCTTTGATTTTGTGTAGGACACTGAGGATCCATGCAGAGTTTTGTTTTAATTTTAATCTTTTGAACTCTTCCCTTTTTTTCCGGGGGAACCTGATTGTTTTCTCTGTGCAGGACTGTGGGCCTTCTCTTGGGTTAGCAGCAGGCATCCCGTCCCTGGTGGCCGCGGCCCTGCTGGTAGCCTTACTGTTTACTCTGATTCACCGAAGAAGCAGCAGCAGTGAGTCCACTGAGGTGACTGGCAGTTTCTTTGGGTCGCGACATGTTAGCGGGAATCAGTATTCAACGCACTGGCTTTGGGCTGGGGGCGTCAGGCCTGGTGTCTGTTTTCTGAGGACAAAAGGGTGGGTGTTTCTGTGCCTCGTTTTCTGTCTCAGACGCATGACCCTACCCTCCAGGCAGAGCTGATATATTACCCGATCTTCAGGTCACTTGAGGACAGTATTGGGGGTAGCACAAGTAGGAGCAGAGAGGGATGTCTGTTGCCATGGCAAACACGTCTGTACAGTGAGTGTGTTTTCTAACCTTGAGAAACAAGGACACAAGCTTCTCAAAGAAGATGGAGGTGAACTTACGAAAGACGGGAGACAGTTGCTGAGATGTCCATCACAAGGATATGTCCAGGAGCATGTGGCTCTATTTATCTTTGTACTTTTCCTACATCCTAACACACATCGGTCACAAGGGAATCTTCTGACCCCACCCGTTACAAATACCAGAGTTCTTTGGAGACCAGGCTCAGAATTCAAGGGCCACCCTGCCCCATATCCAACCAGAGGCCATGGCTGTGATGCAGCGGTATTGTTTGGTCTCTGTGTTCTAATTCCACCCTTATTTATGAGCATTTCTGCCTGTTCTCACACTGGTAAGTGTTAACAGGGAGTAAAAAACCTAAGTCCTATCCCTGGGTCTGCTGCTGCTGCTGCTAAGTCGCTTCAGTCGTGTCTGACTCTGTGCGACCCCGTAAGACGGCGGCCCACCAGGCTCCCCTGTCTCTGGGATTCTCCAGGCAAGAACACTGGGTCTGCCACTTTATAATTTATATGTGAACCTGGGCAAGTGATAGAACACTTTCTGTTTCTTGGTTAGTTCAACTCCAAAATAACTCCAATTAAATCGGAATCTCTGGATGATAGAGCTGTGGCATTGGTACCAAAAACCTTCAACAGTTTATCATGGATCACTTTAAAGAGACACTAAAGGAGAGGGGATAGTATAAAGAATCTGGCTACCCACAGCGGCCAATCTTTTTTCATTTCTACTCCCACCCACTTCTCCACAGTGTCAACCCTATATTATTTCTTAAGTAACTCACAGTGGTATCTCTTGTTTGTGGTCTTTTAGATGGCCAGTTATTATCTTTTTGTTTATTTTGTTCTGTTTTTAAAGCACTCTGCTGATCCTAATGTGTGGCTAGGTTTAAGAATCACTGATTTTAATCACGGTCATGGGCAAATGTTGTAACCTTTCACTTCTTTTCTTCTTTATTTTATTCTTAACCAACTTAGGAAAGTGAGAGGCCTTGTGAAATTACAGAAATCTATGACAGTCCCAGGATAGCTGAGGTAAGAACTCTGGGTTATAGTCACTATACATCATTTACACGACAAACAGGCTAAGGGTCTTCAAGCCTGTTGTGTACAGGAGCACAGTGTGAGCACAAAGGAGGTTCTTATTATACTTTTATTGGCTGGGCAGGAGTTTAAGGTTGAATTCATATTAGAAAATTAACTTACTATTATTTGTTCCACTGACAAAAGAGAAAACCGTGTGATCATTTCCAGAGGAGATGAGAGTTCAAAAACGTTAAACAGCCATTTGTGATATGAATTCCGAGCAAACTAAAAACTTTAAAGGAATTTTTTAAACTTGAAACAAGACATCTTTTTTTTTAAAAATATCACAGCAAATATCATACCTAAAGGTGAAATATTAATGATTCTCTTTCAGATCAGAAACAAAACAAGGGTGCTCACTGTTACCATTTCTACTGAAATATTATACTTAGGTCCCAGCCAGTGCAGCATGTTGAGGAAAAAAGGTAGAAATTAACTCACTGAAGGGGAATTCTTTCACAATGTATACGTATGTCAAAGAATCACACTGTACTCCTTAAATATCCTTTATTTGTCAATTATACCTCAACAGAGAGGAAAAGAAAAAAGAAGCAGAAAGCATAAAACTGTAAAAGAAGAAAGAAAAGTGTCATTATTTGCAGATAATATGATTATCTACATAAAAAGCCAAATTATCTACAGATATATTGCTAGAATTAGCAATGTATTTTGACAAGTTTACTGGGGGTAAAAGTCAATATTAAAGAGTAATTTTTGTTTCTAAAAATCAGTAACAATTAATTTTAAAAAGTAAAAAAAATACAATTTTATAGTGGTAATAAAAATATATAGAATGATGAGGACTCAATCTAACAAAAACATATAATCCTTTCATGGAGAATAATAAAATTTCCATAAAAGATATTTAAATAAAACCTAAATAATGGAAGTTTATATACAATGCTCCTGAATTGAAGAACTCAGTAGTATATAGATATCAAACAACTTCAAATTGATCTGTATAATACATGTAATTACAATATAAATTTCAACAAGTATTTTTCACGGAACTCAATAGGGTGCTTCTAAAATTCATATAGAAAAAAAGACAGGAAAAAATTTAAGTACTAACAGCAACAGATAGAACAAATAGCAAACAAATAGGAAAATGATAGATTAAAACCCATCCAGGGATCACATGGATGATGTTCAATGTCTTGAAAACTATGTTTCAAGTGTTTTGTCTGATGGCTGGCTGTTTTAGGTGGGAGGGTAAATCTGGTTGCTATTACTCCAACTTGGCCAGAAGCAAAAGTCTTTGATGAATTTTTTTTTTTAAACCTGTTTGTTTTCTCAAGAATCCTGGGAGGTTACCTTCCCAGGAGAAGAAGATGATGGGAGGAGAAGCAGCCCACATATATGTGAAGACAGTATCGGGAAGTGAGGAGCCCATGCGTGATACCTACCGCCCTGCTGCTGAAGCGGAGAGAAGGAGGGGCCTCTGGTGGCTTATTCCCAGACTGAGCCTGGAGTGACGCAGAGAGCCAAGGAGCAGGGCTGGAGCTGGAAGCGAGCTGAACACACAGGGATCGGTCGTGCCTGGAGCGAGGGGAGATGCCAAGCTGCTTCTTAACCACTCCAAACTTCATTTGCAGATCTGGAAAACTTCGGGGTTGATTTTACTCTCTAAGGGACTGATCTGATAAAGTGCATTCTGACTCTCAGACCTTGTGGTTCAATAATCAGTGAAGTCGCTGTGCATTCAAAAGGAGCCCTTGAACCCTGCTCCTGACCCCCAGTGGGGATTTGCTTTTCTTTATGATTTGGGGGAAAGAGTTTGATTTCCCAGTGGCTCACCTTTTCATCTTTCTTCACATCCATTTTCTCAAAAAAGCCATTAGACCTGGCTTCCGTGGACAGGTTGGCCAAGGCTAACCTGGTGCAGGTTGGGATAAATAATATAAATGATACTCAAAGGGGACATGTGAGAAGGAGCAGTTCTTTACCCCTGAACACCTCAGGGTAGAAGTCAGGGGGAGCCACACGTCCCCTGACCACAGGGGCAGCCCGTGACTGGGTCCTTCATCACTCTCTCTTGTGATCAGAGGGTATTCAAAGTGTGTGTGTCGGGGGGCAAGTGAGCACATGTGTGTGCTGAGGGTTAAAGACGGTGGAAGGAAGGCAGAGATTATTTCAAAAGATTATTAGAAATAGGGGCTGTACCTATTTTGTGGGAATAGAGAGAAAGATCCAAGTCCTTGGACCATCAATGGGGAAAAACTCATGAGCAGGAAGAGAGGTCAAGAGTACTCTGGGTGGGGACCAAAGGGATGATCCAGGTACCAACGTGACTGTCACCTGAGGGGAGCCCATGAACAGCAGCAGCTGGATCAGGTGAGGTGTTCACCATTGCTCCTGGGAGGAGGCTTCTGGGAACCCTCATTCCCTAGCGCAGGTCCACTGTTCCCCTGATGGGAGAACCTGGGTCCAAGAGATCCCGGGTCTGCCCACCAGCTGCACAGGCCCCCTTGAAGAGCTGTGGAGATATTCCTTTTTCACACGGGGCCCCTAAATGCTCAAACATGGCTCCTCTGATTCAAACAACCCAGGACAGGTTCCTCATACCCCATTACTGCCATGCTGACACGTGCTCTTCAAAGCTCCTTGTGAAATTCATTTTGTGCTAAGTCCCTTGAGTCTAGACCTGTTAACAAGCAGATCTGGCCGTGTTTAAGCAGATAGGCCCAGTGATCCAGGTGCTCCTACTTTTCTTACCCGTTGAGAAGGACCTTCAATTTGCTGAGAACATGACTGTGGCCTTGGCCTTGACACTTGTAGGTGTGAGCTCTGGGGCAGGTCATGGACCTTAGCTCTGTAGGTACAAAATGGAGACTGTCATTTTCTACCTTCTATCCTTAGGAGTGTTGCAAGGGTGAACAGAAACATGACTTATAGTCTATAAAGTAAGGTGTGGCTTATATTATGGACCATTTATTTTATGTAATTCTGCTTACAATCCATTGCTTATTACCTTATTTTAAATGGTTTCTACTAAACTATCAAGGTTCAATGTTTCTGTCACCTTTTTTCTGCTCTGATGCACAAGAGCTTATTTTGGAATAAAGTGAAAAGCAAAAATGAGCATTCTTGTTGCCCTCCAACATGTCTGTGGTTTTTCTTTTGTCTATGTTAAAGCATATGAGATGGGCCCTAGAGTTGGAATCAAGATCTTCTCCAGGATATAGCTGGTCTTCTTGCTATTCTTTGGAACTCTGCGTTCAGATGCTTATATCTTTCCTTTTCTCCTTTGCTTTTTGCTTCTCTTCTTTTCACGGCTATTTGTAAGGCCTCCCCAGACAGCCATTTTGCTTTTTTGCATTTCTTTTCCATGGGGATGGTCTTGATCCCTCTCTCCTGNTAAGCAGGGTGACAATATACAGCCTTGACGTACTCCTTTTCCTATTTGGAACCAGTCTGTTGTTCCGTGACAAAGATATCAAATTCAACCTTTCTTAAGTGACTTGTTGCCACAGTTTGAATACAAACTGACTTGAAATTAGTAATGGTTGTACCTTTTTAGTTTTATAGAAAAAGGAAAATGGAGTGAAAAAAATTAAGCTTTCCTATATAGATGCCTGTTTACATGAAAGTCATGGAGATTATTTGTTAAGAATACTTCATAAGAATTACAGACAAGAAGGCTGAGTGTGGGTTTCAGTGTACTTCACACTAGAAGCGTCATGCTGGAAACTCAGTCAGCCTCCAAGGGGGATCCTGTCCGTATCATTATCATCTTCACCGTCAATTTTGCAGCAAAAAGGTAGAGATGGTAAAAGTAACCTCACCTCATTCTGCTTCCTGCTTCTGGGTTCAGTTCAGTTCAGTTCCGTTAAAGGCTAAACACATTTTTGGACTTGTTTCTTGTGAGAACGTTATACCCTATATACCAGTGACATGTAGGAGGCAAAATGCAGTGCAGTTCTGTTCAAATCTAAGTGGACCACAGTGAGGGCCATGAAGAGTCTTCCTCATTTCCCGCTGCACTAAAGGAGCTGGATTTCTCTAAAGAATAGAATATTCCTGCCCTTGGATTTACAGCACCAGTCCGTGAGAGACTGATTTGGGCTCTTAAATCATATGCCTGCTTTTCTGGGAAGTAGTCCTCAGGTTCCTGAACTATGCCCAGATGATGTGAAAAAGACTAATCCCTATGAAATTTATAGCAGTTTTTAGTTTCCAAAGCACTTTTCATTCATTATTTTGTTTGATTTTCTACACCAAATCCAGGAGGTAATGTAGTGTGGGTGTTACTCATACCTGTTTTACAGAGGAGAAAACTGAAACTCTACAAAGATAATTTTATTGGTTCTCGCGATTGTAAAGCAAATTGCTTTCAGAGATGATTTAACTTTGCAAAAAGAGTTAAGAATAATGAATTTAATTGATAAATAGAGGCAGGTCTCTGTACTGTTCTGGGTCCTTTGATATACACATTGCAGGGAAGGGTTTAAAAGATGACAGTGTGAATTAATTGATAAAAAGTAAATTCAAAACAGATAAAATTGACTTCCACCATGGCTCCCATCTGTCCCTAAGAGATGAAGATCAGGGAGTACATGAAAGTCCCTGTAAAGTAACCTTTGACTTCCAAGAAACTACCGAAGTCATGGGACAGGGCCTTTGCCCCTATCACCGTCAGGCTCATGTGTAGAGAGAGTGTCAGCTGGTGTAGCTGGTCGCGGCCAGATCCAGACAGTCTCAGGTCTGGGAGTCTAAGAACTAGCACACTGGTCCTAGTCTTTCCTACCTCCCCTTCTGGCTTCGGGGGCTTGGTACTTACTGGTGCAAAGCACCGCATGTGAATACTGGCAGTGGACAGATGGGTCCCTTTCCTAAGGGAAGTAACTCGCTCTTTGTTGTTGCTGTTGTTATCTAGTAGCTTGGTCGTGTCCGACTCTGACTCGTTTGTAACCCCATGGACTGTAGCCTGCCAGCCTCCTCTGCTCATGGGATTCCCCAGGCAAGAATACTGGAGTGGGTTGCCATTTCCTTCTCTGGGGGAGCTTCCCCACCCAGGTACTGAACCTGCGCCTCCCCGCTGAGCCATTAGGTGTCCTTCCTAGTCCAAGGGATCACGAAGCACTTTACAGTGTTAGCTCATCTATCCTCCAGCAGAGGCAAAGGGAGGAGCCATTACCATCTTGATTTCACAAAAGCGGAAATCGAGGATCAGAGAGGTTAGGTAACTTGTTCAAGGTCACACAGCTAGTAATTAGGAAGCCTGGCCTCTGTGCATATTTTCTGTTGAATCAGCAGAAACTCTGGCATTAACTGTGTGACGTTGGGCAAGCCAAGTCTTCTGTCCAGACCTTTGTTTGTCACCCGCACAGCAAGAAGGGTAGACTAGGATGTTTTCGAGTTCCTGCTCAATATTCTCCGGCTTCTGACTTGATGTGTTTTTATTGTAGTAATACTTGCTGTTGAAGGTTCTTTTTTCTGCCACCAGAGGGTGCTCTTCTCCCAAAGCAGGAGGCACTGGGGAAGGCTGAGCTCCAATTAATAGTTTGACACCCTGATTGATAAAATTCTGATCAAAAACAAAAATTCCTGTGCAGCTTTAAGAATTTGTGGAATTCTTAAAAAGCCTTTCCCAATAAGAAAATTAGCTCAAGAAAATTGGTTCTCACGGGGTAACTCCTGCATCATGGACCTCCTGGGGCTTTTGTCTGATGAGGACCTTGAGAGCCTCAGCACTGGGCAGCTGGTGTGTTGAGCACCTGCACGTTTCCCAGGCATCAGCCCCTCCTCCCTGTGCTCCTCTGTCCTCTCACCCAGCTCTTGCCGTGTCCCCATCCCACTGGTAATATTTATTACATGTTTCCCCTTACATTGATTTTCTTTTCTTACGTGTACTCAAAAGGGAAGCTTTCTGCCACTACCATAAATGGAAAAGCATTACTTTTGTAACACATATGAAAATAAACAGCTTTCTAGAATATAAGTCCCACACTTATAATCAGAGAGGTTTTTAAGTTCTATCCCATGTCCTATGTCTAGAAAAATGAGTTACCTAGTAGGCACCCAATGAATATATATTATATAGGTCATATAGATATTCATCTACATGCCACCTAAATGATCTCAAATATCATATGTGGGCAATACTGGGGCAGTGGAAGAGACTACAAGAAAACCTGGTAGATTTGGGGAGTTGAGGCTAATGAGCATGACCTGCCATGTGATCAGACCACGAGGCTTTTCTCAGTGGGAGTGGCTGCATCCGCTCCCCACCCCACCCCCGTTTCCCCAGCTCACCTTTGCCAGAAACCCCAGGTGCATATACCTGAAGCCTGGCCCAGTGTACAACTGTGTTCAACCTGAACCATCAGGAGAGGCAAAAAGTCTCATCTGCCACTTCACATCCTCTAGAATCAACTCTCATTAAAAACAAATCAAAAAACAACAGAAAACCAAAAGAGAAAATAAATCTTGGCAAGGATGTGGAGAAACTAGAAACCTTGTATACCGCTGGTAGAAAGGTAAAATCGTGCAGCCACT
Organism: Neotragus moschatus; assembly: GCA_006410615.1. Taxonomy (NCBI): domain Eukaryota; kingdom Metazoa; phylum Chordata; class Mammalia; order Artiodactyla; family Bovidae; genus Neotragus; species Neotragus moschatus. The sequence goes on from SJYA01002991.1 coordinate 640,625, forward strand.
ACAGAAAAGAGTAAGTGGTTCCTCCATAAAGTATAGAATTACCCTGTGATCCAGCAATTCCCCTTCTAGGTTTACATTTAAAAGTAAGCAGGGTCTTAAAGAGATACTGTATACCAGTGTTCACGGAGCACTGTTCACAATAGCCAAAAGGTGGAAAGAACCCAAATGCCCATCAACTGATGAGTGAATAAATGAAATGTGGCATGTTAGACATACAGTGGACTATTACTCAGCCTTCTAAAGGGATGATGGGCTTCCGTGGTAGCTCAGACAGTAAAGAATCTGCCTTCTGTGCAGGAGACCCAGGTTCCATCCCTGGGCCAGGAGATCCCCTGGAAAAGGAAATGGCAACCCACTCCAGTATTCTTGCCTGGAAAAATCCTATGGAGAGAGGAGCCTGGAGGGGTACAGTCAATGGGGTCACATAGAGTAGGACACAACTTCGTGACTAAACCACCACCAAAGGGATGATGGCTACACCCAGATGAACCTTGAAAACATTATGCTAAGCAAAATAAGCCAGAAACAGAACAAGTACTGTAGGATCCCACGTACATGAGGTACCCAGAAGAGGCAAATTCACACAGAAAGAAAGTAGAACTGAGGTTACCGCGGGCCCAGGGGAAGGGGAATTGGGGAGTTATTGTTTAATGAACACAGCTTCTGTTTAGGGTGGTGAGGCATTTCTGGAAATGAATAGTCAACAGTTGCACAACGTGAAAAGCACTTGCCCACCGGGGTTTGCTTGCTCCCGTGTCTCGGCTGGCATGATAAGGAGAGGGCTGGGTTACCCCAAGGGCCCCAGGGGCAGGAGGAGGATGAATCAGAGGAGCAGAAGCCCGCCTAGCACAGCCAAACACCCAGCTCGTGTGCAGAGCTGTGCTGTGTTAAGCAACTGAGTTTGGGGATAGTTTGCTTTTGGGGCAATACTAGCTGATACACACCCCACCCCCAGGCTCCAGCACCAGGAAGGGAAGGAGGCTCTTCGCCTGTGCCCAGGGCAGGGGATCCTGCTTCTCTAGGGGGTCCCGGATCTCGCCACCCTCTCTTCTGAGGGAGCTAGAAAGAAAGGGCTGGAACCACAGGGAGGCCTCTCAGTCCTCCAGCAGGCTGGGGGCACAGAAGCAGCTGGAACAGATGGCCTTTAGGGTCCTTTCCAGTCACAGAGTCGATGCCCTCCTAGAGGAGGCTGGCATTCCGAATGGGTCTGCAATCTTGCGGTTCCAAAGGCTGCCTCCCTTTCCATGGGTACCATAAGGTGAAGGGGGCAAGAGAGATGAGCTCCTTGGAGAGACTCAGAGATGGCCATTTGGGAGATTGTGCTTCCTTCTGTGTGAAAGCAGTGAGAATACAATCCATACGTGGCCTCCTGCCGGGATGCCTAGGAGCACAGCTGCAGGTGACGAGGAGAAGCAGGCTTTGACCTGAGCTGAGAGTCAGTCCCTCTCCTCCAAAACCCCCCTTAGAATCTCTGACTTTCTAATTAAACCTGCTCCTCCTCTCAAGGTAAACCTTACAACCGTTATTTTTTCATTTTGTTACATTTTTGCTTAAGAATATTTTAAAATATGTGAGAAAATAAAAAAGACTCAACCATCTTGTTTTCTCCTATTTTTATTGGAAATATACAGTATTTCAGCTACACTGTGGGCAAAGTGGGCTTTGATGAACTTCCCTGGAAATGAGCCACCAATTACAACACCGTCTCTATGGAAAATGCATTGCAAGTTCTACACAACAGTCCTACAAATGGCTTGCTAGAGCATAACCCAGGTGGTGCCTGATCACGTTTCCAAAACTACTTATTTCTAGAAGCAATCTACATCTTGGTAAAATGTAAAGAATCCCAAACTTGACTAAGGCATCTTTCATTATGATATGGAGCATAATTTGTCTAATCTGCAAAGAAGAACAGAAAAAAAAGTTGACAATGTTCTCCTAAGCATTTCTTTCCCATGGTTCAATGTAGTCCAATCCCAGATGTGCAAAGATTTCTTCTTCACTTTCCGCTTTGAGAAATACCCTCTGAAAGCATAAGAAGACATATGTGCACGATGATATGTTTGTTAAGTGTCTCCGAGCTGACATAGTAAAAATGTTACTTGTAAAACTGTCTTGTCAGAATGAATTACTGCCAAAACACAATGCCCTGCTTCTGAGGATAAAAATTCATTTTACCTGACTCCTGTAATTTTTATATTTTCACCCCCCAAACACTTAATAAATTAAGGTAAAATTATGACAGCCTTATCTATTCAACTAGAGGCATTTGATACTTTTCTTATTGGTCTGTAGTGTTTATTAGAACCACCTGAAGGAGCCTTTTAAAAGAATGTTGAAACGGAGCTGTAACCCAGCGCAATGAAATCAGAAGATCCAGAGAGTTCTTGTCATTCACCTATTTAAGGGGTCTGGGAAATTCTCACGTGCAGCCAGAATTACATACTGCTGCCATTGGTAAGGAGGCGTGGCCATTATGGGATGCTTGTACATGCCAGATTCTCCTCCTGGCCTTCCACCCTGCCCCACTCCCGCCAGGCTCCCAACCCCACGGTCTGTTACATCAAGCAGCACTTCCCCTCTAGTCCTGGGCACATAGGAGGCGCTCACTCACTTTGAACTATTTGTTATGTGTCGGTGTGTAAGTTTCCTAGATCTTGTTAGGTGAAGCTGCTGCCTCTGCTCACGTGCTACATAACTGAGGCTTTCTTGCCAGCATCCACAGCCCTGCCTTAAGACAGCAGCACCTTGATTTCTCTTTGGAAAACCACACCTCCCTATTCTCAGTCTCTGAGGGTCACCTCCAAGGAGGGGCACAGGACACAAGCCTGACCAATCAGAGCCATGGAAAAGGGTTCAAGGACGGCTACATGGCCCAGGTCTGGCCTGTGAGCATTAGCCAGGGCTTGCTGGAACTGTTAGGAAAGTGCTTTTCTGTTGGCATAGCTAAGCTAGAAGGACAGGATTCATGGGAAAACCCTGCCTGAGAGCGATACCAACACTGAGGGAAAATTGCATGAGCACCTGGATCCAGCCACACCTGAAGTCCATGCTACCCCAGATGCCACAGTACACCAGCCACTTTTCTTTTCTTTTCTTTTTTTTTTTTTGCCACTGCCATTTTGTATTGGGTTTCTGATTTTTTGTGAGACAGGTTCTGACGAAATACAGTTCATTTAGACTAAACTCGTAGAAGATAAAAACCATCACTTCTACTTATTTTGTATCTTCTTCCTACTCGGAGCTTCCTGTAGTGTCCTTGATCACTGCAAGTACAGCTGAGCATCTGTGATAGCTCCTCCTAGCTCACGCAGCAGTCACTCTGCGGCAGCAGCATTTGGATCACCAGCACTGTCGGAGCACACGCCAGGCCAGCCGCTATGGTGTGTGGGTCTAGCCGACCGCCCATCTACCTCTCAGGACAGCTCTGCTGCTCTCCTTCTTGCAGCTGACTCTCATTAATGACCCATGTGGCCACTCAGAATTCTACTTCCCACTGCACTTGAGGGATGCTTGAGTGACATTTGTGATTTGGGGGGATCTTTGGTTTTCTTTGGAGTTACAAACACCAAGGATATACCAAGCTCAATTCTTCACTGCTGGCCTGGTTCTGGAGGCCCAACTAGCTCAGCATCATTGAGCTCAAAGCCTCCGAGGTGCATTCTGGGCCCTGTGGGATTTGTGCTGTCAGGATCTTTCCAGCTGCTCTCAACTGTGATCTGTGGGAACGGGGCACCTGGGGCAAAGGAAGCTGAACCTGGACACTAGAATCAGTTCAGGAAAAGTGCTCAGGGAGCCAGACTTGGGGATGAGGATTAAAGTGGCCCATCTCAGGGAGACAGCGCTGCCTACCTTGGTCTTGTCATATAAAGCGTGGTTATCAAGCATCATCTTCCGCTCGTGTGTGGCATAGCGCCGGATGTCTCTCTCAAACTGCTGGATAAGAGAGATCATTAAAATAAATCACTATCAAGTCTAGAAATGTCTTCAGTATTATATGTCTAAAGATATTTAAATCCCTATAATGAAACACCTAGGGCTTTCCTGGTGGCTCAGTGATAAAGAATCTACCTGTCAATGCTGGAAATGTGGGTTCAATCCTTAGGTTGGAAAGATCCCCTGGAGAAGGAAATGGCAACTCACTCCAGTATTCTTGCCTGGAAAACCCCATGGAGACAGGAGCCTGGCAAGCCACAGTCCATGGGGTCGTGAAAGAGTCGGACACAACTTAACAACCAAACAAAAACAACAATGAAATATCTATCTCCACTAAACATTCTCCAAGTGAATTTTCTCCCCCAGGGCAACAGTCCACCACGACAAAGCTCCATGCTCACACGTAAGCACTGGATTGGAAGCTCCATGGAAACAGGAACCTGATTTGTTCTGTTCATAACCATATTCCCTCCTAATGATGCCTGGCACACAGATGACGTACAGTAAATGTTTGCTCAGTGAATAAACAGGTATTGTGAGGATTGTATCCAGAATAATTCCTGGTCCAGAGTAAATGCTAGATAAGTAATAGTTTGGTGTTGTTTTCTATTTGCAATACAACTACTGTAAAGGAGGATGAGGAGTCAGGAGACCAGGTTCCAGCCTGGATTTTGTCCCTATCTGGCTCTGTATCTCTTGGCAAGTCACCCAACCTCTCTGAACCTTGGTTGGTCAAATAGGAGGGTGGAGGAAGTGTGTGAGTAAGGTCCTACAGCAAGGTCTGCTGGCTGTAACATCCTCTCATGTGAACTTCTATAAAACTGATGGTCTGGCCTAGCTGCTTCAGAGGAGCGTCTCCTATGGTCAGCATGGGCTCTGAGGCCCCAGGGAGAAAAACTTGACAGGAAAACCTTGGGAAAAGAACGACAGTGAATGAAGATGTTGAGATTAATTTTCCTGAGAGAAGCACAGATCTAGAAATGTCCTTTCCATGTAGGATTAGGGAGCAAACTTGGAATCATTGAACATGAACTTAGGCAAACTTTGGGAGATGGTGAGGGACATGGAGGACTGGCGTGCTACAATCCATTGGGTCGCAAAGAATCAGACATGACTGGGCAACTGAACAACAACATGGAATAACTGCACTAAAGTGAAAAGAGGAGAGTGAAAAATTTGGCTTAAAACTCAACATGCAGAAAACTAAGATCGTGGCATCTGGTCCCTTTCATTTCATGGCAAATAGATGGGGAAACAGTGGAAACAGTGACAGACTTTATTTTTTTGGGCTCCAAAATCACTGCAGATGGTGACTGCAGCCATGAAATCACAAGATGCTTACTCCTTGGAAGCGAAGTTATTACCAACCTAGACAGCATATTAAAAAGCAGAGACATTACTTTGCCAACAAAGGTCCGTTTAGTCAAGGCTATGGTTTTTCCAGTGGTCATGTATGGATGTGAGAGCTGGACTATAAAGAGAGCTGAGCACCAAAGAATTGATGCTTTTGAACTGTGGTGTTGGAGAAGAATCTTGAGAGTCCCTTGGACAGCAAGGAGATCCAACCAGTCCATCCTAAAGGAAATCAGTCCTGAACGTTCATTGGAAGGACTGATGCTGAAGCTGAAGCTCCAATACTTTGTTTACCTGATACGAAAAACTGACTCATTTGAAAAGACCCTGATACTGGGAAATATTTAGGGCAGGAGGAGAAGGGGACGACAGAGGATGAGATGGTTGGATGGCATCACTGACACAATAGACATGGGTTTGGGTTAATTCCAGGAGCTGGTGATGGACAGGGAAGCCTGGCCTGCCGCAGTCCTTGGGGTCTCAAAGAATCAGACAGACTGGGCAACTGAACTGAACTGAACTGGTGAGTATGGGAAAGCTGGTAAAGACTGAGACCTGCCCTTCCTGACTTGGATGTGTGAAGACAGACTTTCCAACCCAAAGTCCTTTATAAGGCAGTGGAGGGGGAACTAGGGCTGTGGAAGAGTCAGGGTGAAGCAGATTCTGGGTGTAGTAGCTGCTGGTCTATGAAAGTATGGTGGTGTTGCTTAGCGCATGGCCTCCAAGCCCAGGGCTTCAAGTCCCCCCACACTTAAAGCAATGGCTGCTCACACTGGGCATGGGAAGGCTGGAGAGGATTGGGTAACAGTGAAAGCCTGACCCTGGCTCCTCAGTTCTGTGTGCTGAGAGATCTATTCCTGGACTCCTCTGCCAAACTCCCTGAAGCATTTTTGCATGGATTGTTAGGAATTATCATGATGTCTTCCATTTGGAGGGTAATAATATTGATTAAATCAACATTTGTTGAGTACCTACTATATGCCAGGTGTGTTCTGTGTGCTTGGAATATAACAGTGAAGAAAATAATGATGTCTGCCCTGGTGGGGCTTGGATTCAAGCAGGGGACACAGATAAGACACGGTAACAGCATAAGTAAAGTACATGACGGACATGAGCTTGAGCAAGTTCTGGGAGCTGGTGATGGAAAGGGAAGCCTGGTATGCTGCAGTTCGTGGAGTCACAAAGAGTCAGGCATGACTGAGTGACTGAACTGACCAGAAGTACATGATGTGTTAACAGGTGATGCTGGGTGCAGGGCAGGCCTCATGAAGGAGACAGGATATGAGGAGGGACTTGCCCAAGGCGAAGGAGTTAGCCAGGTGGACTCAGGAAGGAGCACTCCACGCAGAGGGAACAGCTAGAACATAGGCCGAACAGAGGCCTTAGGGAGGGGTGAGCCTGGCCCGGGTAGGGGGAGAGCAGTGGGAGGAGTCCAGAGACATGAGGGGGTGGGAAGACCACGCAGGGCCTTGTGGCCACCGGAAGGCTTTTACTGTGAGTTGAATGGGGTTCAGGTTTTGAGCAGGGGAGTGATGATCTGACTTATGATGACAGGATGACTCAGGGGGCAAGCGACCAGTTAGAATGGCCGTAGCTATAATCCAGGCAATGATACCCTAGTCAATGTTTACAGAGTGCTTGCCCTGTGCTGGGCGCTGGGCTGACTTCTTGCTTTATATTAATCTCTGGTTGGCTCTATTATCACTAGCACTCAACAACTTCTAAGAGAGTCTAACATTATCTCTAAAAGAACAGTACTACATATACAATTAGCCTACAATGCTAAGATGAAGGCGCTGTCTCATTCAGTTCTCATGACAATCCCATGAGGCTGGTACTGTTATTAGCCCCATTTTTCAAATGACGAATGGAAACCCAGAGAGCCTCAGCAATTTACCCAAGGCCACACAGCCAATGATAGAGCTGGGGTTCAGACTCCTGAATCCCAGACCCTTTACCCTGGATGTTTCTGCCTTCTGCTTTACAAGCTCTTTGGTTTCTCTCAACAACCTGTGAAATAGGCAGGGTAAGGAGGCTGTCTTTTGTTTCAGATAAAGAAGGGCAGTGGCACCAAGTCTGCCTGTATCATTCGCTGGTCCCAACCGACTTCAGAGATTCACCTACTGCTGCTGCACACAGCTGGGCAAGCTGGGCACCGCAAAACTCTAGAGGGCGCCGTTCACACGTGCAGCCTTCGTAAACATGCATGCTGCTTCTGACAATTTCCTGGGAAATGGCAATGAGGTGCTTTAAGGAGGAGATGCTTTTTAAAGCTGGTGGAAGGGGGTCATCTGGGCTAGTAAAGAGGCTGGGTGAGCCTGGGCACCATCGTTCGTGTGTTTCCAAAGCAGAGTATGCCTCCTCTCAGCATCCGACACAAACATGGACAGTACTCTTGAAGGAACCTCAGCCAATTAAAGCCATGCTGACAAACAGGTCGAGTTTGAAGAAATAAGATTCAGAGGAAAACAGAAGCTTCTTTTTAAAAAACAAGCAACAAACTAATGAACTCTGGACCCAGTCCAGAAATTGCGCCATGCTTGGATGGCTTTAGAAAAATCTCAGCTTAATGTATCCCTGCAGATATATTCTGCTCTGGAAATCTTTAGTGCACAAAGGTGTGAAGGAAGCTTTGCCAGTTTAGTAGACGAGGCAACCTGGTAATTTAATGAAGCCAAACTGGGGTGAGATTAACAGATTAATTGGCTTGAGGACATTTCCCAGGCTCTGAAATCTTTCAGTTAGGTGAAATTAAATTTCCTAAGCTGCATATATGATGTATTGTTTCATCAGCTTTCTACCTTTTATGAATGGAAGATGCCAGCCAACATTTTTGATTCGGGTAAGAAGTTCTAGTGCTGAGACTGTGCGCTGAAACAATTCCAGCCCAAGGCAAACATACTTGACATTTAATTCAAGGTTAAGGACAATTAATTTCTATGTCATTTTTTATACAAATCCTCTAATGACGTGTGCCATTCAAAGCAACAGCTAGCTACATGGGAAAATAGAGTGGGGTGTTGGTAGGAGGGTGGAACACAAGCTGATGGCACAGATCACGGGTACCATGTCTGATATCACACTTGGGAACTGGGGACTGCCGGTGGCCAGCACTGGTCCCGTGCCCGGCATGGTGCTAGGGGCTTTGCCAGCTTCATCTCACTGGATCCCTGCAACCCAGGGGGGTAGCGCTGTCTTTGCCCTAACTTTCCCGATGGAAAACTGAGACTAAAGGCCATGGGGAACTTGATGAAGATCACCTAGCTGGTCAGAGGCAGACCAAGGGCTTGTGGCTGTGCCCTTAGCCACCAGGCTAATTTCTATGCTTTGGTGGTTCTCATACCTGCAGGGTTCTTCCAAACACAAACTGGTGGGCTCCAACCCCAGAGTTCCTGATTCAGTAGGTCTGGGGTGGGGTGGAGTGTTCACAGGTCTAACCTGGTAAGCAGGTAAGGCTGATGCTACTGGTCAGGGTATCACATTTTGAAAATACCTGTTCTAAAGGCATCTGTCTCAGTTGACCGTGTACAAATAGAATGCCCTGATTCAGAGATTTCTGGTCACTTTCTTCTCTGTCCATCCTCCCGCCACCACCAACCCCCCGCCATTGTCTCTCCCCTGGCCCCAGGTAGACCTAGTCTACCTCTTATGGAAAGCTAAGGCCATCCCAGGGATGAAGGCAGCACTTACCCGGGAGCCAGTCCAGCCTAGCAGGGCAAAGGCACGGTTTTCATAGGGGCACATAACCAGGTCCACACGGATGGCCTTCCAGGTCTTTCCTTCCTGCTGGTTGGACTTATCACTGGCTACTCTCTGATGGTGCAATTTTAAAATCAGAAAGCATTTTTGAAAATGATCTAAAGTATCCACCTGCCTGCTTGGCAACTTGAACTTTTCAAATGTCGACTCCACAAGGTCATAATATAAAAGTAATCCCTGAAAATAAACAAAAAGACATCAGGAAGAGGCCCTGATGAAGAGTCCCTGATGCAGAGGGTCAGAGACTTTACTGGGCTCTTAACAAATGCTTCTGAAGAAAGCTTTGCACATTTGAGAATATGGGTACGTCTGTCCTTGCATTGTGAGCCCACTTGGTGACTCTAGCAGAGGAAGGCAAGGAGTGGGTGCATTACCCTCCTTCGGCAGCAGAGGAATTTAACGATTAGAGGGGCCACGTCAAGGCCACTTCATGGCAAAGCTCCCAGAGGATCCACTCCCTGACCATCTGATCGCAGACAGTGCTCAGAAACTTGCCTCATTCCCTTAAGTAAAAACCAACCCTGAACAAAAAGCCGAGCCCTTATATGCAGTTGTTTTGACTTAGTGTCCCTCCATATTATCCTAGTCGACCATAGTAGGTCGACTTGGGCCCAAAGGATTGTGGCTGGAGGCTCAGCCTGCTTTGGGGACGGACGATTCACTCTTTCTAGCAAGCACTTTGGGACTGTTACTCTGCCTCTCTTGGAGACAGGGACAAAATTAGTGGTACATCACCAAACGTTGCCTAGTCAGAAGGTCACACTCAGCAATCTGCCATCCTCCAATTTATCTGCTCCGTGGGAATTCCTTACTACACAGGGCAGACGTGGGGTAGGGAGAAGCAGAAATATACAATTAACCGCTAAATCTGAGTTGCAACTAAAAGAACAAATGGCCTTAAAACAATCATATCACAGCTAATAGGATGTAGGATTTGTTCTTGGGTTCTTTAGGTCTGATGTTCTCAAATATTATCATCAGGAACGTTTGAAAGGTTTGTTTCAATGCAGTTTTGGAGGCCCTGTCCCCAGAGTGATTCATGGGCTGTGGGAGTGGGAGAACTTCCCAGGTGGTGCTCTTGGTAAAGAACCCACCTACCAGTGCAAGACACATAAAGAAAGCAAGTTTGATCCCTAGGTGGGGAAGATCCCCTGGAAAAGGGCATGGCAAACCACTCCAGTTTTCTTGCCTGGAGAATCCCCATGGACCGAGAAGCCTGGTGAATTACAGTCCATGGGGCCGCAAAGAGTCAGAGAGACTAAAGCTACTTAGCACACATGAGGGTGGGGTGGGGTGGGGTGGGGTGGTGCATTTCTAGTAAATTCCCAGGTGTTGCTGATGCTTCTGATCCAGGGACCACACTTGGAGCAGGCCTGATTCCCTTTACTGTTATTATTAGACACATTTGCATTTCTTCTGCAATCCACCCCCACCCCCAAGAGACATTGTTTCAACTGGACTCAACACTTGGAAGAGGGGGTACTTTTCCTCTTGTGGATCTTAGAAGAGGGAGCACTCTGCCCTCAGGGCCTATCCCAGAACAGGTGAGAGGATGAATGGACCCCATCTGCAGCGCGGAACACTAATGTCAGGAAGAGCCTCTGGTGCAGAAGGTAACTGTTGCCCTAAACAGATCTGATAACCAGCTGGGGGAAGACACAATTCTGCTTTCTAATGAAACTCACTAAGATTAGTCAGTATAGCAGCCTTTCATGGCCCTTTAAATTATGTAAATTTGAAAAGGAAGCTGTTAAAATATCAACCAGTCTCACCTCCAAGTCAAATTTATAAAACAATACTTCCCCCTTTAAAAAATTCACAAAGCTGCCTTCCTAAAAGTTGTAAACTGTGTGTGCACGGTGGCCACACAGTAGTCACACTTTGGCTGGTCATAGAAGGGCCACCCACGAGGCGTGAACCTGGACCACACTCAGTCAACCCTCTCCTCTTTGGGTTGAATTGCTGGCAGCCAGTGGAGCTTTCCGGATGGTGCCCTCCCCCCAGGATCAGTATCTCCAAGCTCTTTTCCTCCCCAAGAGGTCTTTCAACTGGTGGAAGACTCAAACTCATACCCATCCTTGGCNGTTAAAACTGACAAAGATTATTTCTTCTCCATGCCCACACGTGCACACACACTCACACAGAGACAAGTGTGACAACAAGCAAACCAAAATACTCGCATAATACAAGATAGGACTCTTGGAATTATGGCCTAAACTAAAGGCATTCTTGGATTCTGTGTTCTCTTCTCACTTTCTTTGTCACCTCCCACAGCCAACAGCCCCCAGAGAGATGGAAGAGGGCGTGGGAGGGAAAGAGGCTCTGAAACGGAGGCTTCGGTATCCAACGACTGCATACATCTCTGTGAAGAGTTCGTTCATTCATTCACTGACTTCACCAATGTTTCTCACGTGCCTGTTTTGTGCCAGGCACCACGCACTGGCTCTCATCAAGCATTAAGTTCTGAAAACTTAGTGGGAAAAACATGCGTGGAAGCAATACAAACAAATTACTTAACAGCTGTCCAAGGGGTGCTGAGGAGGGGTGTCTCGCCCAGCATGGGGAGAAGNTTTTGTGCCAGGCACCACGCACTGGCTCTCATCAAGCATTAAGTTCTGAAAACTTAGTGGGAAAAACATGCGTGGAAGCAATACAAACAAATTACTTAACAGCTGTCCAAGGGGTGCTGAGGAGGGGTGTCTCGCCCAGCATGGGGAGAAGGAAGTCAAGGAAAGCTTTCTGGAGGAGGTGGCATCTGGATTGAAGCTTAAAGGATGAAGAGAAGTGAGCCAGGTGACAAATTGAGGGAAACCAGTCCAAGCAGAAAGGTAGGACTGAGCAAAGTCACAGAGAAAAGAAAGCTCTGTGTGTGCAGAGAATGACAAGCCACTTGGGGTGGCTGGAGTGAAACATGAACTGCAGGAGATGAGGCTGCAGAGAGAGACCTCCGTAGGCCTTGTGCCACAACTCCTGAGCATGGGAAGGTCCTGAAGGGGAGGCAGAAGCAGCTCTATCATCATTTACCTGCGGAATCCTCCCGTCATGGTGACGGAGGCATCTGGCAGAAATGCCCACACAGCCTCTTTAACCAGCACGCCAACCGCCTCTGCTTCGGCCCTGGTCACGCAGCTGACAAGGTCTTCATAATAGAGAAATCCTGAGAGGCCACAGACAGGTGAGTGGGGAAAGGGACATGTTCCATGTGAAATGACCAGCCCTCAGAGAGGGGACTTGGCCCTCACACATAGCTAACGGGGCCACAGACATCAACCCCAAACTGTTCCACAGAGACTGGGTGATCTGTGTTCTCTTGGCTGTGAATTTTTCACGTTAACAATGGCTCCTATTTTCCTACAAATTCCGGACTGAGAAAGAGGCAATATTATAACCTAGAACCATGCTATTCCAATCTGGCTTCCTACTGAAGAACCAGCCCTCTTGATCAACAAGTTGCAAAGATTTGGGATAGGAAGTTTTGGGGTTGGAAGGTGATAGATGAATTAAAGAACTGAAGTCAAGAATAGGAAGACAGTAGATTTGCATCTGAGGAGAGTTAGGAAATGTCATCGGTGGTCTGGTTTATCGCTTCTTTGCCTGACCATCACAGATTAGTGAGATCTCCAACAGAGTGATTATGATGAAGAGTTGTTTTAATGACTTGTTTATTCCCACAGATCCACAGAGGAAGGCAAACAGTGGAAGAGTAATGGAGATGGAAGCTGTTATCTCCAAGAACTGGGATGAAGCGTAGGAGGGGTGGGGAGCAGGGCAGGGGAGATCCGTAGAGCCTGAGGGCCAGCTAATGGTCCTTCCATGCAAGGCTCTGACCTCTTCTCTAGATTCCCCAGAGGGAGCGTTCCAACTATGCGGAATCTTTCTCATAATGAGAGGCTTTGAATACCTACAGAGGCTGCCCATTTCCTAATTGTAAGGTCTCTGGGGGGCAGTTCCTTATCTTTTTCCAGCTTTATTGAGGTATAGTTGACCAAAATTGTATAAATTTAAGGTGTACAACCTGAAGTTTTGATATATGTGAAATGGTTAACTGTTGACTATTAGCCTACAATGGAATGTTTTTCAACCTTAAAAAAAGAAGAAAGTCTTGGCACTTGCAGCAACAGGATGTACTCCAGTTATTTGCTAAGTGAAATAAACCAGACTGAAAGACAAGCAGGCTATAGTCCATAGGGTCGCAAAGAATCAGACATGACTGAAGCGACTTAGCACGCACAAACACACACACACACACAATGTCTCTTACAAGCAGAGAGTAGAATTGCGACTACTAGGGGCTGGAAGGTGGGGAAAATGGATAGATGTGTGTCAAAGGGCACAGGATGAGTAAGTTCTGCAAATCTAACATACAGCATAGTGACTACAGTTAATAACACTGTACAGTGTACATCAAGACAGTCATAGAGTTCCCTAGTCATTTTTCATAAAGTTGCTAACCTCTGAAAGACTGCTAATAAGTTTTATAAGATGCCACATAAGAACTAGAAGAATCTAAAGGAAAAAAGACCCATATTCTTATTCTGGACTCCTGAGGGTTCACGCTTAATAAGCATTGATGTGAACCACCGAGAAATGCTTTCTTTGTCTCCTCCTGCTGTCTCTTTCCATCACTTAAACAGAAGATAGTAGGTTTTCTTTCTGTTGTTGTTTGCTGGCCTTCTCTTGTAGAAGATCCCCTTTTTTTCATATTGTTAAAAATGTTGATGACTTCCTCATTCTTTATAACTCAGAAGCCACAGTGCTCAGAACTGTGGCTATGACTTCCTTTCAAATCCCAATAATATTATGTTCTACTGCATATTAAAAATAAATGTTTAAAAGATGTACATTTTTTGACCTTGGTTCCAGAAATTTTGTCATAAAAAAAAATGACAAGTACCCTGTATAAATGGAAGTAACCAAGCCATCTTCAACCTCCTGGAAGCCTTGTCAGTCTTTCCGATGTCTGTCTCTACTCTCTTCTAGGTTAACAAGTCCTGATTGGGTAGACAAACCCCATGTCTAGGTTTCCACAATTTCCCCTGTATGTCTTGATATTTTACAGTTTCTAAAGCTGATCCCTATTTGTGCCAAGCAACAACTCCAGTTTGTTCAAATATTATTTACTCCAAAGTTCTCTACGTCAACTTTCTGACCTGGATTCTTTACTCACGCCTTTTACCCAGCTGGGACCCAAATATCTGGAAGGGTCAGTCCAGTAAGAACAGATCAACGGTGCAATGAATTTTGACATCTGGATAAAGAAATGACAACAGCCATCAGGCAGGGCCTATTTGCTCTGGGCCAAGTTAACTGTTTTGCCTCCAAGATCTGATCTATTCCCTACTTATGTACTGATGTATAGATGAAATAAAGAAGGTTCAAAGATTTAAAGTAACTGTCTCAAGATCACATCGCTGGAGAGTGTGAGAGCCAGGATTTGGATCCAGGTCTATCTGATTCCAAAAGCTTGGACTTTTAGCCAGAGCATGAAGAGAGGCCAAGCAAGTGACCAGATCACAAGACTGGAGGTGACATATGAAGTACAGCTGACAGATCCTGACCCAAACCTGACCAGCCCATGGCAATTACGGGAGATCTTTAGGAGAGACAATTCACCTGCTTTCTGCATTTTTGTGAATTTCAGGGTTTTGTCCGACATTATTTTACTCAGAGATCTGAACCCCATCCGGAACCATTTCTCAGATGTCTTCAGTCCCACTCCAAAAACAGAAGTAAAGAGCTGAAACAAAGGGAAAGACATGTCTTTAGTTTCTAAAACAGCCATTATGACAACAGAGTGATACTTTTCAAGGTCAAGCAATTAAGAAAAAGCATGAGTAAATCTCTGACCTAGTGTCTCCTGAATATGACAAGCAGGGGGCGATGGTAATTTTTCAGAGGCGTTTCTGTTTCAGGACATATGGTATAATTAAATGAAGCAGAACTCAGGAGGCAGCTTCTGAAACTGCCCAGGGATTCTGTATAACCAATAAGGACTGCCTGTACTGTCAGTGCTTGACAGGTATCCATACCCACACCCCTCCTCTGCCAAAGGTCTGTTACACACACTCACGCATATTCACCCTCACGATTTAACGAGGGATACACATGTAGGTTGCATAAATTCCCCACCATCACACAACTGGTAAGGGGCAGAGCCCAGACTCAACTCAATCTATCTGTACTCTGAGCCTGGACTTCTGCCCTCAACTACCTTTGAGGCCTGAGCATCACTTCTGAACCAAAGGGATTGATAAAAGTCTCTGCCTATTGCAACTCAGAGATAGGGAACATTGGGAGGTAATAAATCCTGCCTCAGAGTAGACAAGATGCAGTGAGGAGCTTTCCAGCACAGGTTGATTCTCTGAGAGCAGGTTTGTTTTGTCTTATAGTCCTTGTGTACCCAGGAGTGACAACCTCTGGGAGGTAAGGTCATTTATATCTCACCGTAACATGGCAATAAGCTCAAGCACCCGTATTTATTCAGGCATTTGCTTCCTAGGTCACTGCTATAGACTGAGTTGTGACCCTTCCTCCCAAATTCATATGTTGAAATCCTAACCTCCAAAATGATGGTATCTGGAGATGGCATTTGGGGAAGGTAATTAGGTTAAATGAGGTCATGAGGATGGGGTCCTCGTGGTGGGATTAGTGCCTTTATAAGAAGAGATCAGAGAATTTGCTCTCTCCTTGTGTGTGTCATATGAGGGGATGTTGAGAAGGAGGCTGCCTGTGAACCAAGAAGAGAGCCCTAACCAGAGCCCAGTCATGCCAGCACCTTGATCTCAGGATTCCAGCTTTTAAAACTGAGAAAAAATCATCATGTGTTAAGCCACTCCGTCTGTGGCTTTGTGTTATGGCACCCCAAGATCAGTGTAACTACTTAGAATAATAGGATCAACTGAAAACCTATTTTTGAGAAATACATGTACAAATCACTTACTTTGAAGGACTGATATCGTTCATCATTTAACACAGCTTTAACTTCAGAACTTTCTCCATCTTCAATAATTTCCTGCATGGACATTTGAAAAGCATTTTACACTAGTGATGTTAATCACAATCTGAGATTTTCAAATCCCCAGATATGAAGATGGCAACCCGCTCCAATATTCTTGCCATTTACTTCTCCAAGGGATCTTCCCAACCCAGGGATCAAATCCATGTTTCCTGCATCTTCGACACTGGCAGGTGGATTCTTTACTATTGTGCCACCTGGGAAGCCCCAGAGCCATCCAACCTCCTCTAAATAGAGTTAGATTAATAATACAGGAGAGTTCTTTTCTCACTAGCTGGCCCCACATAGCTCCAAGTGAGATAATATTGGGGTATAAACGACACATATACATGTATAGCTACCTATGTAATATATATATGTGATATAATATATATCCATATAATATAAATCAGAGAGAAAGGAAAATAAGTCATGAATACCACATCTATATAGTTAACAGGAAAATGTATTACCTGCATCTCCCTCCCTCCCTCAGTAGCTGCCTCTTAGGAGCTGGAACGAATCACCTTTCACCCTCACCTCTATGATACACTTCGCCTTGTCCTCCAGGCAGGGAATTCCTTCTGTGTCCCTCATACTGGTGATTGTGAATGGCAGAGATTTCAGTACAGAAGCTGCTCTCATAAATGCCGCATAAGAGACTTCATTTTCTTTAAACTCAGAATTTTCAGCCAGTATCTCAAAGGCATCCTAAAGAATAAAACCAGATGAGCAAACACAGTCTGTTTCCTAGCCCCTAGCCTGCAAGCCAGCAGTCCCTTGCAAATGCCTCTTGTTCTCTGTTAAATATTAGAATGCCTGTTCCCTCAAGGGTCAGGATTGGGTGTCCTATACTTTTTCACTTCTCCCTGGTTGGATGAACGGAGTTGAGCTGAAAAGACAGGACACAGCATGCTTTGTAAGGAAACTTGGGATTCTCTACCATTAGATATTCAGGAATGATTTAACTAAAAAATGACTTCTTGCTCACTGCATCTTCCTAGTCTTTACTTGGCAAGATCCTTCCCTGTTTGCTGACTTTCCTACCAGCCTGTGGCCAGGATTCTGCCTTGATCACTGGAAAATCCTGTCTCTTAGCTTGTTGGTGAAACAGAGTCAGCACTTAGTATAGACTTGTTGAATGAATGGGTATGATCAGAAGTGGCACAAACCCGCAGGCAGGGTTATTTAAGGTAGGGGGTTATTTAAGATACAGCATGTTTGCATTTCTGGCAGAGGAGGAAGTAGCTACAGCTGTGTGGCATGATCCTCAGGGTGCTCAGTAGCTGCAATTTCCTGGTCTTCCTTGCACACCTGGGGCTAGAATTTTAGAAAGGAGAAGTTCTGTATTCAGTCTACTAATGCATGTTTTATCCATCGGACTACTGATCGTAGGCTGGAGGATAAGCAGTTATGGTTTTGTTCAGGTCATTTTGAAGCATAATTATGAAACTTCAGGGCTGAATGGGGCTTTAGAGATGATCTACATAATTGCTTATTAAGCAGATGAGGAAACAGGCTCAGAGAGAGAAACTGACTTGCTCAAGATAGTTAATATCAGGCTGAACTCAGGTCTGCTGATTTCCAATCTTCTGTCTTCCCAACAAAGCTGTTTATGCACAATTGAGATCTCTATGCAATTTGCTCTTACTATGTAGTGGACTAATTACAGTCTGTATTTAGTTATTCAGAATATTTGCCTTTGATAAGTGTTGCATCCATTAATAACAACTCCCGATAAATCGTGTTACTTTCTCTAAAGAATATGCTCTAAATATATTGTCTATTTCCGTAATAGAAGGAGACCCATTCTTGACAGAAAGAGGAACCAGAGATCATGTTAGGGGAGTGGGTAAGAATGGGGAAAACCTGCCTAGATTTTCAAGAAAATTCATAATTTAATTGGAGAGCCACCGAAAGAAGCAGCAAGCCTTACGTTTGCTGTAGTAGTTGTTGTAAAGCTCCATTACCGTGAATATGTGGTTATAGTTGTTTAAAGTGGTTTTTCTCTGACACGCGTACTGGGAGATCTTCTGGAAGCCTGGGTTTGAGGTAGCTGAATAGTCTGTTCTCACCTAAACAAATGTATAAGCATCTATTAAAAAAAATTAATAGTAATATATGTGTATGAAGAAAAATAAGAGGCAGTTCAATGGTAATTGTCTCTGGAAAGAGAATAATACTATAGGAGGCTCAAGTTTTATGTTATATGCATTTCTAATATTTGAAATTGCTATAATTTACATGTATTATTTTTGTGATCTGGAAAAGTAACAGGAAAAAGAACTACCGATTAAACATCATTTTCCTTTTCTGTGAACTTACATAGTTAGGGTCCACTGGTGAAGAGTTTGGAACTAAGAGTTTAATGTTTTTCTTTATAAATGATCAAGGTAAGAAAAAAATAAGAACCTTCTACTTTTCTGGCTGCTAGAACATCAAGACTTCAATATTTTGAAATATTTGTGTATAGATTTCTTTGTAAACATAGCTACCATTTATTATATGCATATATAGATCAGGCTCAGTCTTAAGCACTTTCCATGTGTGTTATTCTAATCCTCATAAGCCATCTTACAAGACAGGCAGACCCTACTGTTCTCATAATGTAAAGGAAGAAATGGAAGCTCAGAAAAGCTAAGTGACTTGCCAAAGTTCACACAGGGAGCAAGCAGAGAACCTGGGGTTTAACTCAAGTCTGTTGAGTCTATAGCCCACATACAACCACTTTCAGGACACTTACAACAAGCTGGTGTTTTCCTGTAATCTCCACTGGTTTTCCTGCTCCCATACTCTCGATCAGCCAGGAGACATCAAGGAGTTCTAGCTGTGAGCTGGCTCTTATGTTCTGTCCCTGAAGCCACTCGAGAACCTCTGAACCAGAGTTGTTTTCTGCTACAATGTGGGTGACAGAATCACTGCAGAATAAGACAGAGACTTTCAAAATGAGGACCTCTCCTCTTTTCCCTGAGGTGTTCAGAGCATTCCATCTGATGGAGACCTGACCATAGGCATGGAGAACCTAGGCATCCATGCCAGGGAATTCAACTTCAGTTAGCATAGCAACGTGGTCCATGTTACAAATCAGATGCAAGAAAACTTAAGAAAACATTAGTAAGATTGTGATGTTAGTGAAAAACAAAGGCCCAGAGCAGATAGAGGATGAAATCGTTCTTAAATTAGCACCTTGCACTCTGCCTGTGGTTTTGGTGTGCCATTTCATTTTTATTTTGCAGAGGGTTTTAATCTGGTGCCTTTCAAACTTGTATGTGATCCACAGTTGGAAACACATTTTATATCATGACCCCAGATAGATACAGATGTAGACGTTGATACAGATATAATATCCCATTAAATTGATCTCACAAGCCATTGATAGGTGGTGACCAGCCTTTGGGAAATAGTGCTTTACATATTTTTTCAAAGCACAACTCTGTGTTGTAAGACCTTGTATCTTTCCCCTAAAACAGTACTGAGCACTTAGCGTGCTTCAGCACTGTCCAAGTACTTCACATACATCATCGCTTTTAACACGCACATAGCTTCTTAAGTAAATATTATACTAGTCACACTTCAAAAACGAGGAAAATGAAGAACAGAGAGGTTAAGCACATCCTGAAGGTCACACAGTGGGTAAATGATATTTATCTTTTTTGATGGCCTTTTCTGGTCAATATGTTATTTCTATTTTTAAACAAATCTTCAAAATCAGCATTCTATCACTGGCTAATCATTTTTAGGGCTCCTTCAGTTCAAATTATCTACAAATCTGGGAAATAACAAAAGCAAATAGCATATATAGGCATTGAAGAGAAAAAAAAAGAATTGTTTTTTCTTCTTTTTCTCACTTCTCTTGCTTGACTTCTTCTTCCTCTTTCTCCTTTTCTTGATTGACTCTTAGATTCACTAAGTATTTCTTGGTTCACTGTTCTATTCACAGCCCTAGGTTCCCTGTGGTGGTGATGGGAAGGGGTTGGGTACCAAACATGAAAAGGAAAGTTTCTGGGCATCAGCATCTTCTGTGAAGCAGCTGGTTAATATGTTATGACATAGGCAGGACCTGCAAGTGGTATACAAAGAGGGAAAATACTGTAGTGTGGGCTGGGAGAGGTGGATGGCTTTGTAGAAAAGCAGGATTTGTTAATGCCTAGTTTGGATGCATGGGGGCGATAAGGTACCAAGAGTGTAGCACTTTAGATCTTTCTGGAAGAAAAGGTTCAAAGGTCAGAGGAAAGGAAGGAGAGTGGCCTGGATTGGAATGAAGAATTTCTGTTGGGAAGTAGTTGTAGATGTGGCTGAGCAAGCGGGGTAACCACATTACAGACGGTCTTAGAAGCCTGATTGAGAAAGCTGGATCTTATATTCTGGGATTATGGAGCCACTGCAGTTTTTTGTGAGCAGGACGTGGATAGCACTGCAGTGTTATTTTAAAAGGCTAATCTGGTATGCACAATGATTTGGAGGGGGGAGTCATGGGTTGGGGAGCTTTGGGGAGCTACTTAAGAAGATGAATCACTGGACCAGGTATAAGACGATTTAAACCTCAGGCTGGTTCCTACAGTGCTAGAAAGGAAGGTGAAGGAGACATATGATGGACAGCTGGCATCACCTATAAAAGGTGAAGTGGGGAATAGACTCAACTATTACTCCAGCTTATCTATCACACTCAAGTGTGTCACTTTTGGTAGAAATAGGGACTTAGGACTCTGGGGTTGCACAGAGTCGGACGCAACTGAAGCGACTTAGCAGCAGCAGCAAGCAGCATCTCTTTGGAGGAAGGGGTGGGGGAACAAAATTGAAGTTTATTTCAGGCAGGCTGCCTTGAAAGGATGGCTAGAGATCCAAATAAAAATATTTGGCTGGGTCGTAAGGCAGTTCTATTTCTAGTTTTTTAAGGAATCTCCACACTGTTCTCCATAGTGGCTCTACTAGTTTGCATTCACACCAAGAGTGTAAGAGGGTTCCCTTTTCTCCACACCCTCTTGTATGGCAAAACCAATACAATACTGTAAAGTAAAAAAAAAAAAAAAAAAAAAAAA
>SJYA01002991.1:661787-703759 GCA_006410615.1 Neotragus moschatus
AAGAAAAAAAAAAAAAAAAAAAAAAAAAAAAAAAAAAAAAAAAAAAAAAAAAAAAAACTTGAACTAATCAGACTGAACTGAATCAAAAATAAAAAAAATAATATTTGGCTGACAGTTGGGTTCTGGGGCTGGCGCTGGGAGGGAAGTGGGATTGGAGACCAGAGCTGAGACCATCTAGATGGCAGGATGTGCAGCAGGCCCCGGCAGAAAACAGTCGAGATAAAACCACCTCCGCCAAGGGAAGATGGATAGCTGCTTTCCTATTCCAGGTGCATATGATTCCAAAGACTACTTATAGTAAACTTCTTGGAAGATTGTCTATCTCAAGACTTGAAGAAAACCACAGAAGAATCAATAGGGTTAGACAGTATTATTCTTTCTATGTTTCTGCCCTTTGAAGAGGAACATTATTATTATATTATTTATTATGCTTATTAGTACTATTATTCTTCTAAATAGGGTTTTGTCTAAACTTCAGAGGGAGATGGGTGTGCTGAGGAAGAGCTCTGGGGCTAGACTTCTAAATTTAGGCCTCTCATCCTCCAGTCATGTCCACCACCCTCAGTACCTCTTCACCTGGGATTCCCCAGGACAGTGTAGGGGTGTCTGAGCTCATCCTATTGGATGAGGGCCATGTGCAACTCCTTCTGAATTCATATAAGCTTGTTCGGGAATATAAGCTATGCAGCGTATGAAAGAAGATTCCGATTTGGATTTCCAACCCCTGCTCATTAAGCAACTAGCAAACAAAACAACCACAACAATTATCAAGTACACACAAAAACACCTGTGGCTGATTCATGTCAATGTATTGCAAAACGAATACAGTATTGTAAAGCAAAACAAACTAAAAAATAAAAATTAAAAAAAGATAAAAACTATTAAAAAATCAAACAAACATTCACATTGTGCTATTCAGAGTTCATTACTGTTTGTCACTGGTTCCCACAAAGTGAGAGATTGAAAGTCAGTCTTAGAAACTTTGACATCATAGTACAGGCACATCTCAGAGATATTGTGGGTTCCGTTGCAGACCACCACAATAAAGCATTTGTTCACTGTCTATGCTGAGCCATTAGCAGACAGGATTACCAAGGAGGGTCACCTGCTCTGGTGTGTTCTGCACACAATGTCTCTCTGCTGTGTTGTGACAGCTGTTTGCTGGTATAATGGCTTTCTCTCTGCCCTGAGCACTCTGGTATTGAAGATACTAATAAACATCACCATGTGCCAGAATCATTGTAGATTAATTTCATACACTACTTCATTTAATTGTAAATAATTCTATGAGATAGGTAGGTATGATTATCTCTAATACTAAGAAAAGAAAGCTTGGGAGACATTAAAAATTCACCCAGCTAATAACTGGTGGAGCAAGGATTTAATCTGAGGTCCATTTTAATCTAGAACCTGTGTTCTGGGGGCTTCCCTCATGGTACAGTGGTTACGACTAGTAGGGGCATGGGTTCAGTCCCTGGTCGGGAACTAAGATCCCATATCCCACGTGGCATGGCCAAAAAATAAAACCTGTGTGCTGGGCCACACTTAGCTACCCCCTGTGACTTTGTGCTTTTTCCAATGAGGACATTTCCTCTTCTCAAAAGGAATAACATCAGAATGAATATCATCACCATCAGCATCACCATCACCATCACCGTGAAGATGAGAGAAACAAGGCTGCAGCGGTCACATGGAGGCCAGATTCAAACCCAGGTGTCGTGACTTGAGCAATCTCTCAACGCTCCACTAGACTGTGGTTAGACCCCTGTGCGAGGTTTTGTTTGTTTGCTTTAAGTATTTTTCTATATTTTCTCACTTTCTGTCATGAATTGTTTATTGTTAGTTTTCTGTGTAAGGGAAAAAATATGCATGAATGTAATTTTCAAAGACAAATAAACCTGGGATTGGGGCAGAGGTAGTCTCTGCCTTGCCCCCAAAGGCCTGGGCTTTCTTCTTAAGATAAAAAGTGGCAGCAAGCTTCAGGCAGCCATCCTCAGTGTCTTCTAAAGATCCCAAGATCCTGCTGAGATGGCCGTTCCTGAAATATCAGTGGATTCCCTTCTCTAAATTACCTAATTTCTTAGCCATAACCAATTAACAGTGCCTTAGACTAGGTTTGGGAAGTTGTGAACCAATTACAAAAATTCTGAACTAGGCTTTGGCCTTCAGCTTCCCCCAGGGAAAACCATGCAGAGCCCTCTTCTTTAAGTGGTGCTGAATTGAAACGTACTTTGCTTGGTCCTTGGCATCCCTGAGGGCAGGGACAATGTTATAACCTGCCTGGAGATAATCATGTCTGGTGCCCAGCTCATGGCAATATTCATAGTAATGGTCAACAGAGAGACCACTGGTACAATGAATTGATCATACATGGATGTGAGAGTTGGACTAGAAAGAAAGCTGAGCACCGAAGAATTGATGCTTTTGAACTGTGGTGTTGGAGAAGACTCTTAAGAGTCCTTTGGACTGCAAGGAGATCCACCAGTCAATCCTAAAGGAGATCAGTCCTGAATATTCATTGGAAGGACTGATGCTGAAGCTGAAGCTCTAATACTTTGGCCACCTGATGTGAAGAACTGACTCATTGGAAAAGACCCTGATGCTGGGAAAGATTGAAAGCAGGAGGAGAAGGGGACAACAGAGGATAAGATGGTTGGATGCCATCACCACCTCCATGGACAGGAGTTTGAGCAAGCTCTGGGAGTTGGTGATGGACAGGGAAGCCTGGTGTGGTGCAGTCCATGGGGTTGCAAAGAGTTGGACACAGCTGAGTGACTGAACTGAACTGAATAGCTCTGAAGGAATGTTTCTAAAATTGTAGTGTCTGCTAGAGGCGCCAAGGATGCTGGCCTAAAATTCAGATGCCTGGGTCCTATTACCAGAGATTCAGATTCGCCTGAATCTGTAAATCTCACCTAGGGCCCAGAAATACACATTTTGACAAGTTCCCTTGGTGATTCTGACATATGGTAGTCAGTCACTTCTAGTTATCTTCTGGTGCAACACCAGCTATCCCAAAATGTAGTAGCTTTTAAAAGGCAACAATTTTGTTATGTCTCACAACTTGTGGGTCAGGAATTCAGGCAGCTCAGCTGGGCCATCCTTCTGTTCCATACGCAGCCGATGGAAGCACTGATGTTCCATGCAGCCCGGGAGTCTGGCACCTTGGTGAGGGTGGCTGGGAGCCTGGGCTCAGCACCATCTGCCACCTGAGCACATTTAAGTAGCCTCTTTCAGGGGAAACTCAGACTTCTTACCTGAGGCTCTGAGTCTAAGGAATAGCAGAAGCCTCGAGGCCTTTTATGACCCAGCCCCTAAAAGTCACATGGTGCCATTTCTGCTGGGTCCACCAGCCCTCCCAACGCAAGGGAAAGGAAAGTAGTCCTTGTTGCTCCATGGGGTCTGCCATATTTCAAAACCATCTCACAGCCCAATAACCCCACCTTGTCAAATAGTGCTGGAGAGGAAGATCACTCTTTACCTGCCCCAGCTCAGATGGGATCCCCATGCTGGACTCGGGGCTCAATTATAGCAATGTTTCCCCATCCAGTACTCATTTCTCTGCAGGTACACGAGACAATTTTAGGGAGTACAGAACAGAACATCTTAGAAGTTTATGTGTTAATTAAATCTATATTTTTAATTTATGTATATCAGACCCATGATTTTTATGGCTATTATTCCTTAAACTAGAGATAAATTATAATGACTCAGACTCAGTTCAGTTCAGTTCATTTCAGTCGCCCAATCGTGTCCGACTCTTTGTGACCCCGTGAATCGCAGCACGCCAGGCCTCCCTGTCCGTCACCATCTCCTGGAGTTCACTCAAACTCATGTGCATCGAGTCGGTGATGCCATCCAGCCGTCTCATCCTCTGTTGTCCCCTCTTCCTCCTGCCCCCAATCCCTCTCAGCATCAGAGTCTTTTCCAGTGAGTCAACTCTTCGCATGAGGTGGCCAAAGTACTGAAGTTTCAGCTTTAGCCTCATTCCTTCCGAAGAACACCCAGGGCTGATCTCCTTTAGAATAGACTGGTTGGATCTCCTTGCAGACTCAGACTAGAGGCAGTTAAAAGAAACATTATATAATAATACACATGATAAAAGATATTATAAGAATCATGAGTATGACCCTCAGATGTTCAGAAAGCTCTAAGTTTGAGAGATTAACTCACAAATCTCAGTTCTGGTTTTTTTTTCTGAGATACCAGTACCCCTGATTTTTTTTTTCTTCCCCTAGTTTCTCTTGCCTCTTGACACAATTAGAAAACATCTTCATGAAGAAATAGGCAGCCATCTTTTTTTTTTTTTTTTTTTTTTTTTTGTGAGAAGCCAGACTGATATCTCTGTCTGATTCCCCCCAGTTCTCATGGATGGTCACCTGCTTTTTTGTCTTTAAACTGTTTTCTTTCCCTGGATAAGTCATTCTTAATTCTTTCCATCTGATACATGACTTATTTTGTCAACAATAACTTTAAAAACAGTTATTTACAATTGAACTGGGATGTTGATAGTTTTTTTTTTTTTTAATCCTCTTGCCAATTTCCCTAGCAACTGATCTGTTTCAGAATCCCTGACACTGAAAAATTGAGGTAGTTTTATTTGGTTTTATCTCACACTCTTATGGGGCTTCCCTGGTCACTCAGATGGTTAAAAAAAAAAAAAATCTGCCTGCAACACAGGAGACCTGGGTTCTATACCTGGGTCAGGAAGATTCCTGGAGAAGAGAATGGCCACCCACTCCAGTATCCCAGTATCGTGCCTGGAGAATTCCATGGACAGAGGAGTCTGGCAGGCAACAGTTCATGGAGTTGCAAAGAGTCGGACATGACTGAGTGACTAATAACTAGCACCAGTAAAGACAAGCTTTTATTTCCAGTCCTTGATATACTGAAGACTGAGAGGGTCTTGTCTTGATTTTTTGGCCCACATTAAATGAGACCGTGAACATTTACATTAATTTGAAGTTCACAAATTTTGAAATAAGTAATTTGAACCAAAGCAGGACAAACTCCGGGAGACAGTGAAAGACAGGGAAGCCTGGCATGCTGCAGTTCATGGGGTCACAAAGAGTCAGACACAACTTAGTGATTGAAGAACCACAACTGGACCAGAGTCTACACTGCATGCACTTGAACTTATAAAAATAAAATCTTCATTATTTCATTGATTACAAAGGTAATACTGTAACCAAAAGGTAACCAAACATTGTAAAAAACAATTCAGTGACAAAAATCACTCTTGGTAGTCATAAGTTCTGTTGGTTGGATTTATATTCTTCAGATAAAGTATTCTTTGAGCAAATATTTCCTGAAGCCTACTCTGTGTAAGAAAATTGTCAAAAGTATGAAGATAAGGTATACACAATGGCCGAGATGACACCCTTTCCCTTGTGGAGTTGGGGAGGAATAAGAGAAAAGCCAAGTGGAAGGAGGAGTCAGGGGCCAACCCTAAGCTATGGCTCACCCTGTGTCCAGGAAGGATATTCCCTCCCCTAGGAAGGCTTTCAGGGGTCTTAGGTCTTACATGCAGAGAAGTGTAGGGAGAAGCCATTCAAAGTTGGAGGAGAAAAAGTGAGGAAAAAAAACATAATGAGAAACCAGTGAAGATGTGTTTGGACACTAGAAGAACTTAGTGAACTTAGAAGAATCCTAGAGAAGGACTAGTTCAATATCATATTTTCTGGAGCAGATAATAGCTCTTTCATCTGGTATTCAGTTTATTTTCCAAAACAATGACTTTTAATATTTTTATTTCAAACACCAAAGATCTAAAGTGATAGGGCATTGTAAAAGATAAACAAAGCTGGACACTCATTAAGGCAGTAAGAATAGAGTTTATTCAGTAATGACTATTGCAAGGGAAGAGGGTTCAGCATGAAAGACACAAGGAGGCTCAAAATAAAGCATTGGGTAGGAAAATTCTAATTTTTAAAAACAGATGAAAATGAGTACATGCCAGGAAAATACATTATGCTATCTTTTCATGCTAAGTGACAACAAAGGTACAGTTCCTGGCTCTCTTGTCTGATTTTAAACTCTTTGCTCACAAGGCTCAAGCCTTCTACTTGGGTACTAACAGAACCCTTAAGTTGTGATTGCATGGTGGTACATTTTGCTTTCATTCAAACAATGCCTTTCAAAGACAGCCTTGTAGACAAACTATGGAGGTGCAAGCAGGGGAGATGTATCCTCTGGTGGGTTTCTACTGCTTGAACAGTGGAACTCAGGAAAAGTGATCATCTGCTGGGTGATGTAACCATGGAAAGCCACCCTTCCTATCTGGCTCTTTCTTTTTCAGCATCATCGATTTAGGTCAAGACAGAGATGGTAAGCTTAGTGAGTATGTAAAAAGAGGAGAGTTGACGCTGATAAAATTTTAAAACAGCTCAAAGTACTGGAATCAAGGATAAAAGAAGAACATGACAGACACTAGATTCCGACCCTTCTCTAGCTTGTCCCAGAGAACTGGAATATTATGAAGTTGCTCTAAAATCTAGGGTGTTGGCCATGGAATAAAATTCAGTAACCTTTTTAATGAATGTGCAAAAATGCCTCAAAGAACTTGACACCTCCCTTTAAAAGAACCAGCTTCCTATGGTACTTGGAATAGCATGTCTTTTGCAATATAATATAAATACTAATGAAGTCCAATCCAACTATAAAGATACAGTATACATATGCTGGAAAATTAAATAGTTCCAGATAGCTCAATACATTCAGGCACATCAATTCTAAGCTGTGTATTCCGGTTCAGTAGGGATCAGATTTTTCCTCAGATTTAACCCTCCTGGCAGCCAAAGAATGTGCTAGAAATTATGGAGATTACTGTCTACTTTCAGAACTTTTTTAGCTCCTCTTTCTCTGAATCTTTTATATCAAAAGGTGAGGTCAAGCTGTTCCTCTTAAGAAGTATCCTTTCTTTTAAAATAACAATTTCCTTTATTTTCATTTTAAAAATATGTTCATTGTAAAAAATTTGGAAAACACAGAGTATAAAATTTAGCAGCCATACTCTCTCACTACTACCCTCATGCCCACAAATAACCAGTTTGATGGGTTTCCTTCCTGTCTTTGTTCTATAGGTTTATGTCACTTGACCTAGTTCATATTGTGGAGAGAAAGCCCTCTCCTTAGGATTTTACTAGAAAGGTCAATGGATTCAGCTAAGTAAGAAGAAAACAGCCACACTACAATTATATAGCTGTTCTAATTTATCCAATACACTGATATCCATCTTGGCATCTGGTGTCCCATTAGGCAGACTAGACCATTTATCAAGAATCTAAGGTCAGAGAGGAGAGAGGGGGTTCTTCCCCACATCACATGGCTGGGAAGGGTCAGAGTCAGACTCCGAGGTCTAGAGATTTTTTTATCTAGAGATTTTCCCCCGTAATAATCTTCATTGTCCTTTCCAATTAAAGTCTATATAGCTAACTATGGAAATTCCGTTTGAGAGCGAGAACTTCTGCTTCCTGTGGTTTATATTTGTGTCATAAAACAGGTTTGTATTTAATGTGTCTTCTGAGCCAGCCAGCCTGGGAGCTTTGCCGCAGTCACATCACAGCAGCAGTTGGCTCGCCGTGCACCAGTTTCCTCTGTCGCCCGAGCAGCTGGCTCAGTCCCTGGCAGCAGAGCTGCCTCTTGGGTTTTCTTGTCAAAAGAAGAAACTTGCCTCCAGTCGTCTCTCCACCTACCTGCCTCAGCCACTGTGTGCATTACTCGTAGCTGTGCGTGTAACTAAACCAGTCAGCTCTTGCTGGAAGTGTAGAGAAATTGGGTGAGGAAATCCACGGGAGACTCAGGAATTTCTAAATGGGGCATTTTAGTGAAAAAAAATTAAATGTTTCTATGAGATTTGACTCATATTTGATGATTGACTTTTGACATATGTTTCTCTAGCAGTTTGTAACTGACACTTCATCAGGATATGCTTGTCAGTTTATTTTTTTCAAGACAAAAATTTATTTTCACGTAGAATTCTTATACATTTTCCTGAAAAAAGAAATATGATCAACCTATTCCTTGGACAATCAAGGCCAGCCAGTTGCATCAAATATCATTGTTTATTCACTACAAGCCCTCTGGGACTTCTGTTTGGAATTATTTATGCAAAGGTTCTAATATCATTTGTGTCTGGATTTTGTTTGGTTTTCTCTTCCATCTATCTGAGACCCGTGAAGAGCTTACATAACTGTTAGAAAAAGAGCAAGGCCAGCCTGGTATGTGAGTGGGTGAACATTCGAGGCACCCTGCATGGTTGCTTCAGCTGCCTTCTTATTTGGGCTCTGAGCTCATCACTCTCAGCAAGGTGTCTTTCACCCTTGGACAGAGCCACCCCTGAATCTTTAACCAGCATCCCCCTCTCTATGAATCCCACTCAGACTGCAGTTCAGAAAAGCATGATCAAAGCCATATTTGGGTGCCTGTAGTGAGCGAACTACAGTCCTAGCCCATCACAGACACTTCCCACCTCAGCCCAGCCAGATGTGCAGCTTACTGGCCAACCAACCAAACTATTCTTTCTGCCTCCAAGCAGCTGACAGTTTTTGTTTGGACTCAGTGATGCTTTTGTTCAGCTCAGTCAAGAGTAAACCTCAGGGGTTTCAGCATTGAACTTTCCAACTAGGTTTCTGTTTATCATTCTTTTACTTCATCTCACAATAATGAAAGGCAAAAGACAATTGCTTTATCTTTTGGTGCCAACTGGTTTCAATATAATTGTATCAAATCCCCACCGATCTTATTTCCCTTTTAAGTAATTGCCTCATATTTGTTCTTTGATCTCATACCTATTCTCCCAGAGGAAACATCACCTCTTCTGTTTGCAGAGGAAAACACAGATTCCTTGAGTTCCAAAGAAGTTGTTCACAAAACCCCTGCGTATTCACAGGCTGAAATTCATGATGTCTTACCTGAGCTCATTTTCAACCCTGAATCCTTTCCTTCGAGCCAGCTCCATGAGGAAGTTTCTGCGGGTGGTTCCCATTTTCTTCTCCAAAATGAAGAGGACCAAATTTTGAAACTTGATGTCATGAGGAGGGGAGGCCGTCGAGGCACCCACCTGCCTGGGTCTCTTCTTCCGAGGGCCTGAGGAGGCTGTGCACAGCGGATCCATGGGAGAAGCTGATGCTGCCTCTGGCTGAGCCATCAAGTGGTATCTCCAGAAGAGACGGGGAGCTGCCCCTCCTTCACGAGGAGCCCTGATGTCATCTCACCATCCCACCCAGCCCTGCCCTGCTCATAGCTTCCTGCCCCAGATCCAGGGGGAGCTGCTCTTTCTGTTCATCTGTCGAGTCTGGGCCTCATAATGGGAATGGGAAATTAATTTTGCCTTTCCTATGCATACTCTCATCAGATCCTCAGAATAACTTTGTGAGGAGGGTAAGGAAGCATCATTCTTCCCATGTTATTAATTAATTAATCAACTTACTGGTTACAAATTTCTTTAGACCCCTCTTGTCTTTATTTTTGATGCTTTTTTAAATCTCCCGAATAGTTAGCATTCTCTGCTCTCGCTGCAATACGTTGGATTTCTATAGCTTGCATGGGTGTTGTTCGTTGTGTGTGGTTGTTTTGATTTTACATAAATGGCAATGTTATATTTCCCATCTTGCTGATTACTTTTTTTTTTGTTTGTTTTTACTCAGAAGTCTGCTTTCAGATCCATTCACTCTGCTCTGTGTTCTAATCTGTTGCCTCTGATTGTTCCGTTGTATTTCATAGTGGGCATTTTAGCTATGCTGGTGCATTTATAAGTGATAAAACAAAGGCTCAGTGTACTAAATATCATAGAACAAGAGGCAGAACCAGATCTTGACTTAAGTCTTCAGGTTCCAAATGATATATATCTCAGCTTTTTCAGTAGACTGAGGGTGTCTGTTTAGGAGATTGAGTAATCTGTTATATAAGCCTAAAATCAATGGGATGAAATGGGATGATCTTTAGGTGAGAATTACTGCCATAAATAGACATTTTCAAAACTTCATGTGCAAAATAAAATTAGTGTCTTTCATCAATACACTTCATGGATCTCATTTCCCGAGCATCTACTCTGTGGCCATAGCAAGCACCTACAAGCTTAGCTGATTGAATCTCACAACAACACTGTCTAGCAATCCCACTGGGTTTAACAACTTGCTAAAGGCCACAAATCTAGTCAACAGGAAATTATTGAATTTAATCTCATTATAAAACCTGTGCTTTAACTACCGAGAAGCCATCCTCTACACATGTCTCCCCCACTGGCAAATCTAAACTCTGCTCACGCTTGCTCCTTGGAAGAAAAGCCATGACAAAACTAGACAGTGTATTAAAAAACAGAGACATTACTTTGCCGAAAAAGGTCCATATAGTCAAAACTATGGTTTTTCCGGTAGTCATGTATGGATGTGAGAGCTGGACCATAAAGAAGGCTGAGTGTTGAACAACTGATGTTTTCAAATTGTGGTGTTGGAAAAGAGTCCCTTGGACAGCAAAGAGATCATACCAGTCTATCCTAAAGGAAACCAATCCTGAATATTCGTTGAAGGACTGATGCTGAGGCTGAAGCTCCAATACTTTGGCCACTTGATGTAAAGAGCAGACTCACTGGAAAAGACCCTGATGCTGGGAAAGACTGAATGCAGGAGGAGAAGGGGATGACAGAGGATGAGATGGTTGGATGGTATCACTGACTCAATGGACATGAGTTTGAGCAAGCTCTGGGAAATGGTAAAGGACAGAGAAGCCTGGCATGCTGCAGTCCATGGGGTCCCAAAGAGTCGTACATGATTGAGCGACTGAACAACAAGATTCACTCTGCCATATTTGAGACTGTTGCTACCTTCAAGTACATGAGCTCCTCACCATAAACCAGGGAAAAGGGATGTGACAGCTTCCTGCAAAAATTTGTAAAACTGTGTTGCTTAAGAGAGAAAGATCAAAAATCATCAGATTGAATTTGCAGAGTAATAGCTTTTAACTCTCTGCAAGTGAGAACTTTTTATTTACTAGGGCTGGCTAAAAATAGAGAGGCTACATTGCACAGTGAAATATTACTAGTCATGAAATTTGTTTCAGTAGAGTCTAGACAACCGCTTGTTGAAATGTTACAGAAGGGATCGTACATCTGGTAAGACCTTCACTGCAGTTCTGCGGTTGCAGTGTGCTGTGACTGCTCACCTGAGGATGAGAGTCCACTGTGTCCTCACTGGTGGGTGTTTGGTTACTGAAGTGCTGAATGCTTCATGTGAGAATGCCAACTTGCCCCAAGGCATGGCATAAGCAAAAGATTCTGGCAAGAGCCTGGGATTGATATGTTCACCCCGAGGAGATGGTGAAAGGAGGGACCAGTATGTCATCTGAGTGGTAAAGGGGATGGAGAAGTATAGAGACATGGCTGAGAGTTCGGGCTCTGACCTCGGGCTGTCAGTACAAATCTCATCATCTCCATTGCTTTGAAGCTGTGACTCTGAGGATGGTGTTTCACTTCTCTAAGCCTCAGATTTTCCCACCTATAAAATAAAGAGTAACTGAGATAACCACAGAACAGCTGAGTGAAGTGCTTGGCACAGAGGAAGCACTTTAAATAAAGGTCAGTTGATAGTGATTTGATGTTTTGTTTTTAGGGAAGTGACTGTTTGATCTGAAATCAGAACTATATGTTTTATAAAGCTATTAAATCATCAAAATATTATTTTAACCAACGTCCTATTTAATTTGCTTTGAATCACTAGTATGCCGAAGACATAAGACACGCAGATTGGACTCCCGGGGTTGGGAAGATCTCCTGGAGGAGGTCATGGCAATCCACTCCAGTATTCTTGCCTGGAGAATCCCACGGACAGAGGAGCCAGGTGGCCTATGGTCTATAGGATTGCAAAGAGTCAGACAGTACTGAAGTGACTTATCACACATCAAAAATTAAAAATATGACGATGCTTATCCAGTTAGTCGCTCAGCCAAGAAATCTTATCTTTCAATGATCTGCTCTGTGAGGTTGGGGATGGGACTGTACAAACTCTTAATCCTTATCAGTTGGCTCATGTTGGGACTTGCCAGTAGGGGGCACTAGAGAGAGAAAGACCGAGGCTGGAGTGAGAAGCACTCCACCCTTTTGTTGATACTTTCAGAGTCTTCTCAGTGAAGGGTCTTCGTTCTGGCATCTCCAGCATTTTTTTTTTTTAACCTCTCTCTTTTCTTTCTTTTTTTTTTTTTTGCATAACCAGACAAAGCGTCAACATACCCTTCAGGGGCACCAACACTAGCCAGGAACATCTACTTCTCAGAGGTCTGAGTTCCAGCTCTGCAAGGATTTTCCTATGAATTCCCACAGCATCACCAGCAACAAGCAGCTCCCTCTTCTCATAGATCTGTGTTCCAGCACCATGGGAATCTACTGTCCCAAACTTGCAGACTTCAACAATATCCACTCTGTCCCTGTGTTCTTACAGCCCTAGGGGTGGGACACGCTTCCTATTGTTACTCTATCTGAGTTATCTCAGTGTTCTCATTTTACTTTGGAGCCCTCTGATGCCTGTTAAACCAATCCCTTGTATTAAATTCTCTCTGTCAAAATAACTAGCATGCTTTCCTTTTTTCTAACTGAAGGCTGATTGATAAATATATTGTCCAGTGAAAGCAATGGGGACTGACCTACACTGATGGAGGCNAGTCTGAGTGAACTCCGGGAGTCGGTGATGGACAGGGATGCCTGGCGTGCTGCGATTCATGGGACTGCAAAGAGTCGGACACGACTGAGCAGCTGAACTGAACTGAGACTCTACAAAAGTGGTGTGAGGCCCACTTAAGAACCAGGATCTCAGCGAGACTGGAAGGGTGTCCTGCCATGATTCCCAACATGGGTGCTGGGTTACATTAGTTTCATGAAGTGTTCCATGCAAAACAAAGAGTTCTGTGATGTATTAAGGGAAACCAGACAAACTTTATGTGCGTTCGCTCACTAAAGACTTTGAGAAGCCTTGCAGTAAAGAAACCTGTTTAATTTTGGTTCGTCCAGTGTATTCCTGACTTGCTTGTTTGGTTTGTTGTGTGTGTTTTTTTTTGGTTTTTTTTTGGTTTGTTTGTTTTCTAGAACACCTTGTTGAACACCACAGGTGCTGACGGCTACATGCACACTGTCTCAGGGCTTGGAGTTAGGTCTGGTAACCACCTGCCACTCACCACACTCACCAGGTATGTGGTCTTGGGCAAGTCACGTAACCTGTGGGCGCCTCAGCTTCCCATCTGTAAAGTGGTGATTGTGGTGCTGACTTCATGGCATCGTAAGTGATGAAGACGGTAACACGAACACAGCCACTGGCTTCCTGGGGGTGCTTGGTCCCTATTCTACCTTACCCTTCGTCCTGCCGTCCTGTGTGCCGGGGAAGACCTGTGGTCCTGGCCTGGGTGGACGATGGCAGCCGTGAGGAAGCAGAGAGTATGCCTAGCCATTGGCTCCCTCTCTTCCGCCCCTATGCCGTTGTTGCTCTTCTTCATTTAACCCTGATTTGTTTTTCCATCTGGGGTGATCCTTGGTATCTGCATGATTGATCTTGGACACCTTTACTGAGTGTGAGTTTCTGGCACAGAAAAGAAGGGAGAGGGTTGCAGTTTCTCCCTGGTTGGCTGGAGAAAGTGGGCTTCTTCTAGCAAAAAAACCCCCCAAAAAACCTTTATTTTTATCCCGAAAAGTCGTGTTGTTCTAACGTTTCTGTGCATTAGAAGAAGTCAGTTTGAGAGAGAAAACTTCTGCTTCCGGCAGTTTTATTCTTTTATATAAAAAATCTGGTATCATCTACTCACTTCAAGCTGTTGATCTGGGAACTCTGCCATCCCCAAATGTGTGGGAAGGGTTTTGTTTTGGTTTGGTTTCTTACCAAGCACCAGTTTCCTTTGCTGCCTGAACAGCTGTGTTTGGTTCTTGGCAGTGAGTGTTTTCTGGAGCTTTGAACTGCCTCCTTGGGAAAACTCGTAGAGTTTCTTGAATGGTAAAAATCTTGGAAAATTTGCTTCTCGCTGCTGAGAAGCAATCTGTAGCGATGTATTCTTCATGCCAATAAACACAAGAAAATTCTGTATTTTAGTTAGAACTTGAGATTTCCCCTTTGTTCACAGGGTGAGAAATGATGGCGAGAATAAGGAAATCAATGGAAACAGCAGCTTATTTGTGACTTCTGGTCTTCATTCAAAAATACTAAACTCTGATACAAATGAACCTATCTATGAAACAAAAACAGATTCACAGACACAGAGAATAGACTGATGGTTGCCAAGGGGACAGGGGAGGGGTGGAGGAGGCGGTTGGGATTAGCAGATGTAAGCTTTTATATATAGAACAGATAAACAACAAGATCCTTCTGTAAAGCACAGGGAACCATAGTCAATATCCAGTGATAAACCATAATGGGAAAGAATATTTAAAAAGAATCTATACATCTATGTATTTCTGAATCACCTTGCAGAACAGCAGAAATTAACACAATATTTTAAGTCAACCATATTTCGGGTAAAAAAATCTATATATTTATTAAACTGCAGCTGACCACAAAATAGTGGAAGAAAGCATGGGTGTCGAGCCTGGAGGTAAGAAATACCGGTATTTGCCTTAAAGAAGAGTTTGAAGAGGANCAGCTTATTTGTGACTTCTGGTCTTCATTCAAAAATACTAAACTCTGATACAAATGAACCTATCTATGAAACAAAAACAGATTCACAGACACAGAGAATAGACTGATGGTTGCCAAGGGGACAGGGGAGGGGTGGAGGAGGCGGTTGGGATTAGCAGATGTAAGCTTTTATATATAGAACAGATAAACAACAAGATCCTTCTGTAAAGCACAGGGAACCATAGTCAATATCCAGTGATAAACCATAATGGGAAAGAATATTTAAAAAGAATCTATACATCTATGTATTTCTGAATCACCTTGCAGAACAGCAGAAATTAACACAATATTTTAAGTCAACCATATTTCGGGTAAAAAAATCTATATATTTATTAAACTGCAGCTGACCACAAAATAGTGGAAGAAAGCATGGGTGTCGAGCCTGGAGGTAAGAAATACCGGTATTTGCCTTAAAGAAGAGTTTGAAGAGGAGAGTTGGGATTTTATTTGCAAAGAATTGCTCAAAGGTGTTTGAGCAAAGGCAGAAGGTGATGAAAGGGAGCCTCAGGAAAATCAACCAGTCAGGCATGAATGGGAAGAACTGGAGAGAGAGAGAGAAGGGAAGATGTTAGAAGACAGTTGGAATAGTTTAGGCATGACGTACTCAAAGGCTGACCTGGGACAGCTGGAGAGAACTGAACAGTCTGAAGTGACAGAGGCAGGTCCTGGGGGCTGTGCTGCTGGCCGTGGGTTGGGCAGAACTGGGTCAGCAAGGGCTGCTGGATGCCTGAGGCAAGTCCTCCAGGGCTGCCAGGATGAGGAGCATTTCCTCCAGCTTATTCCTCTCCCTTGAATGTCCAGCCCACCATGGCTCCTCTTACAGGTCTTACTCAAAATGCCTAAAACAGAGCTACTCTCCTTACTTCCCAAACGTCTTCTTCACCTCTCTCCCCAGATCCTTTCCACTCCTTCTCACTTGGTGTTTCTGAGATAACTAGTAACACCTCTGTTCCCCCTGGATTGCAAACCAGAAATAAGCACAGGAGTCAGATAGGTGCCTGGGGACATGCAAATGTTTAACAATCAGCTCCCAAAGTTCCAGAACTTTTAACAATTAGACCTTGTTAACTGGCACTAGCCGGCTCTAATACACCACTGCGGCCTGAATCACTAGATCGGCTTTGGAGAAGCGGACTTGACTTTCAGCTTCAGGGCCTGTATAATTTAATTGAGAGGTTGATGACAGCATCATATGGCGATGATGGCATAGCAGTTGCGGTCATCTGTGACAATGTTAGGCTCTAGGAAGTACGTTATCATTTAGCCTCATGATCACTCTTCAGAGCACCCAGAAGGATGCTTTAACTTGCCTCTCTTATAGCCTTCTGCTGGAGGAATTCAGAGCAGAGAAGGGTGGGGAGAGGCAGGGATGATTCTCACAGAGAAGGGAGCTTGTCCAGGGCCAGGAGGCATGCTCGAGGTCTCAGAGAGCACTGAAAGACTGAGTTGGCATTGGGAAGCCATGGAGACCTTCTGAGCACAGAAGTGTCAGGAACAATTCAGCCTAAGAGTGATGTGCGTTATAGTCTAGAAAGGGGGCACCTCAGAGATGTGGAGCCAGAGAGAATTGGTGGGAGTCTTAGCTGGAGTTATTCACTCATTTGCTCATTCATTCATTCACAAGTATTTGTTGTGTGGTTACTATGTTATAGGCACTATCCTATACAATAAGAATACAGAATGAACAGTAAGAAACTAACACAACTTTGTAAAGCAATTATACTCCAATAAGAAATAAATAAAGATGTTACAGATGCTAGAAGAGAAAAAGAATACAGAGAGAATAAAACAGTCTATCCTTGCCCTCGTGGAGAAAAAATCAATAAATACAGTTAATATGCTTTAACCTCTGAGCCACCAGGGAAGCCCCCAATAAAAGAACTATAGTAGGCCACATGGTGGTAAGCACCAGGGAAAGAATAAAGAAGTTAGGGTGGGGTGAGGATGGCATTTTAACCAAGATGATCAGAAGGCCTCACTGAAGGGGTGACATTTGAGCAAAGACTTGAAAGAAGCACTAGGAATGGAGACAGGGGATGAATGTGACAGACCCCGGGGGCAAATTTGAAAGAAACAACTTGAAAAAGACAACCTCACAATCATTTTAGACAATGGTTTGGAAAACATTAGGATCATAACCAAAATTGTAAAATACAGAATTCAACCAAATTTGGGATGTGTTTGACCCTTATGGTTTGAAAAGCGTTGGTTGAATTTTCAGTTATCTTACACTGCAAGAATATCAATGTTTGTAAATATAAGGATCCGAGATGGACTTAGGTCAGAGTGAAACGAACAGCACAAGGCTGATGATGATAATATGCTTTGCATTCCTGGTTGCTCCTGGTCCCTTAGGAATGGGCCTTTCCCTGCTCCTGCTGCAGACTTTTATCACGAAGGTCATGACCCCACCCCTGCAGTGGGTGCTGCGGTGAACCGCCTAGAGCCCCCACTTCAGGACCCACGCACCCGTTTCCTCTGCTGCTAGGAGTGCTGCCAGCTCATGGCTTACTGCCAAAGGGAGCCACCTGGCTTGAGGTCAGGACCCTCTCTGGGGACAGCTGCATCCAATTCCTGGTGGGGGAGGGTTATGAAGGCGAGGCCATCTTGTTTCAAGGGGTGACAGCTCTGAAGGGCCCCCCAACTCCGCAGCATCCTATAGGATTGGCTGAGGCCTGTGTTGTGACTGTGCTGTGGCTCAACTGCTCCCTCTGCCTCGGCCACTCCCTTCATTCCCTGCAAGGTGTTGATCTCTTAATAGTCTGCCTGCACACAAATCCCACTTCAGGGCTAGCTTCCTGAGAACTTGCCCAAAGAACACCCCTTTGTTACTTAGCCTATTTTGATTGCCTTCTGATCCTAACTACCTTTCTTTACACAAAGAAGCTCGGCCTGTCTTCCTACCCAGGTCATAACCTCCTTGAAGGCAAGGAGACTGTCTCTGATCTCTTTGTGTACCCTCCAGAGTCCTTGTACATACATGATGGCCCCTAATTACAGGCTCAAGAACCCCTTTCTGCTTTCAGCCAGGAGACCAGTGAGAACCGTGTGCACGACTCACCCCTGGTGCATAGTGGCAGAGAGCTCAGGCCCACAGATGTTTTTGCCAAACCATTTCTCTAAAGCTGGTTTTGCTGGGGATGCAGCCAAAACCCTCTCTCATTCCCTGCCAGGAAGTGAAAGTCTTTTATCACCACCTGGGAGGAAAAAGGGGTTCAACCGCTCAGGCCCAGTAGAAAAAAAAAAAGTCTCTCATTGGTGAATATGGACTGAAACTCAGTTCTTGATACAACTTTGAGAAGTTTCTTTTCAATACATGCTTCTCAAAGAGAATCACGGAGAGGGTGAGAAGCAGGATCTCACTTAAAACATATAACCTTTTTTCATAAAGGTTTGTGAGCAATTGTTTACTCTCTGCTCAGGCACTCCATCATGTCTGACTCTTTGCAGCCCCCTCGACTGTAGCCATCCAGGCTCCTTCTGTCCAGATAATTTTCCTGGCAAGTACACTGGAGCGGCGGCTTCCTCACTGGCTCAGTGATAAAGAATACACCCTGTTCCCTCAATGCTGGAAACACAAGAGATATGGGTTACAATAAGAGATGTGGGTTACAGTGAGAGACGTGGGTTCGATTCCTGGGTCGGGAAGATCCCCTGGAGGAGGGCATGACAACCCACTCCAATATTCTTGCCTGGAGAATCCTCATAGGCAGAGGAACCTGGCAGGCTACAGTNCCAGGCAACCAGGAAACTGGCTGCATCTCTTCTGGTAAGGGAATTAGTTCCATTTATGAGGGCTACACCTTCATGACTTAACAGGCTCCCAAAGGCCTCGCCTCCAAATACCATCACACTGAGAATTAGGGCTTTAATCTGTGAATTTGGGGGAGATACAAACATTCAGTGGATCAGAATGGTGAAAACAAAAACAAAAGCATAAAACGCTGTTTGCCTGTCTCATGCATACTTTATTACACACGTATTTTTTTCCCTGCTTAGAATTTTGGTTCTGACCCTGGTTACGTTGTTGCGGTTTAATCCGTTAGTCTTGTCATATTCTTTGTGACCCCATCCACTGCAGCATACCAGGCTTCCCTATCCTTCACTGTCTCCCGGAGTTTGTTTAAACTCATGTTCATTGAGTCAGTGATGCCATCCAACCATCTCATCCTCTGCTTCCCCCTTCTCCTCCTGTCCTCGGTCTTTCCCAGCATCAGGGTCTTTTCCAGTGAGTCGGCTCCACTACCTGAGCTTCAGGCTCTCAGATCCCAGACTGATGGAATCTGAATCTCAGAAGGTGGGGGTGGGACTTTGGTCATTTGTGTTTTACAAGCTCCACAATTATCTTCCTGTGTTGCAAAGTTTGAGAAACAGCTTAGAATTTCATGTGTATGGCTGCCATTGCTAACTCTATTTTATTCTCCTTTATATATAGCTAAAAATATATAGAGAGACATAGACGCCTTCCCTACTGCCTTTTGATATTTGGATATGCTAAATCAAATCACTGCTTTTAATAGATGGAACATTTCGCTCAGTATTCTGGACAACTCAAACCTGCACCAGCCAACACCTATCAGATGGCAGCAAGCAGAGCATTGCCCACTCTGAGTACCAGCTCCCTTCATCACCACTCCATGAGAAGATGTCATAAGGACACATGGTCACAGGCTCCTCCCACGTACCCAGGTGCTATCTTGGGGGTGTCACGTCTCCTGGAGTTTCATGGGACAGTTTAAATTCTTGGATTGGACCAAAATGATCAGAGGGGACTACACTTTAGTTCTTTCCCCATATTCCAACAAGAAGAAAGAAAATCGGCTCTTCTGTAGACAAAGTAACAAAACTCACATTTGCTCTGCTCATATAGTGTAAGTGATCTTATACCCTGACACATGAGCTTATAAATCCATGTGCAAATGCCTATGTCTATATCTATGTATACATACATATCTGTCTCTATAGACAGAGAACTGAAAAGTTCGGGCCAGCAGTAGGCAGCACCTGGCATGGTGCAGGATTCTGGCTGCAGAGAAGAAATATCAGCCTCCTGGAGGCAAATCTTGACATATGCATACGGGAAGTGGCTGCAAAATGAAACTCANATATCTATGTATACATACATATCTGTCTCTATAGACAGAGAACTGAAAAGTTCGGGCCAGCAGTAGGCAGCACCTGGCATGGTGCAGGATTCTGGCTGCAGAGAAGAAATATCAGCCTCCTGGAGGCAAATCTTGACATATGCATACGGGAAGTGGCTGCAAAATGAAACTCATCAGTGGTGCCATTGGCAATCCAGTCTGCCGGGAACCGCTCCCATCGTTCAGTGAGCAGGCCAGATACAGGGTGGCTTCTTTCCCGGAGATGCTGCTGCCCCACTCACGGAAGTTCTCGTTGTCACCATTTGGTGTCACTATTTTCTCTCTTAAAATGTCTCTAGGTTGTAAAGCAAAGTTCCTGTTGGAGAAAGTCTGGAGCATTCAATTATGGATAAATTACTTTAATTTCAAGTTTTAAAAATATTCTTTTAGCAGATTCTCAATCTCGGAAGCCCAGGAAGGTAACTGTGGAGCTTGGGAAAAAGCACACAGATGCCCAGCCTCACCCTTACCTTCTGAGGTTCGGATTCCATTGGTCTGAGGTTTGACTGTGTGGATCAACACAAACTGTGGAAAATTCTGAAAGAGATGGGAATGCCAGACCACCTGACCTGCCTCTCAAGAAATCTGTAAGCAGGTCAGAAAGCAATAGTTAGACTAAGACATGAAACAACAGACTGGTTCCAAATAGGAAAAGGAGTACATCAAGGCTGTATATTGTCACCCTGCTTATTTAACTTATATATAGAGTACATCATGAGAAACGCTGGGCTGGATAAAGCACAAGCTGGAATCAAGGTTTCCAGGAGAAATATCAATAACCTCAGATATGCAGATGACACCATCCTTAGCAGAAAGCGAAGAAGAACTAAAGAGCCTCTTGATGAAAGTGAAAGAAGAGAGTGAAAAAGTTGGTTTAAATCTCAACATTCAGAAAACTAAGATTGTGGCATCCGGTCCCATCACTTCATGGGAAATAGATGGGGAAACTGTGGAAACAGTGGCAGACTTTGTTTTTTGGGCTCCAAAATCACTGCAGATGGTGACTGCGGCCATGAAATCAAAAGACTCTTACTCCTTGGAAGGAAAGTTATGACCAACCTAGACAACATATTAAAAAGCAGAGACATTCCTTGGCTGACTAAGGTCCGTCTAGTCAAGGCTATGGTTTTTCCAGTGGTCATGTATGGATGTGAGAGTTGGACTATAAAGAAAGCTGAGAGCCAAAGAATTGATGCTTTTCTACTGTGGTGTTGGAGAAGACTCCTGAGAGTTCCTTGGACTGCAAGAAGATCCAATCAGTCCATCCTAAAGGAATTTAGTCCTGAATGTTCATTGGAAGGACTGATGTTGAAGATGAAACTCCAATACTTTGGCCACCTAATGTGAAGAACTGACTCATTTGAAAAGACCCTGATCCTGGGAAAGATTGAAGGCAGGAGGAGAAGGGGATGAAAGAGGATGAGATGGTTGGATGGTATCACCAACTCAACAGACATGAGTTTGAGTAAACTCTGGGAGTTGTTGATGGATAGAGAGGCCTGGCGTGCTGCAGTCCATGGGGTTGCAAAGAGTCGGACACGACTGAGCGACTGAACGGAACTGAACTGAGGTGGAGTCTGGTTCTTGATATTTTAGAAGCTCAGGTAGTTCTATTGTGTAGCCAGTGTTGTGAACCAAAGTCCTAAGTAGAGAACAAATATTTATGTAACAATGTAGGCATATAACATGCAAACAGTGGTTTATGGTTTTACTTTCATTTTTTTACCCATTGTTGTGGGCTCAGTGTTTGTCTCCCTGAAATTCACTCCTTCATTTTCTGCTTTGTAATTTTTTTCTCTTTGTGCAGAAAAAGGATAGCATCTTCTTTATCTACAAAGGACAATGTAGGATTACACCATTCATTTATTTCACAAACAGAAGTTGAAGATCAGCATGGTATAACACAGGTTCCTCCTCTTAGAAAACTTTTCTTCCTGACCCAGGGCTCGAACCCAGGTCTCCCACACCGCAGGTAGACTTTTTATTGTCCAAGCCACCAGGAAGCCTTTGAGGTTCCAGCTGTCAGCATAAACTGGGAAGAGGCCATAAGGAAAGAGGCTGGTCCTGGGTTTGAGTCTGGCTTTGTCATTTAGCAACTTTTGTCCTTGGGTAAGAAACTTAACCTCTCTGAGCCAGTATCCTCACACAGAAAACATGCATAATAAATATCCAGTTTACCCTGAATATTAAAGGTGTTAACTTGCACTAATGGGTACATATTGAATGTATGTTTAATATGTAGGTAAGGGCTACTCTGGCCTCACGGTCCTCCAGTTCTGAAGCTGTGCAATAGTGTGGGGTTTGAAGCCTAGTCTAGGTTCCATCACTTACAGCTGATGACAGGTAAATGGCTGAAATCCTCCATGTGTGAATTTAAATTGTTATAGATATTGCCCATCCACAAATTGCTCTCCATGAAGATGTACGATGTTATGCTGAGATTATACATGATTTTCTCACACTCAACACAGTGCATTATCAAATGTTATTACTTGGGATCTTTGACAATCTGACTTGTGGAAAGGTATCTCAGTGCTGTTTGTATTTGGATTTTCTTTAATATAAGTGAGTTTATACCTCTTTTTCATCTGTTCTTATAAACCATCCATGTATATATTTGTCTGTTTTTCTATTGCATGTGTTGGGTTTTTCTTACTGATTTGTGAGATTTGTTTACCTATTACAAAATAAGACCTTTTTGATTTGGTTAATGGTGATGTTTTTCAAACATATAGATTTTTTAACATAGTATCTCAGTCTTATCTTTTATGACTTCTATGTTTTGTTTTTTTATTTTATTTTTAATATAAATTTATTTAACTGGAGGTTAATTACTTTACAATATTGTATTGGTTTTGCCATACATCAACATGAATCCGCCACGGGTGTACACGTGTTCCCCATCCTGAACCCCTCTCCCACTTCCCTTCCCATATCATCCCTCTGGGTCATCCCAGTGCACCAGCCCCAAGCATCCTGTATCATACATCGAACCTGGACTGGTGATTCATTTCACATTTGATATTATACATGTTTCAATGCCATTCTCCCAAATCATCCCACCCTCGCCCTCTCCCAGAGTCCAAAAGACTGTTCTATACATCTGTGTCTCTTTTGCTGTCTCGCATACAGGGTTATCATTACCATCTTTCTAAATTCCATATATATGCATTAGTATACTGTATTGGTGTTTTTCTTTCTGGCTTACTTCACTCTGTATAATCGGCTCCAGTTTCATCCACCTCATTAGAACTGATTCAAATGTGTTCTTTTTAACGGCTGAGTAATACTCCATTGTGTATATGTACCACAGCTTTCTTATCCATTGGTCTGCTGATGGACATCTAGGTTGCTT
The DNA here is from genome assembly GCA_006410615.1 of Neotragus moschatus. Classification (NCBI taxonomy): domain Eukaryota; kingdom Metazoa; phylum Chordata; class Mammalia; order Artiodactyla; family Bovidae; genus Neotragus; species Neotragus moschatus. Next base: position 684,932 of record SJYA01002991.1, read on the forward strand.
CCATGTCCTGGCCATTATAAACAGTGCTGTGATGAACATTAGGGTACACGTGTCTCTTTCAATTCTGGTTTCCTTGGTGTGTATGCCCAGCAGTGGGATTGCTGGATCGTATGGCAGTTCTATTTCCAGTTTTTAAGGAATCTCCACACTGTTCTCTATAGTGGCTGTACTAGTTTGCATTCCCACCAACGGTGTAAGAGGGTTCCCTTTTCTCCACACCCTCTTCAGCATTTATTTCTTGCAGACTTTTGGATAGCAGCCATTCTGACCGGCTGACCGGCGTGAGATGGTATCTCATTGTGGTTTTGATTTGCATTTCTCTGATAATGAGTGATGTTGAGCATCTTTTCATGTGTTTGCTAGCCATCTGTATGTCTTCTTTGGAGAAATGTCTGTTTAGTTCTTTGGCCCATTTTTTGATTGGGTCGTTTATTTTTCTGGAACTGAGCTTCAGGAGTTGCTTGTATATTTTTGAGATTAATTATTTGTCAGTTGCTTCATTTGCTATTATTTTCTCCCATTCTGAAGGCTGTCTTTTCACCTTGCTTATAGTTTCCTTTGTTGTGTGGAAACTTTTAATTTTAATTAAGTCCCATTTGTTTATTTTTGCTTTCATTTCCAATATTTTGGGGGGTGGGTCATAGAGGATCCTGCTGTGATTTATGTTTCTTATTTAGAAAGTCCGTTTACCATGCTGAGATTCTAAAAGGGGGGGGGGATTCTCATGTTCTCTTTTAGTTTTCTTCTGGTTTTATTTTTATGTTTAAATCTTTAATCTACTTGGGACTTATTTTTGTGTACAAAGTGAAGTGTTGGATCCAAGTTTCTTCTGCTCCAAGAAGCTTTGAGTTGTCCTAGATCCTTTTATTAAATAAGCCATATTTTCTCCACAGATTCGAAACCTACTTAGGTTTTGAAAGAAGGTCAGTGGCTTCTAAATTTGGCAGCAGGAGGAGATCCAAGCAGCAGAACCTCAGACTAGGCTCTTATCTTTTTTTGAATTGTGTCTCTCTTCATTTGGAAAAAGAAGAAATAAATGTGCATTAATCTGAAATTTTAGTTCAACAAATAGCTGTGTGGGAGAATGGAAAGAACATGGGCTCAGGAACCTGACTTCATTTCTCCTGTTGAGTAATTGTGGGCAAGTCACCTTACTGTTCCATGCCTCAGTTTCCTCCTCTGTAGAACAGACCTAATAATATCTTCTATGCTGTACTATATTGTGAAGTTCAAGTGCATTCATATATGTGAAAGAGCTTTACAAATTATGAAGGGCAGTAGGTATCTTAGTTGTTCTTTGAACTTTTACAAGTTGGTACAGCATTACCACTTGACTTAGGCAACGAAATTCTAGATTTTTAAATGTATCCACTTTCTTGAAATCCTTCTGACTTCTTTGGAGATGTTTTATTTATTTGTCCTTGCTGGTGAATATTCTGGGTTTGCTAGTTTTGTTTATTTGTGTGTTTCCTGACAGCATCTGTGTTGGGGGACGTAGTGAGAGGAAGAGTAGGGAAGTCTAGGAAGTTAGAATCACCCATTTAGTGTTGAGGAAGAGGGAAATGAATATGCACGGGAGAGTGATTTGGGGGAGGGATGGAAAACAGGAGAATCACAGTGACAATGAATCGGTTTACCTGCCATNCTTCTCCTCCTGAACGAGATGTGTATAAGAGACAGCATCTGTGTTGGGGGACGTAGTGAGAGGAAGAGTAGGGAAGTCTAGGAAGTTAGAATCACCCATTTAGTGTTGAGGAAGAGGGAAATGAATATGCACGGGAGAGTGATTTGGCGGAGGGATGGAAAACAGGAGAATCACAGTGACAATGAATCGGTTTACCTGCCATCTGAGAATTATTTCCTAGAAAATGTGAAAATGTTCTGCTTCATAGTTTAATTTACAAGAGGTCAGAACAGCATAAAATGTAAGAGTCAGATAGTATAGTAGTTGAATCAAAATCCCTTCTCTTTTTGCAGGCCCAGTTTTCTTATCTTTGAAATGGCAGTACTTATATGTGCATTCCTCATGCTTGTGTAAGACTAAATCAGGGATTGAAGCAGTCAGTCAAAGAAAAAGCAAAGATCTCATATTAATGACCCTTGTGAAAAGGAGCAGAATCTGTCTGCACCCAGTCTTGCTGGAGTCCAGGCAATTACCCTTGCCCATCCCGCAGACAGATACCTCTCTCCACTTTGAAGCCAGCAGCAAACTGGACAGAGGAAGGTGCCTCTGATATCCCACCAAGTTTACAGGAAAGGACATAGGATGATGACTCCATCGCCACAAGGGGAAGGGAGAACGTTCAGGAGGAGAAGGGATGTGGCCACTAAATGTGTGCCCCTAGGTTGCTTCAGTCGTGTCTGACTCTTTGCAACCCTAAAGACCATAGCCCACCAGACTCCTCTGTCCATGGGATTCTCCAGGCAAGAATACTGGAATGGGTTGCCATGCCTTCCTCTAGGGGATCTTCCCCACCCAGAGATCAAACCTGCATCTCTTACGTCTCCTGCATTGGCAGGCAGGTTCTTTACCACTAGGGCCATCTGGGAAGCCCACAGCCACTAGCCCGGGGATTTAAGAGAGGTGTCCATGGGGCCAGTCAGAGAAGGACCAGCAGAGAATCCAACTACCATTTGTGTTGCAGCTGTGGGACACTTAATGAAGAAAAATGTGACTATGGCTTAACTGGCTGGAGCCAGAGAAATCTGTTCAGAATTCTCTCTGCTGTAAAGTCAGTTTTATCAACCATTCTATAGATACGTTAGATGATGGCTAAGGTTGATCATGGCTCTCAATATTCAGAGCCCTTCCACATACATGACTGCAAATGCTTCTAGCCTCAGGGGAAAGGTGAACTCAAAACTCCTTTTCCACATTTAGCACATTTTATCAAGTTCTAAAACTTTGAAAACAGGTCACCCAAAAGCTCATCAGTTGGCCCAGATGTTATAACAAATTACAATATTTTCTCTGTGTCAGTTGTTATGAATAAGTGAATTGTAAGGAGGTATACTGGAAACCACCAAAGGATGTCTGCACTTTTTTGTAAGGTCACATTATTAAATTTTCAATGTAAATTTTCTGGTTAATTATATACCAGCCTAGAGAAATGTGCATGTGTCTATGTGTGTGGGCTCTTATTAATAAAACCTCCTTAGCAGGGCCAGCTCCACGGGCACGTGGCCTGTGTGGTCACATAGGGTCCTGACACTCAGAAGAACCCCAGGGTTGTTTCAGGGCTCTGCTATCACAATCCTGAAATTCTTCACTTGTTAACAAGAGGTCTCACATTTCCATTTTGCACTGGATCCCAGAATATATTAGCCAGTCCTGTCCTGTTCACTGTGAAATATTGGACTTTGTTCAAATGGCCAAACAAGGTTTTGTGTGTGTGTTTAATTTCCTAGTTATCAGTATCTATTTTTTTAAATGCCTACTCTTCATAAAATATATAAAATCATATGCTAATTTGATATGGGAAAAATGCTTCATCACACCAATGTACACACAAATGGTATGACTTTTGAATAAACAGCAATAAATAAAAGGTTTTGAAAGAAAAAAATGTAGTTGAATTAATTTCTTTGGTTCAGGAGGATTAATTCTAAACACATCATCTCCTATCATTAGAGGAAGTGAAAGAGAAATAGAGACTGAATAGAGAGGATCAATCAAGGGTCTAGAAAAGAAACAGAGAGGAATTAGGGTGAGAGAAAGAAATGACTCAAGTGCTGAGCCCGATAGTCTTCTTTCCATGGAAAAAAAGCCCTTCGCATAGCTTACCCTTTCTAATATGTGTATTATCTGATGACATTTTTTGACTTACCAGGGAGACAGATTGTGTGCTCTCTTTACTGTGTGGTTTTTAAATTTTTCTGCGTCTGCTTGCTTCAAAGCAGACTAGAAACCTCATCTTGGCCATCTCCTTGGGTGACTGGACTCAAAGTAAAACCAAGCTGTTCAGGTGGCTTTGATCTCTTAACTCTCCCTGTGCTTGGAGGTGCTTTACTGTTTTGCCCGAACCTGAAATAATAAGGTTTACACATAAGTTAGCCTCTTTTCTTATACTGTGCAAATATATATCTTTATCCCCCTGAATTTTCAGCACTGCTCTTTCAGTTTTGCAGCCCCAGGCATGTCTTTCATCAAATTAAATGGATATGTGTTAGCTAAAAAAATGATTCTGTTGCTTTAAGAGGGGAAAAAAAAAAGTTACACTTGGTCAGTCTGAAAATGTAACACCTGGCACCCATATTTAGAAATTTTTAAACACACACACACACCAGCCTCTAGCACTGAAGTGTGCAAAACATTACAGGAAGCTCATTGCTTAAAAGCAATGTAATTCAATAATTTATTTGTAAGTCTGTTGTTTGGAACTTGAAAGCACTGTTCCCCATAGAAGCAAAGCTATAAATGGTGCTTTGGTCCCCAGGCTCAAAAAGACTGTTGGAAAAATGTCTGCTCTGGTGATGAAAATAGAAAACGACTCTCTGCAATATAGTAACTGAGCCAAAGAGGAAAAACTAACAAAGTAAGAACTTGTTTGCTTTGAATGCTTGTGCTTGAAGAGGAGTGGGTTTCATCTGAGGAGGCAGTACTATAGACATAACTGGAGACTCCAGGGTGATCAGGGGTCATTTCCATAACCTAGGCTCTTTGAAAGTTCATTTTAAAGCCTTGGTGTTCTCTGTCCCCCATGCAAGAAGGGGTGCAAACCACAGTGTTTTGCTGCAACTTCCATGGTTGTGTTCTGTTTTGGGCACAGAATAGAATGGAGAGCAAGAGAGGAAGGGAAATTTTCCTGAGATGTCTAAAGTATTGGAGAAAAAGAGAGAAGGGATAAATAAAGCTCTTTGACCTTGTGGTACCACAACTCCCACTGTTCCTTTGGTATAGGAAGTTCCCTTTGTGTCTCTCCTGCCACACAGGAAACTTCCTGCTTGTACATAAAATGCCAGCTCACAAGTCCTCTTCTCTGGGGAACTGTCCCCATTTTCCTCACTTCCCCACCAGCTCTCAGCACAGCTTATAAATATCTCTAAGAAAGCATACTTCACATCTCAGTGGAATTATGTATTTGTATGTCTCCTTCACTTGACTGGGACCCATCACAGGAAGAAATCATTTAAATTGATTTTTTTTTAAGTCTCAGGAACCCACACAACACAAGAATGTGTATTTCATTTATCTAAGCAGGAAGCAAGCTGTGAGCAGAAGGAAACAAGACTAGGGGAGATAGTGGGGAATCATTCTGCCAAAGGGAATATTGGAGACTGTGGGGACGAGGTTTCAGATCAGAACCTTCCCGTCTCCCACCATTTACTTTGTTGATCCAGAACCACTTGCTTCTTGCTCAAGATGAATAGGGAAAAGACACCTTGAGGTGGGTTAGGTGAGATGGAGATTGCATGGAAGCCAGTGCTTTATGTGTTAGGGTGATAATATTTTGAAGTTTCTCTAATAGCCAAACTCCCTTCTTCCAGTGAAAGCTTCTGATTTTCATGTGGGGATCAACCACATGATAGCCTCTGACTCGGCCTATAGGCCATAGCACAGCCTCTGACTGAGGTCCAGGATGGAGCAGAGGTTACCACTCTCCCTCTGACTTTGGAGTTTGGTTCAGGGAAGAGGTGTGACCAAAATATCCAATCAGGGTAGATCTCACTTTTGAAGGTGTTGTGACAGTTCTGTTGTACTTGGGCCTGATGGTCCGTGAGGCTGAAATAGAACAGTGGTATCCTGGCAAATGTTTAATAATTGGCTGTCAAAAAAAAAAAAAAAAACACCTCACCTGTAATTTGAGATATTTGCCAATTCCTATGATAAAAACATTTCCACTATAGCTGATTTCAAGCTCCAACCTCATATTGCTGTGATGGTAAGGTAGAATCACCATCACATGGTCCTTCCACCACAGTCAGAGACACAGTGGATTTAAAGAACCTCAAGAGCACAGATAAAAGCAAAATGTAGTAAAATAACTAGGAAATATGGGTTTTGAGTATCTATTACTTTTGTTTTAATTACTACTTAATTGTATGCTTAAATAATTTATCTCTTTCAGACAATGACTGTTATCAATAGGCTCACAAAGTGCCTAGAGTTTTAACAGTTGTTTCTCAAAAGCTGATATGAACCAGATCCAGCAACCCATTGAGCCACAGCCATCCAACCTGTAAGGAATTAACCAAGAGGCCCAGAGTGTGAAAAACAGTCCTAATCATGTTTACTATAAAACTCTATAACCTGTTCAGCCCAGGAAAGTTCTGCATTCATGGCTTTAATCGAGTGATTGATCAATGTGATTCCATTTTTTTCTTTCTTACCATGTTGCTTGCATGTTCTTCTTTGCTTTTCTTTGTGATTGAGCTACAGTCTGCAGTATATATATGTATAGCTAGTAAAATTCCACTTTAAAATAACACTATGCCCCTTCACAAGTAGTGTCAGTACATTATAATAAAATAATTCTAATTTATTTCCTCTCACCCTTTGTATTATTGTCGTCACTCATTTCACTTATATATAAGCATGCATAACCATTTTCATTGAAAAAGACCCTAGTGCTGGGGAAGATTGCAGGCAGGAGAAGAGGGTGACAGAGGATAACATGGTAGGATGGCATCACTGATTCAATGGACATGAACTTGGGCAAACTCCGGGAGATGGTGAGGGACAGGGAATCCTGGTGTGCTGCAGTTCCTGGGCTCGCGAAGAATTGGACACGACTTGGCGACTGAGCAACAACAAAGCATATACATAAAATGTGTACTTAAACACACATACACTGTTGATATTATTTTGAATAAACTGTTATCTGTTAGACCAATTAAGAATAAGAAAAATAAAAGTTTTCATTTTACCTTTACCCATTCCTTCCTCAGTTCTCTTCCTTACTTTCTGTGAAATGATTTTGACCACTATTATTTTCCTTCTCTCTAGAGAACTTATTTGGGCTTCCCTGGTGGCTCAGTGGTAAACTGCCTGCCAGTGCAAGAGACACAGGTTCGATCCCTGAGTGGGAAAGATCCCCTGGAGAAGGAAATAGCAACCTACTCCAGTATTCTTGCCTGGGAAATCCCATGGACAGAGGAGCCTGGTGGGCTACAGTCCATGGGGCCCCAAAAGGACTGGACACAACTTATCAACTAAATAACAACAAAGAACTCATTTCAACTGTTCCTGCAAGGCAATTCTAATGGCAACAAATTCCCTCCATTTTTCTTTGTCTGATGAAGTCCTTCTCTCTTCCTTCTGCTTCTGGTATTCTCACTGTATATGCTACAACTTTTTTAGTTATCCCATAATCCTCGAGTACTCTGTTCTGGGTTGGGGTTTCCCCCCCCTCAATCTTTGGTTTTTCAGATTTGAGGATTCTATTGAAATCTACTCTCGCTTTGAGATTCCTTCCCGAGCCAAGTTCAGTCTACAAATAAGTCCATCAAAAGCATTCTTTATTTCTGTTACAGTGTTTTTTAATGTCTTACATTTCTTTTTGATTCTTTCTTAGGACTTCTATCTCTGTTTACATTGCCTACCTGATTTTGCATGCTGGTTCCTTTATCCATTTGAGCTGTTAACATGTTAATTATAGATGTTTTAATTTCTGGTCTGATAATTCCAACATCTCTGCCATGTCTGGCTATAATGTTTGCTATGTCTCTTCAGATTGTGGGGTTTTGCCTTTTGGTATGCCTTGTAATTTATTCTTTTGACAGCTAGACATGATGTATGAGGTAAAAGGAACTGCTGTAAATACGTCTTTAGTTCCGTGGTAGTGAGGTATGGGGGAGGGGGAACATTCTGCAGTCCTAGAATCAGGTCTCAGCTGTTCAATGAACCTAATTCCTCTGGACCATGAACCTCACAGACGCTTCTCTTTTTTATTCGTCCCCCTTAGGTGGAACAGCATGACTCAAGTGAGCTGGAATTGGGTACTTCCCTTTCCCAGGTCAGTTGGGCTCTGGTAATACACCAGCAGGTTAGGCTGTGGTTAACTAGTTTCCACTGAGGGCAGGGCTTGCTACTAATGGAGTGCTCTGATTTATTTCAAAATGTTTTCTTTTCTCCACCCTGACCGGAAGCTCACGGGGATTTTTCTCTGCTATTTACTGTGGGAACTTGGTCAAACTCCTAAAGGTAAATCTCACAATATTGTTGGCGTCTCCTTAGGCCTGGGTCCTGCTGCAGTTTTTAACTTTCAAGAGTTGTCCCCACTGAGCCTCCAGCAACTCATCAATCACAGTTCAGGCTTTTCTACACCCTCACTTGTTCCTACAGTGAACTTGCTGCTTTTGCCAGCAAGTTTCCGCTCTAGTAAGCCTTGATGACCTGTATTCACTTGTCTGCCTCTCCAGCCTTGGGGGCAGTTGTTTGCACTGTATCCTTCCTCTCCTACAGAACAAAGAAGAATTGTTGATTTCTTTCAGTCTGTTCAGTTTTTCACTGTTGTTAGGATGGAGTGACAACTGCCAAACTCCTTACATAGGAAACCAGCAGTGTCAATGATTATTAGTCTTCACTGAATTTGTTACAATATTGTATCCGTTCAGTGTTTTGGTTTTTTGGCCTTGGGGCATGTGGGATCTTAGCTCCCCAACCAGGGAATGAACCCATACCCTCTGCATTGGAAGGTGCCAGCATGCAGCTGGATCCGACTCTTTGTGATCCTATAACTGTAGCCCACCAGGCTCCTCTATCCACGGGATTCTCCAGGCAAGAATATTGAAGTGGGTTCCACATCTCCCTCAGCGGAAGGCAGGTTCTTTAGCACTTGAGCCACCTGGGAAGCCCCGCATTGGCAAGTGAGGTCAGAACCACTGGATCACCAGAGAAACCCCAATGTCAATAATTTTTAACATCGATTCAGTTCCTGAATTCATTAGTAGTTGCATCTCACATAATTTTTACTTTATTTGCACATATCTCTTAATAACTGTCAAGCTTAATTCAGAAAGCATTTATTATATGCAAATAATAGTATAGTTTTGTGCTTGCTCTAGAGAAAGACCAAAAAAATAGAACAGTCTTTTCACTGGAATGTTCATAATCTCATCAAGATAATAGGATACACTTAGGAAAATAATATATTAGAAAGTTGGCATATGGCTAAAAGTAAAGACTGTGGTCCAAAAACCAAGAGCTTGAGGAGGTCAGAGTAGCAGCCCAGGTGGATCAGAAGACAGGACAAGCTTCCAGGAGGAATGTACCTTGAAGGTGAGTGGGACTTGGACAGGCCACAGGAAGTTAGAAAATGGTCAAAACTGGGGCCATAAAAGGGAGATGGAAAGACTGTGCCTGAGGATTCCTGAGCAGCATTCTCTTTTTGATGGAGAGGGCATTAATGAGGAGGCCTGAGGCATCAGGCAGTTCCAGCATCCCTGATGGCTCTGTAGAGGGGCTTGAGGTTGCCAAACATTTGGAGTCCTGTCGTTTTTAAAACCCTTACATGAAAATGTCAAATGTATAGAAAAGCTGAAAGAATAGTACTATAAATTCCTGTATACCTACCACTAGCTTGTCATTGCTAACATTTTTTTTCTGAATAATTTGAAAGTAAGCTGCAGACATTAAACCTCCCCAAAGTGTCCTTATAAGCCTTATAAGGATCTTTCTATACTACCTCAATACCATAACCATTCTTAAGAATGTTAACAATTCTCGTATCATCTAATTGCCAGACAATATTAAAATGTTCCAAATGGTCCCCAAACATCTTCTAGATTTCGTTTCTTTCCACCAGCATCCTATTTGGGTTCACGCATTGCACTTGGCTGTTGTGACTCTTGAGTGAACCTCTCCACTATGTCTCTTTTTATCTTTTTTTTTTTTTTTTGAACCCAGGTGGTTATCTTGTAGAATTCCCCACATCTGGATTTTTAAAAATTGTATTCTTTCCTCTTAGTGCTGCCCAATTTGTTTCTCTACCATCTTCCTGTAAACTGGNTTGTGACTCTTGAGTGAACCTCTCCACTATGTCTCTTTTTATCTTTTTTTTTTTTTTTTGAACCCAGGTGGTTATCTTGTAGAATTCCCCACATCTGGATTTTTAAAAATTGTATTCTTTCCTCTTAGTGCTGCCCAATTTGTTTCTCTACCATCTTCCTGTAAACTGGGCAAGACTTCATATTTTGGTTTATCTGGGAATGTCCTGCCTGTCTGTACATATAGTCCTAATGTAATTGTTAAATGAGTCATCTTTCACTCTCAAAAGTACCTTAGTTTGGATGATTAACTTTATGTTCACTTTCTGCAAACGGGAAGTTAGGTCTAAAAAATTGATTCGATTGAGATCAAATATTTGTGGCAACAGTGTTTCTTAGTGAAATGCATTTAGTTTTGCATCACGTTAGGAAGAAGTGTGGCTCATACTGAGTTTGATCACTCAAAGCAATGACAGCTAGATTTCATCTCTGCAAACACTGGTTTTTCCCTTCACAATTAGCTAGCAGCCCTTGAGAGGAGCATTTACACCTTGAGAATATCCTTTTCTCAACATTTCACCCACTAGTTTCAGCATTAATTGATGATCCTCGCCTTAATCAATTATTTATTTGCAGTTGCAAAATGATGACTTTTCTTACTCTATAATTCTTTCTACATTTACTATAAGCTAGCATTCTTAGAAAATCAAGGAAGATTTTCAATTCCTCTTTTAAAAGATACTTCATTCCTTTTTAATTTATTACAATTAAGTAAGTAAGGAGTTGATGGACTAGTTATCTCTAATTGTGGCAAATGGCTTTGGGTTTTGGTTTTCTTATTGTAGGCCAGTGAATTTTAGTTTGTTCAACATTTTAAAATAAATTACAGTCATTATTCATTTCTGTTGCTCAAATCGCCTTCTTCAAAGATCTGCTCCCGTGTCTTTGATGCCCTTCCCACCCATTCACTTTCCTGAATGTGTCTGTGTTTTTTGGCACAAAATGTTCCATGTTCATCTTCTGTTGTCTACGTTCCAGACCTGAAATCAACCCTTCCTTCTAGCCTCTAGCTCCTGCCAGTGGGGATTTTGTCTGTTTCTCGATAAAATTATAACTAAGCAATTTTTCATGTGTTTAAAATCTGGAATGTCATTGCTTTTAGGTCCTTTCAATATTTTATACTAGGAAATCATCAGTTCAGATCGATACTTCTAATAAATTTAACATTACCAAGTTTTTCTCTGATTTCATGTTTGTATTTCTCCCCTCATACTAAGAACATTTATTTCTACTAATATTAATGTATTTATTAGCTTTATCTACATTATACAAAAACACTTCAAAAATTGTAATACACACTTTATTACTGAAAATGTGAAGTAGAGTTTGAGATTTCTTTGTAACATTTTCATTTTTAGAATATATTTCACTGAGGATACACAAAGGATTACGTTAAAAAGTCAAAATAATTCTCTTTTCCAGGGTATGTTACTATTTACATTCATTTGTTTCTATTTCTTTTTATTCTAAAGTTTGCTGTTTAAAATTTTTTGTGCTAATTTTGTTTCTAATGTCTGTCAAACCATTATCTAGCTTAAAAGTCAAAACTGAAAAGATAGATCCAGAGAATCAAGCTGTATCACTTCTGCTCTATTTCCAGTTCCCTTCTGCCTCCTATAGGTGATTATTTGTATTAATTTATGATTTATCCTTCTAATGTTTATGGCTCAGACAGTAAAGCATCTGCCTGCAATTCAGGAGACTTAGGTTTGATCCCTGGGTCAGGAAGATCCCCTGGAGAAGGAAATGGCAACCTACTCCAGCACTCTTGCCTGGAAAACTCCATGGATGGAGGAGCCTGGTGGGCTACAGTCCATGGGGTCACAAAGAGTTGGACACAACTGAGCAACTTTACTTTCTTTCTTCTTTCTTGCAAGGATAAGTGTGTGTGTTTCCTGTATCTTCTTTTTTAAAAAAAGAAGGAGCTTATACTGTCCTGACCTTGTCTATTCCACTTATCACATCCCAGCGGTCACACCATTTTTATGGCTTCACAGAACTCTGCTGTAAGGATGAACTAAAATTGATTTAACCAGTCCCCCACCGTAAAGCATTTAGGTTTTTCCAATTTTTGTTGTGCAAATAAAACTAAAATAAATGATTCTGTGCAGATGTTGCACACATGTGTATGTGAAAGTATATCTTCAGGAGAGGGTCCCCAAATTGAGATTACTAGGTTACAAGGTCAGTGCATCTATTTTAAAGTCAGATATCCCCAGTTCCCCTCCATGAGGACTATAACATATTATTAGCAAAGAGCATCTGTTTCCTAAGAACATCCTATCAGACTTTCAGACTTTTAAAATCTGGTATGCAAACATCTGTATGTTCTGGCTATAAACTTCCTCTTTATAGGAGATGGATTAAGCATCTTTTCATCCATCTAAAGGCTTTTCAAGGTCTTGGGTTTTGCTCACTTTTTTTCCATCTCAATTTTTAGTAAGTCTTTATCTATTAGGGAGATTAATCTTTTATCTGTGACCCATGAGGCAATTCTTTACTCCCAATTTGTCCTTTGTCTTTTGATATTGTTGATAATACTTTCTTCCCCCATGAAAAAGTTCTTTATGCTTTTCTAGTTAAATTTATTAATCCTTCTCTGATTGCTTCTGGATTTTAAGTCATAGATATGGTTATAAAAAAATTCAAGGACTTTTGGTACAGGTATGGCTTTATTTTTATAGTTAGATTTCTGATCCATTGGGAGTTTTTCAAATGGTTTGAGGTATAAATCTAAGTTTTATCTTTTTCCTAAGTGCTTTGCAATTGCCCTGCTTATTAAAAAGTCCAGCTTTCTCCTATTAGGTATGCCACATTCATAAAAATTAATCTCCTTTCATTTTTCTGATTTGTGTCTACACTTTCTCTTTAGTTCTAGTGGTCATGCAGAAATACCATGCCATTTTTATTAGAGAGGCTTCGTAGCATACTTTGGGCTTCCCAGGTAGCTCTAGTGGTAAAGAATCTGCCTGCTAATTCAGGAAATGCAAGGGACATGGGTTTGATCCCTGGGTTGGGAAGATCCCCTGGTGGAGGGCATGGCAACCCACTCCAGTATTCTTGCCTCGGAGAATCCCATGGACAGAGGAGCCTGGTGGGCTACAGTCCATGGGGTCACAAAAGAGTTGGACATGACTGAAAATACCCTGATGCTGGGAAAAATTGAAGGCAGGAGAAGAAGGGGACGACAGAAGATGAGATGGTTGGAGGGCATCACCAACTTGATGGATATGAGTTTGAGTAAGCTTTGGGAGTTGATGATGGATAGGAAAGCCTGGCGTGCTGCAGTCCATGGGGTTGCAAAGAGTCGACATAACTGAGCGACTGAACTGACTGACTGACTGAAGCAACTTAGCATACACATAGCGTGCTTTAAATCTGAAAAGTCTGTCTCCTTCCACTCCCTTGATCTTTGTCAGAGATGTCTTGGCAATTTTTTCTTGTCTTTATAAACAGAGGAACTGTAGAGTCTACTTGCCTCTGGCATGTTTGGAGAAGAGGATCTTGCTACTTTTCTCGGCATCACATTAAACTTATACATTAAATTGGACGTAATGGCATTCATGACGTTGAGTCATTCTGTGCAAGAACATAAACTGTCTCCCCATTTGCTCAAGTCTGCTTTTATTGGGGGCCCTCTGAATCTAGATAGTCTGTTTGGGTAGGAAGATTAGGAGACTAGTCAAGCTTCAGATAAAAGGTAATAGAAAATTCTAATCAACAGTTCCCACATCTATTATCAAGGACTTCTCCTGGCGTTCAAGACCTCAACCCCTGCAGGCTCTGAGCCTTATCTTGGCTTTCTACTTCTCTGATGCACCCATTCCTTGGACAAATCCTCTCCACCCTTGCCTTCTCTCTGGCTTCTTCATGGCCCTGACTAACAGGGAGGATCTGACCTCTTGACTGTCTAGGACCCCACATATCTGCCTCCCACCTTGCCTTTGGATGGCAGTTTCTGGCTAGTGGCTGGTCCATGTGACTGATAAGGAGAATGGATGTTTGAGAACCAGTCTGCCCAAAAGGATGGTCATGTGCAGGGAATTAGTCAGAAATAAGATGGACCCCCAAGGTGAGACTCAGTGGCAGGGCATGAATGACATTTATACTTGGTTCTAAAAGAAAGGAAAACTCTCTGAAATCCTTTTTAAGAGTCAGCGGTTGGAAACATAGACCGGAATCAGAGTGGGTGTACATCTCGCCACAGAGAAGAAGCAGGAGGCTGAACAGTGATCCAGGTGAGGATGTAGGTTGGAGTGAGAGCAGGGTAAAGGTGGAAAGATTACAAAGGAGGGTCCTTTTGGCAGACTGGCTCTGTGGGCTGAAGGCAAGGGAGAAGGTGAAGGTGAGACACGGGCAAGGAGTTGTCTGTCCTAACAACAGGCTATTGTAATTCTCTAACTGACCAAGAACTAGAACTGATTATTGAAGTGTTTTCTTCTAAGTTGTTCCCCTCATAAAACAGATACTCCACTCCAGGCAATTTGATATACAGAATACTGAGTTTAGGACGTCCCTGGTGGTCCAGTGGTAAAGAATCTGCCTGCCAATGCAGGGGACATGGGTTCTATCCCTGGTCTGGGAGGCTTCCACATGCTGGGAGGCAACTAAGCCTGTGTGCCAATGAGAAGGCCATGCACGAAACTAGAGTCTAGCCACAACTAGAGAAAGCCCATACCGAGCAACGAAGACCCAACACAGGCAAAAATAAAATAAAATAAATAAATATTTGAAAAGACTATTTAGTTTATTGGACAGATAAAAATGGGGAACTGATTCGTTTCATGAAAGTGAAGCCCCGAGCTTCAAAGAGCCTTTGCCCATTTGCTCAAGTCACAGATGTGCTGTCTCCTTCCCTCTTCCTCCCTTCCTGCCCCTTCCCCACAAAGGAGCGCAGATGACCGTCAGCAGCATCTGCCTCACTTCCTGTTTTCTCTTGGCCTTTACCTGGCCTCTTCTGTTATTTTTTGCCAGTGGTTTACCCAGGCTCCCTAACTTCCTCCCAGATCTTCCTCCATCTGGGCCCTTAACTGGCACTGGCCAACTAATGAGGCATGGGCCTGACCAACGGCAAACTCCTGCCACTTCAGCCTGCAGGTGTCAGAAAGCCACCAGGGCCACTGTTCCTATATGACAGCCTCCCCAACCCCACCCCAAGAAAGGGGGCCAGCACAGGGGAAAGAAAGTGAATGGTTTGGGGGTTTAAGGGCCCTGGCTCATCAATCATGAAGATGGAGTGGCCTTAGGTAAGTGCTGTCACCTATCTGAGGCTCAGACTTCACATCATGAATCACAGTAGTACCCCTTTCATAGAGTTGTGGGACTAATCTTGGGAACAGTTATGATTAGAAGCAAAGAGCCACACTGCATGTATCAATGCCACACCTTGCCTACTTCCTTTGGCAATTTGCCTAAACCAGCCCTGGCAGGGGAAAAGCCATCAGCAGGTGGGTGGCAGACCAGAGGGAGTGAACCGTGGCTGACCTTCCAGTTTCAGTGAGGACTTGGACTACTTCCAAGGCTCTGTCAACTGCCACAACCAACTAGCCTTACTTTGGGAAGCAATCTAGCATAGTGCATCAAAGGCATCTCTTCTGGAAGCTGTGAGTGTTTCCATGAATGGAAACCAATTTCTGTATACATTGGCCCATGTCCAAATGCCGAGTCAGAATGGGTCTGAATCCTCCCTGAATACCCTTTCTCATCCACTAAAAATGGAAGTTGAGGTTGAGGAGATTAAGTGATTCCCCTGGGGTCATGGTTAAGGTGATACCTCAATGTCAGGACAGGGCCTTCTGCTGCATTACAGATCTCTCTTGTGATGGCAGAACTCTGTGATTGTCGGATTAGACTATGGAAACAAGCTCAGGTTTGAATTCCAACACTGAAGAGTGGTGGAACTTTGGGCCAGTTACTTAACCTCTCTATGAATCAGTTTCTTCACACGTAAAATGAAGGGTGTCATAGTATAGGGACATAAAATCATCCGAGAAGCATGCTGTTAGTTGTCATTAATGGATACATGGAAAATTTGTTGTTCAGTCTCTCAGGTGGCCCCCACGGACTGCAGCACGCCAGGCTTCCCTGTCCTTCACCATCTCCTGGAGTTGCTCAAACGCATGTCCATTGAGTCAATGATGCCACCCAACCATCTTATCCTCTATCATCCCCTTCTCCTCCTTCCTTCAGTCTTCCTCAGCATTAGGGTCTTTTCCATTGAGTTGGCTCTTCTCATTAGGTGGCCAAAGTATTGGAGCGTCAGCTTCAGTATCAGTCCTTCCAATGAATATTCAGGGTTACTTCCTTTAGGATTGACTGATTGGATCTCCATGCCATCCAAGGGACTCTCAAGAGACTCCTCCAGCACCACAATGGGAAGGCATTAATTATTCGATGCTGAGCCTTTTTTACTGTCCAGCTCTCTTATCCATACATAACTACTGGAAAAATCATAACTTTGAATACATGGACCTTTATAGGCATGGAAAAGAGCCCAAGAGAAACCAGTGCTGGTCAGTCTCATCCCCAAACTCCAGTATAATGTCTTCTTGTTCTCAAACCTCACCATTTCATAGGGCTAACTGAGACGTGGGTGTGGGTGTGGGGGTTGTCCTGGCTTTGCTCCATAGCTCTAGAGCAGATGTTAATTTACATATTTTTGTTAATTATTTAATACCTACAACAAGTACCTAGAGACCCACCACACAACTGAAGACATAGAACACTACCATTGGCTTTGAAGTCCTGTGTATCCCTTCACTCAGATTTTACTCCTGGTAACCACTTACCTGAATTTTACATTTATCATTCTCTTCCTTGGTTTGACCATTTATGTCCTAAGTAATAAATTAGTTTTACATGTCTTTAACCTTGCTCCTTGGAAGATAAGCTATGAGCAACCTAGACAGCATATTTAAAAGCAGAGACATTACTCTGCCAACAAAGGTCCATCTAGTCAAAGTTATGGTTTTTCCAGTAGTCATGTATGGATGTGAGAGTTGGACTATAAAGAAAGCTGAGTGCTGAAGAATGCTTGCTTTTGAACTATGGTGTGATGGCATCTCTGACTCAGTGGACATGAGTTTGAGCAAGCTCTGGGAGTTAGTGATGGACAGGGAAGCCTGGTGTGCTGCAGTCCAAGGGGTCACAAAGAGTTGGACACAATTGAGCAACTGAACTGAACTGAATTGAACCTTAATATACTCAGTGGGTAAAAACTGCCCGCAATGTAAAGGACACAGGGGATGTGGGTTCAATCCCTGGGTTGGGAAGATCCCCTAGAGTAGGAAATGACAACCCACTCAAGTATTCTTGCCTGGAAAATTCCATGTTTGGAGGAGCCTGGTGGGCTACAGCCCATGGAGTTGCAAAGAGTCAGATATGACCAAGCTCAAACGTGAACAGACCTTAACATAATTGGAATCATGATGTATGATCTTCTTTAACTTGCCTTTATTGCTCAGATTATTTCTGTTATTTATTCATGTTAATCAATTGTAGTTCACTCATTTTCACCACTGAATTGCATGAATATGCCACAGTTAATTTATTCATTTTCTTGTTGATGGGCAATTGAGTTGTTCCCAGTGTTGCTTAATTTTCCATTAGAAAGGGTGTTTCAATGACAATTCTTGCATATGACCTTGGCGTACATGGTATACTTTGAGTGTTCTGACACAAGGCTGTCATGACCTCATGCTGGTCATTGGTATGTATCCCATCAAATGTATTAGCTAATACTAAGCTGTTTCCAAAGTGATTGTATCTAGTTATATTTTTATCAGCAAGGTATAGGAGTTTCAAATTTTCTTTAAGGTTGGTACTATCCATTTTCATCTATTAACAGTAACTAATTAATTATCATGTTCACTGTGCTGTGTAGATCGAGACTGAGTGTTTATCATGCTTTGTCGATCTCCACGTGCTATGGAAAGAAACCACATTTGTGGTCTCTTTCCGTTCACAAGTTATCAGCTATGATTTGGTGTCTTCCATTTCCATGCTTGCACTGACCTTCATGGGAAGCCGATTTTAGCTGCACAGCAGTCCTGCCAGTTTGGAACATCATGGTTATCACACGACATACCACATGGGATAAAATGTCCAGTCTGGAAAAGCAGACTCTCATTTTTATCATGTCAGACTAGACACAGTAAAAAGAAGAAAGACAGGTGGCTGTAAAAAGAAAAAGCAGAAGTGTAACTCTTGCCCTTGGTCTTCTCTGGGGAAATAAGTTGCCAGCCCAGGTGCTGAACAGAGTTGTTGGTTGCGAGCAAAGCAGCCAATGGAGTGCACTTTACAGTAATACAGAAGGAGCCAGATGATTACCGTCCCATTCAGAGGCTCATTTTCCCTGATCCTGATGGCACTCTAGGAGCCTTCACCCCCCTGGTCTACTAGTTCCTTTCAGTTAAGAACTGTGAGGAGAGGAGGGGCGAAGATCCAGAACTCCTTTGAGACACACTGGAAGAAAACTGAGCTGCATTTTGGGGGAAATAAACAACTGGATGAGCCAAGCATATATCTTTCTCATGAAAGATGATCTGCTCTCTTACTAGCTTGGCGAATTCCATAGTTCGGCTGAGCAGAAGGGCCCCACCCTTCAATAGCCCTGAGGACTCTGCTCCTGACCATTGGGTTGAGCTAGAAATCCAGAGGCAGTACACAAATGTGAATAATCAAGATTGACCTGGAGAAATACAGAACCTCTGTGTGGACAAAGAAGCAGCACGGGAGGACAGGGATCCATCTACCACATCCATTTCCCAGTGCCACCGCTGCCTCACCAGCCTCCTCTTTTCCCTTCTTCTGCCTCTTCTTACCTCCCACCCGCCACCCCCC
>SJYA01002991.1:703859-852763 GCA_006410615.1 Neotragus moschatus
CTCCCCCCCCCACCACCACCGCTTTTCCTCCAACTCTCTCGTTTTTGCCTCTTCCTCCCTTTTCTCCCTCTATCTTCAGCCAGACCTTAGGTCTATAACAGGAGAGGTAACAGGGATCGCTCTGCTCGGCCCTTTCTGGGTGTTCTTCAGGCCCAGGAGAGGACTGGTCACCTGGATACCTGTGGGAAGCATAAGCCAACTTCATAAAGATGAGCCGAGCATTCCTGCTGGAGACAGGGAAGAGTGCCCAGGTACAGAGGGAATGTCTTTCTCATTTTCTTCCTCCCTAACACTAAACTGCCTCCTGCTCTTTGAACAGACACGTTCGAAGGTTTCAGAAGAGAAAAAAAGAATGGTCAAATCTTCCAGGAGGGAAGTGGACCTCGTGGGATGGGTTCAGCCCATGCAGGTGTGTTTCCCCCCACTGTTCCAGGGTTCCCCTTACTGCTCCCATGTCTGGCCATCACTGGGTCTGGTAAGGGGCTGAAAGTGAGCAGGGGATGAGGGCAAGAGGGGACAAAGGCAGTGAGGAATGTGGCACCTGCCCTTCAGGGGACCTCCCAATGGTCTGATGTCAGAACAGCCTTGTTGGGAGGTTGTTAGATTTGTTCTCAACTGACTTTGGGGTGCATCTTGATTTTGTTTGATAGCATCTGGATATCAGCACACCTTCTGACACCATCAACCTGATAGGGTGCCTACACTGTACAGTGGACAACCTCTCCCCTTTCCCAGATCTCCTGTCTCTATCCCTAACGACTATACCTAGAAAATTGTCTTCCCATTTTACGTAGCTCTTCAGGATAACTAAATTTAACTCTTGAAGTAAACTGTTACCACTTGATATTTATTTTAAAATATGTGGGGGAGCAGAGCGAAGAGAAACTGCACAAAATTACCATTTTCATACAATGATCCTTTAAGTGGAAAAGCTTATCCACTACTTCAGGCAAATGAGCAAGAAGTCCCAAAGAGACTTTCAGATGGAAATGATTATTCTGCTTTTCCTTGAGCCCAGGAAGGGGACAGCATGACACCTGCTGAAAACAAGGGCTATCTGTGTTCAGGACAACAGGAAGTAGTGACCAGTCAGAAGCTTGCCCTGACCTGGTTACAAATCTGGTTATAAAAGAAAGCAGCTCAAAGGAAATTTGCATGTCCAATAGGTTTCACTATTAAAGTTTACACAATGTAGAGTAATCAGCCAAGCTGGCTGGCTACCCAGATCACATGATTATGTAGAAACATGAAACTTGGCTATGTGCTCGAGCAAGTTTTACTTCTCCCTAGTAGAGAGGTGTTTGCCAGCAGCCTGCACTCTCAGAAATCAGACTCAAGTGACTGGGACCCTTGAGATCACAGGCTTACCATGCTACTCCCGAGGACGGCCAGGGACTGCTGACGTGACCACTGGACAGTGATTTGTAACTTGTATAGTTACAAAAAGAATGGATAAGCTTAATAAAATAACTGTCCCCGCCAGTCAGAAGTTGAGGTAAGATTTTTGCCATCCAATACTTTTCCTTCTCCTTTTTTTTTCCCCCCAATGATTTTACAGCATATCAGAAACACTGAAATGCTGGGATACTTTGCCTGTTCTAAGAAAGCCGAATGCCAATTGCTATAGGGAAGTGCACTGTGTTTTTAAAGAAATGTGTAGGAGCAAGTGGGCTTAATTTAGCTGACTTTGCCAGTGGTGGATTAAAATGTAAAGTTTTGAAGAGACAATAAAAAAAGAAAAGCCAAGGGCTTAGATTCTACCAGTGGTCAGCTTGGAGACTTTAAACACAAGCTTTTCTAAAAAAAAGTTTGATTTAATCTGAGTATTGAAAGTTTTCATTGTGGATTTCTATTTAGTGCTAAAGATTGTTGTAATGATTTGTATTCATTATAGTTTTACTGTCTCATTTATTTTGTGGCTGTATATCACAAGTGTTTGGGGGGAGATTAGATCTATTTTTCCAGTGTCTTCATGTCAGTGCAACAATTATCTATAGAAAGATTAAATAAACCACTTAGGAAGAATAAATAAACCAGAAGTGATCCAAGAGGCGAGAATCAAGAAACTCCTCTGAGCTATGAAAAAAAAAAAAAAGACTTTCCTAATTTTTATTTTGAAAATTTTCTGTCTCATTGTAACAATATCAAGACTTTTGGACATGGGAACTTTTAGGTGTTCAATGAGTGTTTTATATTTCAGCTACCATTTGAACTTCATTTTTTCATGGGTTGATGTGGCACGTGTAGCAAGGAAGTTATCATAAATGATAAGGAGCTACAGAATTAGGGTTGTTGAGATAGAATTTAAGGGCAATTAGCCTGGGAATGGCCAAGGGACAGTCCTTGACAGTTATAATATGGGTTATATACCTGGTAGGCCCTTGGTAAACGATAGTTTGAAACGAACTGCTGGTCTTGAGTCAGGAGGCAGCATGGCTGCAGGCGGTCCCTTTGAGGGCATGTTGGTAAGTGCTGCTGAATGATCGGCCCTAATGGGAGCCAAGAAGGTCTTGCCCTTGGTCTCACATTGATACACCATCACGAGAGGGGGCAGATAAAACAGTGCAAGTAGTAAGTGACTCAATGAGTGTAAGAAATGCATCGGAGTAGCCAAAGATGTTTTAACAGAGAAGATGCATCAAGCACTAGGCTTTGTCAAAGTAAATGAACAAACCAAACCAAATACAAATGAACATACAAATATGGAGAGCCAAGTAGTGGTTACCACCAGGGAAGGAGCAGAGGACAGGGTAGGGGGCTGAAATGGGTAAAAGAAGTCAAGTGTATGGTGACGGATGGAAACTAAATTTTTGGCGGTGAGCACGCTATGGTGTATATAGAAGTAGGAAATATGTAAATATGAAGCTTACATAATATGATAAATCAATGTAACCTCAATAAAACAAAATAAATAAAGAGCTAGTCTTTGAGAGGCACATAAGATAAAAAGAAGTTGGGGAACCGGACGCTTGGAGCTGGCCTTGAGTAGATCCATTTGTAGGATGGTGAGAACTTCCTTCCCAGCGGAGGCTGTAGGGTAGGCATGTGGGACCAGAAGCTCCTGACGAGGTTAGACACGGAGAGTGCAGCCATATCACAAAGGATTGTGAGGGCTCTGGCTGCACAGAGCTGGAGAACAGTTTACACTGTTACAGGTGTCTTGCCAACAGGCTTCAGGGAGGCTGTCAAGGATGCTCAGTGAGAGGGGGGCGGCTAAGTAATCCAAACCTCTAATGCTGCAGGCCTGGACTCGGGGCAGAGCAGTGAGCAGGGAGAGGGGAGGAAGGACATGACCAAGAAACTTTGAGGGTTTCTCTCAAAGGAACAAGAAGGTTTAGAAGGTCCTTTTCAGGGATGTCCATTACCTAGGGCCATGCTAAATTTTAGAACTTCGTTCAGGAAATCCAGGTGAGATTTTAAATAGAGGAGGGCAATAGAACCTAAATCACTCTTTAATTGCTCCCTCAGGGACAAAGTCCAGCTTTGTCACGGAGCTATCAGCAGACAACGTACAACCATAGATTAGAGGGTGGAAAACTGAAACTGTACTGTGGATAATCATATACTACATTCATTTGCTCAGGCAGAAGTAACTTTTTTCCCTCTACTTGGTGACTGAGTTGTTTTTACAGAATTGACCGGTTCTGATAAAATGTGCACTCTTGATGTGGAACTGTTCAAAAAAATGAAATTGTAAACATAATGAACCTGAAGCACCATTTAAAATATTTGCTGTAATTAGATGGGATGGCCGGGCATAGGTAAATGAATTCTTGATCCTTTTGGTTTGCCTCCTCTGTCTTGACTGGTTAACGTCACTTCCGAAGGCTGACAACTGTGCGGTTATTTGGCATTGAAGGGCAGTATAAGTGAAGAGCTGGGTTCATACTCTTAAGTTTATCGACACTTAAACGTACTCTGCTTAAATTATTAGCCAGAAAAATAGAGATAGTGAGTGTCCTTCTGGGGTGGAGGGAGTGTAGAAGGGATAACCTTGATCTAGGGCTGAAAAGAGATGAGAGGCAGAAGGAGTGACCAGGAGGAAGAAAAAGCAGAATCAACCTGGAAAGGAGGGCAGGAAAGATTGGAAGGAAAGAGGAGAGTCTCAAAATGAAGGAGAATGAGAAGGTTCCAGATGGGACTTCTGAGATGGACAGCTGGGGATGAATAGTCAAGTCTGAGTTCCTACTATTGAAGAGTTGAAAAAAGCAAAGTGGCTCCGTTGTACGTGACCACAGAAATGTGTGAGCACAGATTTTTGATTTTTTTTTCTCCCCTTGAGGCACTACACGAAGTTGGTTTCTCTGTTCACGGGAATCCAAAAACTTCCAGAATCTTTTAGTAATTTCTCAGCCATGATTTTCCCTGGATTTTATAAGGTAACAATGCCACCAGAAAAGCACCTCAGACCTGATGTCTCAACCCTTCCACAGTAAATGTTCCTGTTCACAAAAATATTACTGTTCTGGGTAAGCGTTTCCACATTTACAATCCCGAATCACACTGATTATATTTCTTTCAAGTTAGTGAAACTAGTTTGTGAAGGAATTTTTATGTTTTACATATACTTTTTTAAACTTTTTCTTTTATATGGGAGTATAACCAATTAACGATGGTGTGATGGTTTCAGGTGGACAGCAAAGGGACTCAGCCACACATATACATGTATCCATTCTCCCCCAAACTCCCCTCCCATTCAGGCTGCCACAAAACATTGAGTTTGACTCATCCACCTGTGCTTGTGTGTTTTTCTTTCTAGCCCCCACAAATATATATATTCACTTATTTTTACAAATGCAAAAAGTCTTTGACAGGCATAGATAAGCCAAGTCTCCCTAATCCTTATCTTATTGGTGTAAGAATATGGTATTTTTCAGACGAATTAACATATGTGTGACTTTAGGAAACTGTACTTAAACTTCCTGGTCCCAGCTTCTTCAGCTAAAAAGATAGAGATAATAACAGCGCCAATCTCAAAGGGCTGCTGCAAGGATTAGAGCGATCCTGGCACATAATAATTATTGAATTGAAAAATGGTGGTTATTTAGTACCTTTATTTTATTCTTATTAATTCTATAGGTGTGCAATTGACTTTCTGAACAGAAAAAGAGCACTTTACATGGATCCTTGATAAATTTCATGTCAGTTTCAGTTCTTCTTTTTAGCTATTTTGGCTATTTTACCTGTTGACTCTGACATCTGTGGCATTCAGCTTTGCATGGACTGTAGACGTGACAAACACCCTTTCTCTGCCTTCATCTACATGGCTAATAAACTGTCAAGCATGACAGAGCCCTGTCGTGGGTGTCTGGGTCTCACAACGAGGGCTCTCACTTGGAGATCCTATCTGGCAGATCCTGGGACATGACTTTTCTTCTTAGGTCTTGGAATCCTCAACTGGAGCTTCCAGTAACTTAAGTTTTCCAGTTCACTTCTTCAGGAACAAATTTATCTTCTTTTCACCTTTCTGTCCCTAGCTTCCTCTGTGGCCCTCTCTATTTCTGTCAATGGTGTCACCATTAACCCTAAGTCTGACTCAGCCTGCCTTCTGTACTTCCACTCACCTACCACACCCTCTAGTCTTTATTTCATGATAGTTCCATA
Organism: Neotragus moschatus; assembly: GCA_006410615.1. Classification (NCBI taxonomy): domain Eukaryota; kingdom Metazoa; phylum Chordata; class Mammalia; order Artiodactyla; family Bovidae; genus Neotragus; species Neotragus moschatus. The sequence continues at coordinate 709,464 of SJYA01002991.1, forward strand.
TACGCCCTTTTCTTTCTTTTTCTACCACCTCTTCCTGGATAGATCCTCATTACCCTTATGTCCCCTAGCTACAAAATGAGAAGTTTGGATCTGATTATTCTCAAAGTCCCTCTTAGCTCTGATGCTGTGTGGTCCTTTAGGCATGAAAACCATACTTGAAATGTTACATCTTCTGAGGCTACCATTTCATCTCATGACCTTCAGGAACTATGTCCTGATGGAAACTTATTTGAGATAGTTTTCAAAATACTTTTCTTACAAACTTTTTGAAAACTGTCCAATTCTGAACCCTGGGGTCAGAGGATTCAACTAGACAGCATGCAGAGACATCATCTAGAAGCTAGCTATGATGTATTTTAGAAGGACAAAGCAACCAGTGCCCAAAAGGGAAGGGTTCCAATTGCCAACTACTAGCAATGAGTCCTGAGGATGTCACTCAACTTCTCTAAGCCTCAGTTTCCTCAACTGTCAAATAAAACTAGAGATACCTTCCTCACAGGTGTGTTCTGAAGACATGGGCTAAAGTACCCAGAATATTTGTCATATGGTCAGTATAACGAGTAAAGAAAAAGTAAATGCAATAATCAGTACTTCAACCTACCCTTCACAAGTGACTGTTTGGTACGTCTCTTCCTACTCATGGTAGTAGATCCAACCCCCTTTAAACTGGAGTGGCAAGCATGGCAGGAAGATGCCCAGGGGCTCATCATGGTGGACAGAGCACAGCCTGAATATAAGTGTGTCTGGGATATCGCTTTTATCACTCTTTATAAGTTTTAGGTCAGAGGCCAGTGCTGATATGAGAGGGCGCAAAGGAAGCACAGCATCTAATGTCAGAGAGAAGATAGACTTCCAGGAAGTATGATTCCCTATTCTCTTCCCACTACTCACCTGCATTATGTCTACCGAGAACCTGCTCAACTGGACTAACTTGTGTCCTACCAATGGATGGAATTCTCAGACAGGTCTCTTTCTTCTCATGGGCAAGCTATATGAGAGCCACATTAGAAATTTGCTTAGTGTTTGTGGATTTCAGGACCATCAGCTAGGAAACCTCAAGACACTCTTTCTCATCCACTCTCATCTGGGCACGGCTCTGCCAGGAAAACACTAAACCAGAGTCTACATATTCAAGGCGCCTTCTCTCCTGGATCCAATGATCATCTGAGTAGTGTGTGCCTTGGCTGAACAGTTCCTTCCTCTTCATGAATATGTTCCCAAATGGGCTATGATACAATTAATTAGGTTTCCGAGAACTGAGCCACAATCACATTCCAGCCCTGCCTCTTACATCACCGGATAGGAAGAGATTGGGGCTGGTACCCAAATGTTTTAGGCACACATTTATAATCTCTTGGTTTTCCCCCACAGATGATTAAGCTCATCTGTTCAGTGAATAATTTACTTGTTTGGTGTATTTTCAAAGAAGATCTTACTATTGCCCTCCTGCGATGATCAAGGCATCTGGGCTTGTTAAAGAACATGAATAAGGGGAAAAAAAAAAAAAGAAATTAAGTAATGCCTTATTATAGAGAAATTGAAACACTGGGTGGCTTTTCTTTGGCTTTTTAATAAACCGTATAGAAGCTGTCTTACCCTGCCCTTTCCCCAGACATAGCTGTATCATTTAGATGAGTGGTTCTCCACCAGGGACAATTTTGCCCTCCAGGGGATATCTGACAATCACACGTGGAGTGGGGTTGCTGCTCACATGTAGATGCCAGAGACACTGTTGAACATCCTGAACTGTGCAGAGCAATCCTCACAGCAAAGTATTATCTGGCACAAAAATGTCAACAGTGCTATAGCTGGAAAACTCTGATTCAAATCAAGTGGAATGAATTTTATGTAGAATGAGAAGCACAGATTTACTTGTATATACTTAGAGTGCAGTATGTATTAAAGTTTAGAATATATAATACGTATCTTTGCCACTGATGTGGCCTCTGCTTGCTGGACTGATTCTCCTCTGTCTGAGATGATCTGGGTCACTGAGTACCAAGCAGAAAGTCCAGAAGTTCTTGAGTTTGTATGTCAATGAGTTGGTTTTGAAAAAAGAATTTTTAGGGTCAAACGAAGCTAGATGGCAGGAACTACCTGAATCACTGAAGCATATGTTGTCTTCTCCTAAGTAGAGAAATGAAAGCAGGAAAAGATTTCCAGACATCAGGTCAACCCTGGAATACTCTGTTCCTACCTCTTTAAGTAGATTGGGCAACTTGAGTGGAAACCACGAGAGTTAGGATAAGTATCAGGTAGACTCTGATTTTGTAAGCTAGTGGTCACTGGGGCTACCACTGCCTCCCCTCAGACACATTGCATGTCTTGCCTTGTGATTTGGATTTGCCAGGTCCTTTAAATCTCAACTGACCTGGAACCATTCTGCTTCTTTTTTTTTTTTTTAATTTACATTTTTATTTTGTAGTTTGTTTTGCTTTACAATACTGTATTCATTTTGCTATGACCTTGCAGCTATTTGCTCTTTTAGGTGTTGATATCTAAGCTCTCTGTAACAGCTTCAGTTTTCTCATTCCATGTACTTGCTGGGCTTTCTTAGCCTCCAGGAACCAAGCACACGATTTGAGATTAAGAGGATGGCACACTTGTTGTTCCAGAAATGGGTCCCCCCTGCAGATTGGTGGAATTCCAGCCCCCATCGAGGTCCTGCCTCAAGATCAAAGGAGCTGTGAATCCTGAAGTGTGACCGGGCTTGCTGTCTACCAGGTCCCACCAACCTTAAGGGTCCCTAGCACATTGCAAGGAAGCAGCTGACGTTGGCACACAGGTTACCTGGCCTGCTGTGGACACCCTGTCTCAGGGAGCCACCCCTCCTGTTATGGGCTGAGCCTCGTTCTGTGTCATGCGCTCCCATCCCCAGTTCTATACCCCTTGGCGGGCAGGGCTATGTCTTCCTTCCCACACCTGTACTTAGTGCTACAGTTGGGGACTGCCTGCTCCCAACAGCTCCTCCCTCGCAGCTGCTCCTCCCGGCCTAACCTGCCTGCTCTTACCTGTCCTGCCTCATCTCCCTTCTGAAAGGTCATCCATCAGCAGCTATATCTGTAGACTGATTTTCCACTTGGGTGTATTCACAACCCTTTTACAGCATCATGGCCTAGGTCCCCAAACTGAAAGTGGTCCCTTAGTCCAGCATGGCTGTTCCAATGCTCATTTCCACAGCAAAGCATGGAAGGCAGCTTAGGGACATGTTGCGTGTCCTAGATGAAAAGTGCTTCCCTGTCTGCCACTTTCCTGAGAAAGAAGCTCGTCACACCCATGGCATCCCTGCCTCCCGGAAGGCTAGCTGGGCATCCTAGATTGCCACCAGACCTCAACCCTCCTTGAAATGTAGGGAACCTGCAGCAGAGGTCACTGAATTTTCAAGGCATGTGCCATGCAGTCTCACAGCCCCCATGCTTGTTTCAGCGCTCTGCTGTTGCAGTCTTGGATTCTCAACTAGGAGCCCTGTATTTGCATTTTACACTGGGCCCTGGAAATTAGGTAGCCAGTGATGGTCACAAGTTCCATGAGCCACCTTGGCTGAACCTTCTCCCCCTGCAATTTGTCAGGACACAAACATCGGTGGAGAAGCCTCCTCCCCTTCCCTCCCCAGCCTCCAAATCAGAAAGGTTTACTTGGCAGGTAAAATGGAGAAACCACCTCTGTACTCCCCCAGGTAACATGCCCAGAGATGTGGTGTTACCTATATAAGCTCACACTAACAAAGCCCAGTCTAGAACTATGCCTCCATGCTTGCCTGTGAGTAGGGAGGAAGAGCAGACCATGTCTACCTCTTTTTTTTCTGTGTTATTTACTGGCTAGCAAAACATTCTAGCTTAGTCTGTGTTCTATGTTTCTCCGCGACTCTTTTTAAATTAAAAAGCAGATAATTTGCTAGTCAGAAATCCCAGTGAGGCCCTACAGAATATTGCTGTCAGTATCTCATGCTATTACATGCTTCCAAGTCCAAACTTGAATTTCACACTGACGCAGGCATGTTTGGTACCCTATGATACTATATATTTTTCAAGTAATGTTCTCACAGTAGTTCATGTAATCTGGGAGTGAGTCATAATTAAAAAGAGCAGAGCTGGTCTTATGCATAGACTAAGTATAAAGGACTATATGGTATAATTTAAGTGCACCAGGAAAGTGTGTTTTTTGGTATTTGTTTTTTTGCTGAATTTTGGAATCAGGCAGACCTAGGTTTGACTTGCTCTATACGCCATAGGTCTTGGTCTCTGAGAAGATTACTTAATCCTTTTTAACCTCAGCTTTTTAAGGAAAATGAGAATAATAATAAATAACATAATGCTCGTTCAGTTGCACAGTCATGTTGGAATCTTTTCGAACTCACAGACTGTAGCCTGCCAGGCTCCTCTGTCCGTGGGATTTCCCAGGCAAGAATACTGGAGCGGGTTGCTCTTTCCTCCTCCAGGGGATCTTCCCAACCCAGGGATCCAACCCAGGTCTGCTATATCTCTAGCACTGGCACATGGATTCTTTACCACTGAGTCACCTGGGAAGCCCATATAACATAACAGAGGTGTTGTAACCATAAATGTATTAAATAGAGATGAAGGGTTCGGAGAATGTCCCTCAAATCCCTCCTGGCCTGGGCTCTGCTGTTGCCCCTAGTTGTGTCCTTAGAGAGACATTCTTCTGTGACAAAGCAGTATCTTAAAGTCCTGGCTCAAGATTAAACATCAGTGTAGTAGGTTCAGGCATTAAGCTCTTTGTCATCACTAACACCCAGGCCAGAATCTAACAGCTCATTGCGGGAGCAGAGAGCTGTGCTCTTCTGTCTCCCACACAGATGGGGCTCGATCCATGGCTGTCAGTTGAAAGAAGGGAGCATCGTTCAGGAAAGTGGTGAAAAGAAGGTGAGAAAGGTCAGAAGAGGGAGACAACACCTAAATCAAAGGAGGCTATAACTAAGGTGCTTGGACAACAGGGTTAGAGAACCAAGCTCAAAGGCAGACAGAAATGTCCTCCCTTGTTGATTATGCTGTTGTTTACAACTTTACTTGGTTCAAAATGTAAAAAGCTGCAGGGTGAAGAATAACCTTTTAAACATGTTTGGCATATTAATGACCATACCCGATCCTAGGCAGGAAGGAAACAGTCATTTTTAGCACAAACAACTACAGTGGAATCAAATACAAACATGAAAAATACTTTCAAAAAGGAAAATGGCAAATGTAATACCAAATTGAAAACACCCTGGTGGCCCAGATGGTAAAGAATCTGCCTGCAACACAGGGTTTGATCTCTGATTAGGAAGATCCCTAAAGAGCTTCTTGAGCAGGATAAGAGGTGAGTGGAAATGCTGACTTAAAACTCAACACTCAAAAAACTAAGATCATGGCATCCGATCCTATCACTTCACAGCAAATAGATAGGGAAAAAGTGGAAACGGTGGCAGATTTTATTTTCTTGGGCTCCAAAATCACAGCAAATGTTGACCACAACCACAAAATTAAAACACTTCCTCCTTAGGAGAAAAGCTATGGCAAACCTAGACAGTATATTAAAAAGCAGAGACATCACTTTGCCGACAAAGGTCTGTATAGTCAAAGCTATGGTTTTTCCACTAGTTGTGTACAGGTGTGAGAGTTGGACCATAAAATAGGCCGAGTGCTGAAGAACTGATGTTTTTTAATTGTGCTGGAGAAGACTCTTGAGAGTAACTTGGATTGCGAGGAGATCAAACCAATCAATCCTAAAGGAAATCAGTCTTGAATATTCATTAGAAGGACTGATGTTGAAGCTGAAGCTCCACCTGATGCAAAGAGCAGACTCACTGGAAAAGACCCAGACACTGGGAAAGACTGAGGGCAGGAGAAGGGGACGACAGAGGACAAGGTGATTGGATGACAGAGGATGAGATGATTGGACGGGATCAGTGACTCAACAGACCTGAGTCTTCACAAACTACAGGAGATGGTGAAGGACCGGAAAGTCCGTCATGCTGCAGTCCCTGGGGTTGCAAAGAGTAGGACACAACTGAGCAACTGAACACCACCACCACCAGCAAATCACTGGAAAACTGAGCCCTCTACATGTATGTGCCTATTTTGCTTCTTAAATTGTCTTTACACCCTGTTCAAGGTCAAAGTCCTCTTTTTACAGCAGAAAACTTTTTTATTTCCTATTATCATCCTATCAACAGATTATCACAGTTGCCCAGCCAATCCCAACTGACTGAGTCGAATTCATTTGATGAATGATGAAAACATTCTTAACACGATTAAAACAAAAGCTATTTGTGTGCCTCGAAAGTATAGTAGGGGAAAAACATCTGCTTTAAAATGGCTAGTAACTACTTAGTAGGTCTGAGGCTTCCTTTTGGGTTGATGAACTGTTCTGCAACGAGATAGTGGTGGTAATTGCACAGCACTGTGAATTTACTAAATTTACTTACTATTCACTAAGTTGAATATTGAAATGGTTGAATGAGGAATTTTTGGTAATAAAATTATTTTGCATATTTACTGTAAAATATCATATTATGGGGATCTATGATCGTTTCATTTAACCAGTTAGATACTGAGTCAAAGCATTTTTTTTAAGATGTATTATTGGGGAATTCCCTGACGGTCTGGTGGTGGGTCTCAGCATTCTCACTGCCGAGGGCCTGGGTTAGCTTCCTGGTCAGGGAACGAAGATCCCACAAGCTGTGCAGTGTGGCCACCCCACCACAAAAAAAATGGATTATTAATAAATGTTCCTGTAGGGTAAACATTTAAGAATGACAATGCTTCCTTCCACTTCAATCTCTCCATATGATATTTTCCAATACTTTTTTCACTCAGATCCCAAAGAAATGATGAGCTTGAGGCAAATTTTTTTTTTGATGTATCAGAAATACCATTCTTGCAATATCACTCCTCGAAAATTTACTCCCAGAAAATATCTTTGTTTTTAGTTATAGAAATGATTGCTCAGACAAGCGGGGTGTAACATGTAGACATAGCCAAGGTTCAATTTCTCCCCCACTAAGGTTAATTTTTTCTTTAAACACACCCCTTTTCCAAAATGACATTTTCAGAATTTTCTGAAAATGATTGGAATTACTTGTCATGCAGTCTCACAAATTTGAGAATCATCTGCTTTACACAATAATTTTCATGCTGTTAGAGGAAAGACTGTAAACATCACAAAATTCCAGCTGTCAGCACCTGATTAGAACAAGGAACAAATCAGAGCCCGGCACAGTGACAGGATTAGATAACATGACCTCCAGGGGCTCTTCCAAGCCCAAGAGCCTCCTTGAATTTTTTTGCTTCCCACAACCTGCTTCCACGTATTCTAGGAAGAAGTTTCCCTTTACCCCAGGTCCTCCGTGCTATGCGGGTGAGTGAGAGCCAGCACCAGAGAGATGAAGGAAAGTGCTACATCCCTACAGACCCTTAAAATCAGGGAGCTGAGAGCCTGACACTTCTGCTGTCACATCAAGGGACAAATCTCCTAGGACCTCTGTACAGCTAATTTAACCTACTTTCCCGTCATCTCATCCGTGGCAGGGCAGAGTGTCTCATGCCTAACTGCCTCTGATAGGGTAAAGTGCACCAGGAGTTATTTTCTGGGGGGGAAAGGACTCAGAGTACTAGGATCCTCTTTATTCCTGGTTGTGCCAAGTCAGCCCAATTTCTGTCTGCTTATAACCGAGATCCGCCGTCTAGACACGTCAAAGACAACCACAAGGTATTTGCAGATCTCAGTGAGAAAAAAGAAATGGTAGAGTGTCTGGAGAAACTTGCAAATTACTTTCTCTGGTTCCTAGGTGGTTAGCGAGACAACCCAGGCCGTGAGATGGTCACATAGAAGGTGCACAAATGCCCCCACTCCAGGACTCTTAGGTGGCCTTTCGGACTAGGGTGATGAGAAGGGCTCACGGGGATAGGTACCCAGGTCTCCTTGCGGCTGAGCCCAGGCACTCTACTTCCGAGCACGTTCTGCACCTGAGAGCCCTTGCCAGATTCCTTCCTGCCACCTGCGTGTACAACCCTCTCTGTTTCTCCCTCCCCTTGCCTTCTGTCCCTTCCTCTTTCTTCTTTGCCCCTCCCTCAAGACTGAAACAGGCCCTGCAGAGCCCACGCAGCCTTCCAGCAACAAGTTGAGCAGGGAAGACTTGTAGCGGGGCAGCAGTGCGAGCACGTGTCCTCAGTAAACACCCTTGGCTGGGGGAGGAACTGGATGCCTTCTCCAGGGACAGAGAGGAAGGTGCCCAAAGGGGCACATGCTGAAGCTGGCCACCCACCCTGGTGAGAGGCCAAGCTGAGACAAGGCAGCACACGTCATGCAGGGCTGGTTGAGAGCGTGGGTTCTGGAGTCGGATGGCCCAATTTCGAATCCCAGCTCTGTTGTTCACTAGATGTAGGACCTGGGACAAGTTGCTTCTCTGAGCAAGTATTTCCTCACTATAAAAGTTGAGATAATCACAACAATGTGAATATAAAATGTGTATGTGAATACACTACTAACTCTACACTCACTTAACATTAGTTATCATAAATTTAATGTTATGTGGTTATTTTTTAAATGGGATGACAATAGGACCTATATCACCAGGCTGTTAGGGCTAGACGAGATAATCCATGCAAAGTACCTGGCACAGAATACATGCTCAGTGAGCACGGGCATTCACTGCAGTGCCATTGATTATCCAGTTGACCACTGGCCTGGCTCTCTGGGCCTGGATTGTAAGCATGGCTCTGGGCTCTGACATAAACTGGAGGGCACACCCCTGCTGTGGAAAGGCTGGTTCTTGAACAGGAAATTTGGACCACATGAGGAAAGGATGGAGCAGTGTGTGAGGGAAAGAGCTGGGGGAATCCTTAAAATTAATCTGGGGACAATGGCAGAATTTCTTTGGAATTTAATGTCCTCCCTTCCAAGAGGAGGTTGACCTAGGATATTCCTAAAGTCTCTTCTCACCATCAGACTTCTGTGACTACCTTGATGACAGGCAAAACTAGGAGTTTCTGAGCTGTGTGGTCTGAGCCCAGCACTGGGGTCTCCTGGGCCTTGTATCTGAGTCTGTGAATGGGGCTAGGGGAGAACTTAACTCTCAGGAGCATCTTGAGGTATCCTATGGTGGAAAGGACTTACCAAAACTTCTGTGGCAGCTTCACCATGGACACACTCTCCAGAAGGAAGGGACTTTGGTTGCTGAATTCGCAAATCTAAATATAACATCAATAATGTCACAGGAAGGCTGGTCTGGAGGAAGCTAGGCCAGGCTGTAGGAAGGAGGAGGGAAGCTAGTGAGGGGACAANATTGCTCAGACAAGCGGGGTGTAACATGTAGACATAGCCAAGGTTCAATTTCTCCCCCACTAAGGTTAATTTTTTCTTTAAACACACCCCTTTTCCAAAATGACATTTTCAGAATTTTCTGAAAATGATTGGAATTACTTGTCATGCAGTCTCACAAATTTGAGAATCATCTGCTTTACACAATAATTTTCATGCTGTTAGAGGAAAGACTGTAAACATCACAAAATTCCAGCTGTCAGCACCTGATTAGAACAAGGAACAAATCAGAGCCCGGCACAGTGACAGGATTAGATAACATGACCTCCAGGGGCTCTTCCAAGCCCAAGAGCCTCCTTGAATTTTTTTGCTTCCCACAACCTGCTTCCACGTATTCTAGGAAGAAGTTTCCCTTTACCCCAGGTCCTCCGTGCTATGCGGGTGAGTGAGAGCCAGCACCAGAGAGATGAAGGAAAGTGCTACATCCCTACAGACCCTTAAAATCAGGGAGCTGAGAGCCTGACACTTCTGCTGTCACATCAAGGGACAAATCTCCTAGGACCTCTGTACAGCTAATTTAACCTACTTTCCCGTCATCTCATCCGTGGCAGGGCAGAGTGTCTCATGCCTAACTGCCTCTGATAGGGTAAAGTGCACCAGGAGTTATTTTCTGGGGGGGAAAGGACTCAGAGTACTAGGATCCTCTTTATTCCTGGTTGTGCCAAGTCAGCCCAATTTCTGTCTGCTTATAACCGAGATCCGCCGTCTAGACACGTCAAAGACAACCACAAGGTATTTGCAGATCTCAGTGAGAAAAAAGAAATGGTAGAGTGTCTGGAGAAACTTGCAAATTACTTTCTCTGGTTCCTAGGTGGTTAGCGAGACAACCCAGGCCGTGAGATGGTCACATAGAAGGTGCACAAATGCCCCCACTCCAGGACTCTTAGGTGGCCTTTCGGACTAGGGTGATGAGAAGGGCTCACGGGGATAGGTACCCAGGTCTCCTTGCGGCTGAGCCCAGGCACTCTACTTCCGAGCACGTTCTGCACCTGAGAGCCCTTGCCAGATTCCTTCCTGCCACCTGCGTGTACAACCCTCTCTGTTTCTCCCTCCCCTTGCCTTCTGTCCCTTCCTCTTTCTTCTTTGCCCCTCCCTCAAGACTGAAACAGGCCCTGCAGAGCCCACGCAGCCTTCCAGCAACAAGTTGAGCAGGGAAGACTTGTAGCGGGGCAGCAGTGCGAGCACGTGTCCTCAGTAAACACCCTTGGCTGGGGGAGGAACTGGATGCCTTCTCCAGGGACAGAGAGGAAGGTGCCCAAAGGGGCACATGCTGAAGCTGGCCACCCACCCTGGTGAGAGGCCAAGCTGAGACAAGGCAGCACACGTCATGCAGGGCTGGTTGAGAGCGTGGGTTCTGGAGTCGGATGGCCCAATTTCGAATCCCAGCTCTGTTGTTCACTAGATGTAGGACCTGGGACAAGTTGCTTCTCTGAGCAAGTATTTCCTCACTATAAAAGTTGAGATAATCACAACAATGTGAATATAAAATGTGTATGTGAATACACTACTAACTCTACACTCACTTAACATTAGTTATCATAAATTTAATGTTATGTGGTTATTTTTTAAATGGGATGACAATAGGACCTATATCACCAGGCTGTTAGGGCTAGACGAGATAATCCATGCAAAGTACCTGGCACACAATACATGCTCAGTGAGCACGGGCATTCACTGCAGTGCCATTGATTATCCAGTTGACCACTGGCCTGGCTCTCTGGGCCTGGATTGTAAGCATGGCTCTGGGCTCTGACATAAACTGGAGGGCACACCCCTGCTGTGGAAAGGCTGGTTCTTGAACAGGAAATTTGGACCACATGAGGAAAGGATGGAGCAGTGTGTGAGGGAAAGAGCTGGGGGAATCCTTAAAATTAATCTGGGGACAATGGCAGAATTTCTTTGGAATTTAATGTCCTCCCTTCCAAGAGGAGGTTGACCTAGGATATTCCTAAAGTCTCTTCTCACCATCAGACTTCTGTGACTACCTTGATGACAGGCAAAACTAGGAGTTTCTGAGCTGTGTGGTCTGAGCCCAGCACTGGGGTCTCCTGGGCCTTGTATCTGAGTCTGTGAATGGGGCTAGGGGAGAACTTAACTCTCAGGAGCATCTTGAGGTATCCTATGGTGGAAAGGACTTACCAAAACTTCTGTGGCAGCTTCACCATGGACACACTCTCCAGAAGGAAGGGACTTTGGTTGCTGAATTCGCAAATCTAAATATAACATCAATAATGTCACAGGAAGGCTGGTCTGGAGGAAGCTAGGCCAGGCTGTAGGAAGGAGGAGGGAAGCTAGTGAGGGGACAAGGACTGCTGCATGCAGAAAACAGAACAGTCGCTCAAAGCGGCATTCTGTTTCAAAATGACCGTCAGTAGCCAGAGACTTCAGTTTTGAGACAGAAATTATCCAAAGGGAAATTATTTTGTGTGAATTAGAGATGCTTCCCCATCCCGCACCCCCCGCCTCCCGCCCCATCTGTCTCTCTCTGCCCTTCGGTCTGACACAGGTCAGATGAGTCTGTCGTGTGACACGGTGGCAGAGGGGACCTTCCTCCTACATCACCAGAGGCAGGGCTCGTGTCATAGCAGCTCTGAATCCACACGTGCCTTGCTTGGTCTGCTCACTGAATACTGTGGAATAACTAAAACAAATACATGTCTTGCATAAAACAAATGATAATATTAGATTTTAAGGGGAAGACCCTACCCTCAAGTCAGTTGTTGTTCTTTAGTCACTAAATTGTGCCCGACTCTTTTGGTACACCATGGACTATAGCTCACCAGGCTCCTCTGTCCATGGGATTCTCAAGGCAAAAATACTGGAGTGGGTTGCCATTTCTTTCTCCAGGGAATCTTCCCAACCCACAGATTGAACCTGAGTCTCCTGCACTGTAGGCAGATTTTTAACCATCTGAGCCATCAAAGAAGCCCCTAAAACATTTGCTGCTGCTATTGCTAAGTCGCTTCAGTCTTGTCGGACTCTGTGCGACCCCATAGACGGCAGCCCACCAGGCTCCCCCGTCCCTGGGATTCTCCAGGCAAGAACACTGGAGTCTGTTGCCATTTCCTTCTCCAGTGCATGAAAGTGAAAAGTGAAAGTGAAGTCGCTCAGTTGTGTCCGACTCTTCGAGACCCCATGGACTGCAGCCCACCAGGCTCCTCCGTCCATGGGATTTTCCAGGCAAGAGTACTGGAGTGGTGTGCCATTGCCTTCTCCTAAAACATTTAGTTGTATCCAAATTTTGAAGACCTTTGATTGTCAAGATAATGAATGTGTACCTTATCCTGCAAGAAACAGGGAGAATCAATGACTATCCATGAGTAGAGTGACATGATAAAAGGAGCAATTTAGGAAAATGAACCTGGAGAAGGGGAGAGGCTAAAGGGAAGGAGACAAGATAGGGGAGCACAGAGGAATGGACAGAGAAGATGGGGTACACATATACAATGACTGTTACTCAGCCGTGAAAAGAATGAAATAATGCCACTTGCAGCAACAAGGACGGCCCTAGAGACTGCTGTACCGAGTGAAGTCAGACACAGAGAGAGACACACCATATGATACTGCTTATATGAGGGATCTAAGAAAAAATGATGCAAATGAACTTATTTACAAAACAGAGATGGACTCATAAACTTGGAGAGTGAACTTGTGATGGCAGGGGAGACAGGTTGGCAGGGGACAAATAGGGGGCTTGGGATTGACATATACACACTGCTATGTTTAAAGTGGCTAACTGGCAGGGACCTACTGTGTAGCACAGGGAACTCTGCTCAAATTCTCCTTCCATTTGAAGGAGAATTTGAAAGGGAGTGGATACATGTGTATAACTGAGTTGCTGCGCTGTACACCTGAACATAGCACAGAATTGTTTATCAACTGTACCTTAATATAAAATTAAAAGTCATTTTTTTAAGAAAATATGGGGTTGGGGCACAATGGCTGCAGCTGTAGGAATGAACAGGAGGGTAAAGAGAAGGGTAAAATTTGTCTAAATATGAATTGATATAACTAGTGATAGGAGATGAATAGTCAGAGAAAAGTAAAAAAAAAGTTGGAAATTTCAAGAGCACCATATTATTTAATTACTTATTAAATTTAATAACAAAATGTACCATAAAATGACTAGTAGCATCTTAAAAATAAGTCCTGAGTCAATAAGTGAGATCATTAAAACTCCTGAAAAAGGAGGAAGTCAGCTAAGCAGACCTAGTGATGATCACTGCAATTTTAAAAGTCTGTTCATGGTATGAAGTGGTCAAGAGACCAGATTTTTTTTTTTTTTTTNATACCATAAAATGACTAGTAGCATCTTAAAAATAAGTCCTGAGTCAATAAGTGAGATCATTAAAACTCCTGAAAAAGGAGGAAGTCAGCTAAGCAGACCTAGTGATGATCACTGCAATTTTAAAAGTCTGTTCATGGTATGAAGTGGTCAAGAGACCAGATTTTTTTTTTTTTTTTTGCCTCTCTTTCTATATATATACACCAAATAAAGCATTAGAGATTTCTACTCCAAACTGATCTTAGAAACATGTACGTTGGATATACCAGGCCAGTTGTGAGGAGAGCAGATCGATGTCTTAAGAGTACCCAACTGAGTAGATGTAGATAATTCACAGTTCAGAGAGAGGCTGAATAACTCTCGGTCAAGACAAAAAGCCAGGCTTGGTTCAGCAGACACTGGAGAACTGCTGTAGGCCCTAGAAGAGAGAGCAGCCTGGTGAAAGCTGGGTTTTAGAAACGTGAGCTGAATCAACCCTGACAAGCCTTCAGGGCATGGACTGGAGCGGTCCAGTGCCAGAGGCAGCTTTTTCGTGGTGTGAAGGGGAAGCTGTAGGCTTGGATCTTGGTTGCAGGAGAAGGACCAGCCCAGTGCATACTGAAAGGATGAAGCTCCAGAACTGGGCTTGAGGTTAGGATGTGGGGATGAAGAAGGAGGAAGGATTTGCCTTGTTCTTTTTGTTTGTGAAGAGTTGCTTGAATATGAAGACTTCTTTAATCCATTCCTAAATCCAGATTAAATAGGGATTTTCTCAGACAAACATTGCTTCGCAGTCCACCTTTTCTCGAAAAACAGTGAGAAAAACATCATAAAGCTTGCCTTCTCATGATTCTTTGTGAGTACACTAAGGAGCTAAAAACAAGATATTTTCTGGGTTTTTTTTCTACAAAACTTTAAAGAAAGCACTTCTTGCAGATGATACCATCTTTCAAATCATCTATATTTAATAAAAATTATTAGAAAGGTATTAATGAAATATGACTTTACTTGGAGTACTCTTTGATGGTCTGGCCATATGCAGCTGCCTTTCCAGTGAACTTCATGCCCACTCTGGTTCTAGGAGAGTTCTGCATCCCACCAGTCCATCCTTCCATGCCAGTCAGCCAGGCTGGGGAGCATTTTCAGTCAATCCTCCCTGCCACTACCAAAAAACAAACAAAAAAAAACACCCCAGAACTACCACGAACAGCAATAATAAAAACCAGTTCTGGAGTACCTTCCAGTCTGGAGAATATCTATCCAAGCTCATTCTACAATGACCATCTGTTGCCTACAGCCGCCATTATAGTAGCATACGAGATGGTTTCACTGCCCTAAAAATCCTCTCTTCCACCTACTCATCCTTCCTTCCCTCTTCCTGAACTCCTGACAACCACTAATCTTTTTACCATCTCTATGGTTTTGTCTTTTCCAAATTCTGGGTGGAATCATACCTTATGTAGACCTTTGCAAACTGAATTCTTTGACTTAGCATATATCACATTTTTAATCAGAAATCATCAGAAATTAAAAACTATGCAACATATACAACCAGCCACTATTTACCTCTGAGTCCAAAAAAGAAAAGAAAAATGGTTCTCTTTTGCCATTCAAATTACACTTGTCCTATCCCTCTTTTACAGACTCCCTGCGCCTGGGATTCTGGGAGTCCCAGGCTGCTTGTACCTCCCACATCTTCCCCCTGGCTCTCGCCTATCTCCAGATCCATTCACCAGTCTCCTAGGGGCCATCCTGGTGCAGATGGCATCCTCTAGGTTCCATCTGGATTTCTTGGGCTCCTTCCACCTCTGGCCACAGACTCATCCCTTCCTCACAGTCCTAAGAGAGTTATGAATGTGTAATAAAACTTCACTGAAGTTTGAGGAATAAGAAAAGGGAAGTACATCACAAAGATTTTTGTATTTTGTATTTTTGTTACTAGTCAAGGCTTCACTCAGTGTCCTGGACCCTACCTCAGGCTCTCTCTGCTTTGCTCCCAGCCAGAGAACACTTCAAGTGCCAGCTCGCCTCTGCATGGTGAGAATGAACACTTCTAGGAGTCAACTCAACCTGTAGTTGATGGACTAGCAACCAGGAGGCCCCAAGAAGACAGGAGACATCCTAGTACCAGAGCCCAAGACCTGTTTACCACATCCTCATTTTCCTCACTTGCAGTTTCTAGACTGGAGTCTGCAGGATGAGCGACAGTGAGGCAGCCCATCCCCCATAGATGGGGCTATGGCCGTGTCTTAGTCCTAACAGCACCACATTCTAAGTTCTTCCATATTAGAGCTCCGTATTAGGAATGGCAACATCTCAGCCTGGTGCTCTGCTAGGAGTGGGTCTGGTAGCTTTTGGATTATTGCACAGTGTGAGGGGCACATAGGCCCTTTATCTCCACTCTGCAGCTGCTGCAAACTATGGTTCAAGAAAAAAAGCATATGAATAAGATAAATAAAAATACACAGGCACCAGGTAGTCTAAATTCACACAGAGAAAAATCAAGTCTCATAAAGAAGTGATCTAGTAAAGTCTAGTAAAGCATGAGTCCAGATTGGGTTATCCAACTGACCCCTCAGTTTCTCTGTCTGAAACTCTGCACTTGGGCTAATGAGGATTTTAATTTTCTGCTAGCAGGTATTTGCTTTATTTGGCACAACTGAAAAGTTTGCAGTGGAAAAGGGTATGATCATCACAGCAACAACAATCACAGTTGTGCTCAAAGGGTGGGCTCCTGACAGGTAGAGTCAGCACCACCTGGGGACTTGTAGGAAATCCAAATTCTCCAGCCCCACTACAGACCTGCCTGATCAGAAACCCCAGGGGTTGGAGTGAAACTCTGGGTTTCCAAGGAACTCTGGGTGATTCTGGTACAGTTTAGTGTGAGAACCACCAGTCTGTCAGATTCTGAAGCCTCTAAACTCTTCTTTGAAGACAAAAAACTGCTTGTAACTTTCAATGATCTTTCCTCTCTCAAGACATCATGGGATCTAAATGAGATCCTGGTTCAGTCAGGGCCACATTACTCCAGTGTGCTGGTAAATAGCTAAGTTTATTGATATTAACCCAAAAGCTTGAAAAAAAATTTAAAACAACAGGAAAGGAGAGAATATAATATTCAACTTGGTTTATATAAGGAATAATAATTATTTATATGACCTGCTCACTATTTTGAATGTGAAAATGTCATACTGCTTAAAAATAACATATTAATGCTGTTTTAAAATGCAGATATGTGTAGATAAGCTTTGTCCTTCATTGTATTTTGCTAACGTAAGCATGGCTATCTCTTCACAACTTTAAAAGATGAAAACATTGAGATCCCATTATCCTTCTCCTAGCCTTGCAAGAATATCTCTGAAAGGGATAATCAAAGTGCAGCTACTTTATGCCTTACTTATTTTCACCGACACACAGCTTATCACAGTGAAACAACTGTTGTTCAACTCAAGAGCATCCTCTCCTGAAACAGGCCAGTTGCATATTTCTTTGCTATTGCTTATCCTCCAAGTTGTGCTAGAAGGCAAAAAGTGCTCCAGAATGGAGCAGAAGATACTAAAGAAGGCAGCAAAAGCTGTGCATCACACGGTGCGTGAAGAGTTGATAAAGTGAGCTGAGGGTATCACCGCATCTTCTCGGTCTGGGGGATGCCGACTTG
Source organism: Neotragus moschatus (assembly GCA_006410615.1). Taxonomy (NCBI): domain Eukaryota; kingdom Metazoa; phylum Chordata; class Mammalia; order Artiodactyla; family Bovidae; genus Neotragus; species Neotragus moschatus. The sequence goes on from SJYA01002991.1 coordinate 726,704, forward strand.
TACCACGTAACAAGGTTGGCAGCTGCAACTGAGCAGTCTGTGGATGGCAGGATTTGAGTGGAGGAGATGCAGAGGGAGGAAAAAAATTTAAACACAGAACATGTAGTTTGTGAAACAATTCAACCATTTGCTTAAATTATAGATTATAATTAATAGTCTATCAGTTCAGTTCAGTCACTCAGTCGTGTCTGACTTTTTGCGATGCCATGAACTGCTATAATTAAAAGTAATTATGAAATGCCAAGAAGCATCAGCTACCTAGCTGCATAATTGAAAAAATTACATCAAACTTTTTGCAACAATTTACATATGACTATTCACACCTACAGCAAAGTCACTTATACAGATCAGCGTCTGGCTCCCTATTACTCTGCCTGTATCCCCTCTTCATGAACCTCCGATAGGATTCTTCACTCCGGTTCATCTCGCCCTTCAATCCAGTTAGGCCTTAAGTAGGGTAAAGACATCCCACTTGGCTATTGCTGGCTTACAACTAGAGTGCCCTCTGCTCCCCACTTGAAAGTATTCAGTTTCTTCCTAATCAATCCATTTCACTCTCTCTCTCAGTCTCACTTCCTCTCTCCTCCTAGGCCTCCTATCTTTATTTCACCCCCTCATTCCTCTATCTCACAGGTGCTTTACAGTTCCTCAGCAAAAGGAGAAAAGGGTTTGCACAGATGTGTGTGAACAAATTCTAGAACGCTGTATGGTTCTGAGGCAACTTGACGTCCAGCTGGAGGACGCCCATGTGTGTCTCTGATAGCCCAGGTGGTCCTCTTCTCTCTCATCCGTCCTGTTCTCTCTGCTGCTGAGCCTGGTGCTTAGCTGAGCTCTCATACATGTGGAATCAACACACCCAGCCTCCCTAACTGGTGGTGTAAGATATGGTCTCATTTCCTTTGTTACCCAAACTATGAAATGGCACTGAACTTCTCATATTCAAACTTGAACCCCTCATTGGGTTGCGCAGTCATGTAGATAATTCTCCAAGGTGTAGCCTCAGGAAGTCTCTCTTATCTTTCTACTCCACCCTCCAGCTTGTCCTCCCACTGCGATCCACCCCTCAGTGCCAATGAAACACACCTTCCCCACAGCCCGATCAAAGCCAGGCTACAACTCCTGACAGGATACCATTGAAGATCTGGGGACAATAAAGGGAATTACCTCACTGAAAAGGGCTACTGATGGCACGGTAGATGGTTCTTCTCAGAGCAGAGGCCCAGACCCAGTCTCGGGTTCAGGGCCACCTACCTCCCCACCCCTCCTGCTTCACACTGTAGAAAAGCCCTCAGGTTTTTCTGTGCTTTTCAGGTCTACAGGTCCTAATGATCATTGGACCTAGAAGGGAAAAGAGCTCCCCTAAATGCCCAGTCTATGTTACCATTTCTTGTTTGACAATCTCTCTTTTCCCAAGATAGTTGAGAGTAGGAAAATCCACTGTGCAGTAAATGTCCCATCACCATGATGTCTGACGGCTCTCAGGAAATAGCCACAGCAGAATACCAGCCCAAAAGAGTTGTTGTTCAGTCACTAAGTCGTGTCTGACTCTGCAGTCCCATGGACTGCAGCACACCAGGATTTTCTGTTCCTCACTATCTCCCAGAGTTTGCTCAAATTCATGTCCATTCAATCGGTGATGTTATCTAACCATCTCATCCTTTGTCACCTCCTTCTCTGCCTGCCCTAAGTCTTTCCCAGCATCAGGGTCTTTTCCAATGAGTCAGTTGTTCACATCAGGTGGCCAAAGTATTTGAGCTTCAGTATCAGTCCTTCCAATGAATATTCAGGGTTGATTTCCTTTAGGATTGGCTGGTTCGATCTCCTTGCTGGTCCAAGAGACTCTCAAGAGTCTTCTCCAGCACTACAATTCAAAAGCATCAATTCTTCAGTGCTCAATCTTCCTTATGGTCCAACTCTGACATCTGTACAGGACTACTGGAAAAACCTAGGTTAATTTCAACCTGAAATTAACACTTAGTGGGGGACACCAACAGGTCAGGCCAGGCAGAGCTCCTTTGACAAGCTGTCCTCTCATCCTCTCAACTGCTCCATCCCTACACCAAAAATCTTTGCAGCATATACATTGTAAATCCATACGTGGCCCAAGAGAATATTTCTCCCAGATTCCAGTTCCTGTCAACAGGGTTTCATACACTTATGCTAAGCTTAACTGTGTATCACTCCTCCTAATAGCTAATAGAGAGCCTAGCTTCCAGAGTGGGAGAAATCTGCATTTTTTAAATGGAAAAACTCCATTTCCTCCTAGAACAATGGCTATATACAGCTCTTTGTGCGCTCAGTCATGTCCAATTCTTTGTTGCTCCATAGACTGTAGACTGCCAGGCTCCTCTTTTCACGGTATTTTCCAGGCAAGAATACTGGAGTGGTTGCCACTTCCTACTCCAGGGGATCTCCTAACCAGGGATCAGACTGGTGCCTCTTGCTCTCCTGCACTGGCAGGCAGATTCTTTACCGCTAGTGCCGCTTCGGAAGCCCCATATACAAGCTTTGTATTTCATTAACTAAAATGCCCAATGAAATTGTTTCCTCAGAAGAAAGGAAAGCCTTGCCTGAAAGGTAAATTCATGTATGTTACTCTTTCAAGGCAGAACCATGTGAAATTTTATTTAGCTGTATTCTAAATTAGAAAGTCATTATGAAGGAATCAAAACATGGTCCTATACGCTGACCTTTTTTCTAATTCATAAACTTTTCTAACTGCCATTGGCCTTGAAAACAACCATGTAACAATTTTTTGCATATCTTTCTACAAAGCTATGCACACACCAGCACACATGTGTATACGTCTTTTTTCCTACAGAAAACATACATGCATATTCTGAATTGTCCTTCTTTCCTTTCATCTCATCCTCCATTTTCATTTAACTTAATAATATCTCAAGATTTTTTTACATATTAGCAATAGAGGTGTATTTTTTATGGCCTGTGGTATTCCATTTATGGCTTTATCAATGTGTATTTAAGAAGTTCCCTTTTAATAATCAATGGGCATTTAGGTTGTTTCCAGGTGTTTTGGTGGGAGAGGCAGGAAGGATTAGAGTTATTACACCTATCTGGAATAAACATTCTGATGCGTATGTTTGTATAGTTTGTGACTATGTCCATAAGGTAAATTCCTAGCAGTGGGACCTCCAGGTCAAAAGGCAAGGTGGTTTTACATTTTGACAGATATTGATTGTACTAATTTATATTCCCAAGAATATCTGTATTCTTATATACTTGCCAACCCTGGGGATTATTATACTTATTAAGTTTTGCCAGTCTGATAATCAGAATATTATACCTCACTGTTCCCATTTAGATTTCTTTAAATATGTGATATTAAATAACTTTTTATTGATTTGTTGGTCACTTTTTTTTCTTAGCTTTGTGTTCACATCTTTTGCTCATTTTTCCATGAATTGTTAAACATTTTTTTTTTTTTTTTTTACTGAGTGGTAAGATGCTTTTTTCCACTCTAGTACTCTTGCCTGGAAAATCCCATGGACGGAGCAGCCTGGTAGGCTGCAGTCCATGGGATCTCTAAGAGTCGGACAAGACTGAGTGACTTCACTTTCACTTTTCACTTTCATGCATTGGAGAAGGAAATGGCAATCCACTTGGGGAGCCTGATGGGCTGCTGTCTGTGGGGTCGCACAGAGTCGGACACGACTGAAGTGACTTAGCAGCAGCAGCAGCAAGATGCTTTTTTAATCAAAACATGTAGTTCTTCTTATATGTGCTGCAAACGTTTCTTCCAGAATCTTTTGATTTTGTGCACATTACTTTTTGCTCTGCAGAAGTTTCAAATATTTATGCAACCAGATTCATTCATCAGTTTCTTTATGACTTTTGTGTATGTACAACTTTTAAGTGACAATTTTTCCAGATTCTACCTAGTAAAGTTAACCTGCTCACAAAAATTCTTAAGCCTGATTTCTGTCTATACTGTGTTCTTCAAGGTAGCTCCATCTTTGTCGGTCTGAGGACAGTAAGTGATAAATGGTGAGGCTTCTGGTAGCTTATGACTCCTCACAACAGACAGATCTGGGAGTCGGAATTTCTCCTCGAGCCTGAGACTGACCCAGACTTCAGTGGGTCCATGCATGGCCTGATGACCACACTCTTTATAGATTCAGTCACACCTTCCCTCTGCTCAAGTAGTAAATGGCCAGCTTAACTGAATAAAATATAATTCATGCTATTTGGGGGTTTATTTATTTGGGGCTTTTTTCTTGTACTCAAGAAGGATAAAAGACTTAAAAATCAACCTAGTTATTAATATTTTATGTTTCACTTCATTTCATATAGGCAACTTCAAAAGATGGTCCATGATATCAAGAACAATGAAGGCGGAATAATGAACAAGATCAAAAAGTAAGTCAGACGCCATAGCACTATGTGAGCACTTATTTATGTAAATAACGTCTTATGCCAGCCTGCAGTAAGTGGAAGAAAACAAAGTTCTCTGTTACTCAGGTGAGAAATGACAATCTCTCTAGCATGTGACACTTTCTTACTCATGGCTAAAGTCGTGGTGGTCAGACCCACATTCAGGAAACATGGTGAATGAGTGGCTGGTGCTCAGGCGCCTTGCTTTTCTCTCTCACTCCTGGACAGCTGAGTTATGTCATTCAAGGTGCTTGGCAAACATCAAAAGAGACGCCTATAGAAGCCAGACAATCAGCTTCTTTGACCATTTAGCTAAGGGCCACTAAGATGCGTTTCTGTTTTGGAGAAATTCAAAAGAGAAATTGCAAGAACACAGCCTGATTTCTTTAGGATGCCGTAACTGTTTTCCATATTTTGATTTCTGCTTTTTCAATTATGACCTTGAAATGGTGTTTTCAATGGACACCTGGAGAAGGAAAGTTAGAATTCCAAATCTTCGTACACATACACACACACAGACACACACCTCTCACGTTTTGTTTTTTATTTTTGCAGAGAATAGAAATTGTACATATGCATACCTGAATTTGCCACTCGAAATTTAACTCAAGAGGAAAGGGGAAATGGTAGTCTGTTAAGTTTTTGTTTAAGGCTTTTTTGTTTTTATGAAAGTAATACAGATTCACTAGGGGGAAAAAATCAGAGTTCAGAATTGCATGAAGGAAAAATCTCTCACTTCTCCTATTCCCACCCTACCCTGCTCCCCAGAAATGGACACAGCATGAGTGAGTTTGGTATAAATATCTGTATGTGTATGTTCACACACTCACATACACGCATTGGCATAGTTGTAGTCCCTAAATATACATTACATAATGCATATAGTTTCATCATGAGTGGCATCATGCCACACACCCATTCTGCCAAATTGCTTTGTTTCATGGTTTTAATTAATGCTATATAGTGGGCATTTTTCTTTGTTAGCACATAAAAGTAACCATAAATATTTTAAACAGATAATTAATAGTCTACTATAAATATATTATCATTTATTTAACCACCTATATACTGGTGGATTTCTTTGAAGTAGGAGTAGGAGTTTAAATGTACATTTTGGAAGACAATTTGATAATATCTATGAAAGTTTTATGGCCATTTCTTTTAGTTTACCTGTCATAAATAATACTTCAATAAATATCCTCTGCAGACTTTTGAGTATACCAGAAAACTAATGAAGTGAAATCTCTAGCTTCTGGATAGGATTTGTGCCCTTGAGATTTTGATTGATATTACCAAATCACTGCCCCCCAGTTTTGTACTACTGGTTGTCGGTGGTTTAGTCAATTCATACCCGACTCTTGCAACCTCATGAACTGTAGCCTGCCAGGCACCTCTGTCCATGGGGTTCTCCAAGCAAGAATACTGAAGTGGGTTGACATTTCCNGTTCTGGATGTGGACAAGTCTATCCAGCCCTCACTGAGAACCACAGGACTACAGACACTGATGATAACTTTTCCTCTACAGATGACAACTGAAACCAAATCTCAACCTTAAAGAATGATGACTATTTTATTTTTTTCTACCACTGATTAAGATAGTATTAAATCAGATAGTTGACTTTTCCTTGAGCACTAATGAAATTTTATCACGCTGAGAAATGCTGACCGGCATACCAAGCCTGGTCACTGACTCACGGGACCACTTTTTAGAACTCTTTAGGTGAGCGAGGATTTATTAACCTCACAGTGCCAATCAATCAGCAAGTCTAGACAGCTGGGTGGGGATTCCTTTGCAATTTGGAGCTAAAAACTTAAGTACCCTGACCTTTAAAATCTACCTAGTTTGTCTATGGCCATTATCACCTTGAACATACCCAGTCTTGTCTAAAATCTACCTAATCAAAAATTGATAAAAACAAATACATTTCCTCCCACCCCAGAGTTCCAAAAAANCTTAAGTACCCTGACCTTTAAAATCTACCTAGTTTGTCTATGGCCATTATCACCTTGAACATACCCAGTCTTGTCTAAAATCTACCTAATCAAAAATTGATAAAAACAAATACATTTCCTCCCACCCCAGAGTTCCAAAAAAGAAAAGAAATCAAAGTAGACTGTACCTGTTAAGTCCAAAGGCTTGATTTTTTTTATACCTTAGTACCCTAGAGTCCAAATTTTCCCCCGGGTCTCCAGTATATCAGATTGTAGGTCAGCATTGCTTAAGGTTACCCCACTCCCACACACCACACACAGGGCTCCCTTTCCACTTGGAAACCTCCTGTGATGACCTCCCAAGCCTGCTTGAGCCCATCAGGAGAGACAGCCCTGGAGCAATGTAGATGTGATCCCTTTCCTGTGGCTTCCTAAGTCTGTCCTGGTAGCCACACAGTGCAAGATTTAAAAAATTTTAAAAAGTGGAAATAGAGTTGTTCTGTGCAACTTCAAGGAATAGAATAAGATGTTAGGTCATTGGTTTCTTTCTAAAATAAACATCTCCAGCTGCTTCAGCTGTACCACACATTCTTTGATTAACTCCACAAATATTACACTAATGTCCTGTTTGATACTCACTATGCTAGATATATAATGAGAAACAAAATATAGTTCTGGACCTGAAAGAACCTAATGACTAGTGGGAAATCAGATAATAAATCAGAATGCAAACTGATAAACACAAATATCCCAACGTGGTAACTGCTGTGAAGGAAGATGGCAGACACAGTGACAGGGAATCTGTATAGGGTGGGGGAACAACTTGAGTAGTCAGGGAAGGTCTCTCTGAGAGGGTGCCATTCAATTTGAAACCTGGAGAGTTAGCAGGAACATTTGTTACTTTGTAGATGACCCAATGGCACTGGAGATGCTGAACACAAACACTAGGAGCTCAGGCAATTCGACCTATCTGACTTTAGGATGGATGTCTCCTGATGGTCCTCTCACGCTCAACCATCTCCTTGTTCATCCCCTCGCCCAGGTCCCTTCTTTTCCTCTACCTTTTACTTGGGCAGAAGACAGGGAGCATTCACGATTTACTTACCCTTTTGCCTAACCACACATGCTGTGATCATCCATGATTCCTCCTTTTCACTCAACCTCTATGAAAAAAAATTCAAATCAAACTCTTAATCTTATTTATTCTCTTTAAATATCTCTCAAATATTTTTGCCCCTTTGTATTTACAAAGTTATAGCTCAGACTCTGCTCATCTCTTGCTTGTAATAGAACAAAGCCTCTAAATAGTCTCCTGAATTGTTAATTTCATGGGGTCTTTTCTGTCTCCACCAGAGAACTGCTCTGAAATACCTTTGCTTAAGTATTTTCATGGTTTTACATCATCATCAAGAGGACCCACAAACAAGATCCTTCAAGGTTCAGCCACTAAATGACTGTGTAACCTTGGACAACTCTTTTCTCGTTTCTCAATCATGCAGGGCTGAACCAGAAAACCTGTTAGGTTCTCACCAGAGCCAACACTCTGGAAGAAACAAGTCCTGGGAGCCCAGGGCCTAGTGATGAAGCAGTGTCTCCTAACCTTCCCTGACTTTAGGACTCCACCGCTTTCAATCTCCCTGATGCTCAGAAATGTTCCCTTTCTTGACCTCAGACACCTGCTCTTTTCCCTGAAACTCCCCAAATAGTCTTGATATCAGTACCTTTNTTTCTCAATCATGCAGGGTTGAACCAGAAAACCTGTTAAGTTCTCACCAGAGCCAACACTCTGGAAGAAACAAGTCCTGGGAGCCCAGGGCCTAGTGATGAAGCAGTGTCTCCTAACCTTCCCTGACTTTAGGACTCCACCGCTTTCAATCTCCCTGATGCTCAGAAATGTTCCCTTGCTTGACCTCAGACACCTGCTCTTTTCCCTGAAACTCCCCAAATAGTCTTGATATCAGTACCTTTGTACTTAATCTCTCTTGTGACACTGAAATGTAGTCAGGTCTTCTAAGTCTTTGCTGTGTGTGTGTGTGTGTGTGTGCATGCGTGTGTGTGTGAGAGAATGTATGTGTGTATGTGTGTGCTGGTCGCTCAGTCATGTCTGACTCTGTGTGACCCTATGGACTGTAGCCCACCAGGCTCCTCTGTCTGTGGGTTTCTCCAGGCAACAATCCTGAAGCGGGTTGCCAGGTCCTTCTCCAAGGGATCTTCCTCGCCCCAGGATCGAACCCAGGTCGCCCACACTGCAGGCAGATTCTTTACCGTCTGAGCCACCAGGGAAGCCCCAAAGATGTAATTCCTAGCCTGGCAGCATCAGCATCACCCAGGAGCTTATTAGAAATGCAGAATCTCTGCTCCACCCTAGAACTACTGGATCAAAATTTGTTTTAACAAGAACTCCAGAGAGTTTGAATGTATATTAAATTTGAGAAGGCCTGCTATAAATCACCAACTCTGTCCTTATTGATTCTCCTAAACTGAAAGACAAATCTATTGAAATTCTAGAATCTCTAAAATTTATCCTATTGTTTCAACAGACCAATATTGTCTTGCCTAGTCCCCCTGCTTTTACACTCAATCCCTGGAAAATGTCCTTTGGGCAAGACTACCATCATCACCTGCAGTTAGTACCCCCCTTGCCACTTCCTGCCCCGCCCCAACTCATGTCCCAGGAGCATTTTGGGCTATTTCTCCTGAGCCTTGAGGTCCTTGTGCAGCTGCAAGCTGGGGCCTCAGAAACCAGCCCTGACAGTTTCCCCTGAACCCATAGAGTCTTCAAGGACGTTGGAGGCCCCAGTGTTTGGAGATACTAGCCCACCAGATCTCCTGAGTCCAGAAAGCCAGTCAAGTGCTTCCTAGAGGCCTATGCAGATTTGGTCCATCCAAGACTTCTGAAGCAGTCCCATCTGTTTGCTCTGGATGATAGATTTATGTCTTCTGTCCAGTCCCAGAAGCTAATGGCTTCCCAAACCCATTAAGCCAAGGTGGAGAGTGTGTTGACCTTGGTGATACTGACCTTCAGGAAGCAGAGGATAGAAATGGCCAGAGCCCCCTAGAGGTCAGCAGAAGCATCATCACAGTCCCTTTCATTAGAAGGTGGAAGGACAAACCTTGAATCTTAGAAACAGTGGAGGCCTGGACCTCCTACAGATGCAAGCAGGTTAGGCCAGTGTGCAGCCTGCTGCTCTCACTCCAGACCCCACAGTCTACTTGGGCTCTGAGGAAAGAACATTGTTTGCAGGAACATCACTGTCCACCAAGCAAACTGTATTATTCCCGCGCAGCTGGCATTGATGGGGGAAGGGAAGCTATTTAGAACATACTGGGTGTTTACTCTGATCTGGACGTTGTGCTAAGCTCTTTATAGACATTCGGTTCAGTTCAGTTCAGTTCATTCACTCAGTCACGTCCAACTCTTTGTGACCCCATGGACTGCAGCACGCCAGACTTTCTTGTGCATCACCAACTCCTGGAGCTTGCTCAAACTCATGTCCATCTAGTTAGTGATATTGTCCAACTGTCTCATCCTCTGTCATCTCCTTCTCCTCATGCCTTCAGTCTTTCCCAGGATCAAGGTCTTTTTTAATTAGTCAGCTCTTCACATCATGTGGCCAAAGTATTGGAGTTTCAACTTTAGCATCAGTCCTTCCAATGAACATTCAGGACTGATTTCCTTTAGGATTGACTGGTTGGATCTCCTTACAGTCTAAGGGAGTCTCAAGAGTCTTTTCCAACACCACAGTTCAAAAGTATCAATTCTTCACCGCTCAGCTTTCTTTCTAGTAGTCACGTATGGATGTGAAAGTTGGACTATAAAGAAAGCTGAACACCGAAGAGTTGATGCTTTTGAATTGTGGTGTTGGCGAAGACTCTTGAGAGTCCGTTGGACTGCAAGGAGATCCAACCAGTCCATCCTAAAGGAGGTCAGTCCTGGGTGTTCATTCGAAGGACTGAAGTTGAAGCTGAAACTCCAGTACTTTGGCCACCTGATGTGAAGAGCTGACTCATTGGAAAAGACCTTGATGCTGGGAAAGATTGAGGGCAGGAAGAGAAGGGGATGACAGAGGATGAGATGGTTGGATGGCATCGTTGACTCGATGGACGTGGGTTTGGGTGGCCTCCAGGAGTTGGTGATGGACAGGGAGGCCTGGTGTGCTGCGGTTCATGGGGTTGCAAAGAGTCAGACATGACTGAGCGACTGAACTGAACTGAACAGCTTTCTTTATGATCCAGCTCTCACCTCAATACATAACTACTGAAAACACCATAGCTTTGCTCATTTAATCTCTCATTGTGCTCGTGCTAAGTTACTTCAGTCGTGTCTGATTCTTTGTGACCCTCTGGATTGTAGCCTGCCAGGCTCTTCTGTCCACTGTATTCTCCAGACATGAATACTGGGGTGGGTTGCCATTTCTTCCTCCAGGGGATCTTCCTGACCCAGGGATCAAACTTTTATGTCTCCTGCATTGGCAGGTGGATTCTTTACCACTAGCACCTTAATCTCTCATTAGTGCATTAAAGAGAAATGGCTATCTTGGTTTCACAAATGAGGGAAATGTGTCTCAGGAACATTCAGTAACCTGTCCACTATAAAAGACCCACCCCAGGCTTCCATTCCATTGTTCCTCCCTTTGACCCAATTTAGGATGGTTACACTTTTCCAGGATATTTCTTATTTATCATCCTGAAAGCCCCAGAGCTTCTAATATTAAGTTCAAGAAGCAGGTGGCTTCTAATATTAAGTTCAAGAAGCCAGCTGCTTCTTGAACTTAGAGTNTTTAGGATTGACTGGTTGGATCTCCTTACAGTCTAAGGGAGTCTCAAGAGTCTTTTCCAACACCACAGTTCAAAAGTATCAGTTCTTCACCGCTCAGCTTTCTTTCTAGTAGTCACGTACGGATGTGAGAGTTGGACTATAAAGAAAGCTGAACACCGAAGAGTTGATGCTTTTGAACAGCTTCCTGTATCTCTGAGTCTGAGGTCTGGCTAGAGAAGGAGGTGGGAAGAGGAGATCAGTTGTGGTGCACTCGGAGTCTTCTGGGGTCACTGCAGAAGCTCCTCTGGTCACTCTGCAAACACCCCAGAGGTCAGAACTGAACAGGCCTCTCTCCCTGTACCCTAGGGCCCTGATACCCAGGGGTTGTTGTCATGTCCCCAGAGGGCCACCTTCTCCTCCCCCACTGATGTCATGCAGGGAGGAGATCAGAGCAATGATAAAGTGGGGAGACCTCAGGGCAAAGGAAAACACTTAGAAAGCGATCGCTGAGTAAATGCCCACCACAGAAGCACAAAGCACGCATAACAGCTCTTTGCCTGAAACATAACTTGCTTTTGAGAATGAAATATAGCTTGCTTTTTCTCCTGTCCTGGTGTCACTAGTAAAGTTAGCATTCATTTGGTCTTTCGTCTCCCTGGTTACTTCTAACTGGTACCAGCAAAGCTGAACGTGGGAAGGGCTGTATTCAGCATTAGTTTTGACTCATGCAACTAAGAATAGAGGAATGAAACTTGCACTCAAAGGTATTTTAAAACCTAGAAAGTCCTGAATGATCACCCAACCCAAACTTCTCATCTTAGGGACACTGGAGACCAGAGAGGCACAGTGAACGCCCAGGGTCATATAGACAGCTGATAACTGAGCCAGGACCCTTTCCCCAATTTCTGCACACACATACACATTCACAGGGCCCTGTGAAAGGTGAATGGTCATACAGATAAAGGGAATTTCTAAGACGTTAAGGATTTAGTGCAAGTCACCACTCCCAGTCAGTCTGGCAGAGGCTAGCTTTGGCCTCTGCTCCGCACACCAAGTCACATCCCTTTCTCCTCTGGGTGTACCCAGAGGGACTGTCGGCTCGCTGCCTCCCCCGCAGCCTCGGTAGTTCCTCTTTCCGTTCCTTCCCTGTGCCTGTCCCCACCACCGCAGCTAGACCACCCTCCTTCCTCTCTTCTTCCTGTGTCGCACTGCAAGTCCCCCCCCCCCCCACCCCGGTTGCTTGCATCCTGCTCTGCAGGAAGAGAACTGTGCAGGGCCCAATGGCCCAGAGCACAGCCTCTAGAGTGAGATGGGGGCCAGAGTGGAGGACACGTGTGGACAGGCAGCTGTGGAGTGCACCTCAGTGCCCATCACTCGGAGGACACCAGGTCCACGCAGGGTCTCTGGTGCCCCTGAGGACACCCAAGCAAGAGACTACATCCACACCCTCTCCTTGACCCTTTCCCTCAAACTTTCAACTCAGAGTCCTTTACTGTCCTTCCAACCATCTCTCCCCATTCCCAAGAACCCCCAGTCTGGTTCAGACTCTGTCTCATCACACCTTTGTAGTAGTCATCAGTTGTGTCCAACTCTTTGTGACCTTTTGGACTGTAGCCCATGAGGCTCCTCTGTCTACGGGATTTTCCAGGCAAGAATACTGGGGTGGGTTGTCGAGGTTACCCAGACTCCATCCTTGTCAGCCTCCCCCTCTCCACCCTGTCACTGGAAACTGCGGTACCCACTGAGGCTGGAGCATCCCCCTGGCTGGCAGCGAACGGAGCTTTGTTTACCTGTCAGTGTATTTCCCTGTGATTCTCCAGAGCAGCTCATCCATTCTGTGCATGGCTGTGCCTTACGGATGCCCCTTCCTTCCACTGGCTAAGCTGTGCTTCTGGGACTGACACCTAAGCCCCCGTCTTGAGGGTGGAAGGAGGACACCCTCCTTCATCACCATTCTCCTTTAAGGCCTAGTTCCAGCCTGCCTTGGGCACATGGCCTTGGTAACCTCTCAGCCCTCAATGAGTGCGCGTTTCTCCAAATTCCCTCAGCACCTGGAATTATGATCAACTGCTGGACATACACCAGGAAATTTTATACCACCTCAGATTGTCCTCAGTCTGATCCGTGAAAATTTCTCTAGACTCTAGGTCTTTTATTTCATGTAGAGGCTGGGCTCAGTGAGAAGATCTCAGCCTCTGGAGTCTTTAGGCCTGGGTCAGAATCCTGGCTTTGCCCCTTAATCACTGAACCTAGGAAACTTTTGCAACTTCCTTGAGCCTCACATTCCTTATCTGGAGATAAGTATGTCCATCCCTCAGGTTATTGTGAGAATTATGCGTGTGTGTGTATGTGTATGCTCAGTTGTGTCCAGCTCTTTGAGATCCAAAGGCTGTAGCTCACCAGACTCCTCTGTCCATGGAATTCTCCAGGCAAGAATACTGGAGTGGGTTGCCATTTTCTTCTCCAGAGAATCTTCCCAACCCAGGTATCAAACTCATGCTTCTTATGCCTCTTGCATTGGCAGGCAGATTCTTTACCACTGGTGGAGACAGTGAGTGAAGTGAAAGTCGCTCAGTCATGTCTGACTCTTTGCAACCCCATGGACTATATAGTCCATGGAATTCTCCAGGCCAGAATACTGGAAGGGATTGCCATTTCCTTCTTCAGGGGATCTTCCTGACCTAGGGATTGAACTCGGGTCTCCTGCATTCCAGGCAGATTCTTTAACATCTGAGCCACCAGGGAAGCCTGGAATTATGACACAGTAAATAGAGGCTAAACCCCAAACCAGTTACATAACACAACAGAAAAGGCTTACCCTGACAATGAGGCCCAATCAACATCTCAGCTCCCTAGAAGGGGCTGCAACCCCACACCATCTGGCCCATATTCAGCTTGAACTTACCCTCCTGAAAATTTCACTGGCTATATACTAGAGGGTTCTTGGATCCATTTCTTTGTGGTAACAATGCTGTGTGATTACCATTAGAGTGAAATTGAATTGGTATCATTCTGAGGATTTATTAGGACAACAATGAGTAACATTAACATAGCATTTAATGTGGTCAGGCTTTGCAAAACATTTCACATGTATTATATTACTTGATTCTCATAAAAACATGAGGCAGGCATTATTCTTATCCTTGTTTTACAGACAAGGAAATTGAGCTTTAAACAATTAAGGTACTGGTCCATTGCCAAGCAGGTAATGAAGAGCAGAGCCAGGATTTGAACCCAGGGAGCTTGGGTCTAAAACTACCACATGCACATATGCACATATTGGGAGTCTCCCTGAGATGCTGGAAAACCACCCAGTACTTGGATCTAGTACTTTGGATTGCTCTGCTTTTCGGTCTGGGCAATGGCTTGCTGTGTGTGACGCCGTGCCAGAGGACAGATGTAGCTGGGAGAAGGTGGGGCGCCACGCAAATAGCCTCCACCTCCTGATGTTTTTCTCTGTTTTCTGCCTCGATGCACCACAATGCCTGTTTCTTCTGGGTTTTATCTGAATGCTCAGTGGAGGGCCAGGCCGTTCACATGATATTTCAGCTGGAGAAGCCATCACAGCGGGGCCTCCAATCCAGTCCCCACACTCACTAGCTGTATGCCTCAGACAGGTTTTGCAACCTCTCTTAGCCTCAGTTTCCTTGACTATAGATAATAAGGCACCTACGACGGAGACTGTTTTGACAATAAACAAAGAAATACATTCATAATACTTCCCCTAGCACCCAGCACGCAGGAAATATTCAATGATGGAATCTCTTATTACTATCCTCATCTTCACTCATTCAATTCATTTACTGGCTTATGCTTTTATTTCAGTATTAGTGCAGAATTATAAATGCAAAATGGCATCCAGACCCAAAGATAAATAGGGCTTGCTTTTCAGTACAGAGAGACACTAAATTGTGTCTCTTAGGTCAGATGAAGTCCATGTCACAAGGTGCCGGCAGCATCTACGAGGTCATAACCCATAACCCAGAGGGACCGGAGAGGACCTCATGGAGGGGGGATGCCAGGGGTTTCCACGGAAGGGAGATGGGCTGGAGGAGCAGCATGAGCAGGGCGGGGAACTATCAGAAGCCCGGGATGGAGGGGCAAGCTCTCCGGCGTCACTGAAAGTGAGCAAGGGAGGGGGAGCAGGTACAGGTGTGCGACTGTGTTAACACAGAAGCTTGACTTTCTCCTGTAGGGAGCCAATAATGATTCTTGAGGAAAGGGGCAGCATGAGCCAATTTCTATTTTAAGAAAATAACTAGAAGCAGTTGGAAGGATGAATTGATGATCATAGAGACAGGAAAACTAGTTAGATGACAGCTACGAGTGCTTTTTCCACTAGCTGGTGATCAAGTGGATCCTGACTCCAGGGCTGACCAAGGCAAGGGAGTGTATCTTACAAAAATACTTTAGAAATGTTTCTGTTTAAAATGGTTGCAACAATAGCATCTTGCTGCCCTACATTTTGACCTTCAGTTATCCTCAGACTTAAGGTATTAGAAACGTACTCCCCATTGGGCCAACACTGGCATATTGGGAAGACTCTTTCACCGATTCTTCTAAGGATTCTTGGCAACTTAGTGATCAGAGTACACTGTCATTTGGTATAGGTGAGCCCAGAGAATAATTTCACAAGAATTATTTCCTGTTAATGTCAAAGTTCGATCCACTTGCAGAATGAAGCTCCTTCTTTGTGTCTATCATGTTTTGCTCAAGAGAGCGTTGCTGTTGCTGTCGTTTCTTTAAATGTGGTCGTTCTAACACAAAACCTCCTTCCTGGTCTCACTTCATCTTCATAATTCTTTTCCTTGTGCCTCTGTGGAACTGCCTAGAGCTGGCGTCAGTGGTCTCCTATGGCAGAAATGGCAAGAAAAGTTTCTATTGAGGTTCTGGAGGATTCAGGGACCATCTACCAAGTCCTCTAGCCTCAACTGCTCAGCGGGGTAGGAGGGAAGAGGTGGTCCTCTATGGCGCAGTCATTGAAGCCACTCTATCATCTGAACTTGGGTCTGATTGAGAGAATTTTATTTAGCCTCTAAGGTCAGTTTATGTGATGGGATTGAGGCTAAGCTTCTCAAACTCTAAATGTGTTTTGGAGGAAAAGGGGTCAAATAGTCTCCTTGGCTGTCATAATCCAGGCCTATTTCATTCTTCAAGATCATAAGCTGCTCAAGACCTGTCACATCCATTTTTACACCTGCTATGGAGCCTGAGACAGTGGCTGTACCCTGGAGCCCAAGGCCAGCAGAGCAGCGTGGCACTGAGGTTCAGAGCATGCATTTGGAAGTCAGTCAACCTGCAGGGCTCAACTCCTGACTTTACCATTTACTACATGATCTTGGGCAAATGGTTTATCTTCTCTAGGCCTCAGTTTCCTCATCAGGTTTTTGAGAAAGTGAAGTGAACATGAAGCTCTGATAATACTGCCCAACATGTAGTAACACATCGAGAAAAAAATTTTTTTTTAAATAAAATGTCAATGTTAGAGCCAGAGAGAATCTTGGAAGTGATCCCCTTTTAGAGATCTTGAATTTTATATTATAGATCTAAAAATTGAGGAGGTCCAGAGAAGTTACAGCCTGGATGAGAATTTAGGTCTCTCTGACTCCCTGTCCAGGGCTCTTCCTACTACACCATCCACATATTGATTAAAAAAATATGTGAGGAAGCAGGACAGTATGGATTGCTAGTCCAAGGTTCAAAAATGTCCCTTGACAAAGACGTTAAGGGTCAGAGTTACCGTTTCTCTGCCCTAGTGGGACTTTTACTAATACTTCGAAAATTGACTGTTTTTTAGAAAAAGATTCAAAAGGAGCGAATGTGAGATGACTGTAGTAACTGTTTCAGGCCCAGCAGATGGGAGCATGTGGCCCAAGGGCAGGGCAGGCAGGTACAGGGTGCTCGTGGACAGGTTGGAGCTGGCCGGCAAAAATTTATATTGTTCATTTTGCTTCCAACATGCCATTTCAGAGAGCCCAGCCGACGAAGAGGAGCAGTGGTCAGATGACTTTGTGAGTATTTGTTCCTGGGATGAGAAGGGTACCATTTTCACCACGGCCCCTGGGAGGTCTTTCTAAGGACTTGCTTCTGAATGAAATGCTGGTGGTCAGCTGCCCATCACAGAGGGGAGATAGCTGGGCTGGAAGGGCCACCAATAGGCAAGACAGAACTAGGCTGACTTGGGCCAGCACCACATTGTGCCAGGCTAGGAGCTTTACACCTACCACTTCATGTAGTCCTCACCACAGCCCTATGAGTCGACATTCTTATCCCCATTTTCTACTGGTATTCAGAACCAAAAAAAGATGTTTAAGTGTTTGAATATTTCCCAACCAGTTGGCAAATGCTTTTGCCCTGAACTCCTCAGTGCCCTATCACTGCTTGGGCCCTGCCAGGAGCCCTAATCAAACCAACAACTGAAGCGTGAATGCCTGGCACATCAGGGAGCCTCTGGGACACTCCTCAAGGTCACAGTCAGTACCTGAGCCGTATTAGTGGTTAAACAGTTTGGACATCAGTCCTGCCCATTTTATAGGCGAAGAAACCAAGGCATGGAGAGGGTAAGTACTTGCGGTTCCAAAAGTCAAACCCAGATCTCAGAACCAGGTTTTTCAAACCCAAGAGGCTTGCTATGACCAAGAGGATATGAACAGACTCGGAGGGCTTCAGGTTGAGAGGGCCCTCCCTGACCTTGACCACACTGGAGTGGTCTGTCTGAATTAACTGTGAACCCCTTCAAGACGGCTCTGCAGCCCACAGAGCTTGGGGCTGAGTCTTCAAGAGATAAGACATCCTAAAAACTCCGGGGCACATGATAATTCCTCATGTATCATATTCCCGCGGAAAGTTAGTCTTCTCTAGTCTGTGAGCTTCATGTCTGGAAGGGATCCCAGAGGGCCTCCATACAACCACATATCCCCTGTGGAAACTGAGGCCAAGAGCATGAAAATGACTTGCTGACAGTCTCAGTTTCTCAAAGGCCCAGCAGAATGAGAGCCCAGGACTCCTGTCCAGTGCCCAGAACTCAGCCTGAGCCCAGCTCCACCCTGTTTACATCCACCTGGATTTTATTCAGAGTATTAGGAGACCAGAGTTCCTCCCTTTTCAACTGCCGAGAAAAGATTTTTATAAAGAAGGGAGGAGGTGGCCTCTCTGTGGGTCACTCAGACATGGAGTTCCTGGGGGAGGAACTTCTGAAGGAGGCTCTGATCCCTCAGAAGCGCTGCAGCTGCGCCCCCTGCTGGCAGCACCACCAAGTCACATCGGAAGCAAAGTTGAAGCTGGACCAGGCAGCCAAGAAAACTGAGCTCGCTCGCTGGATGAAAAGAACACACATTGAGGATTTAGAAAAATAAAATAAAATCAGCCTGAAGAGGAGGGAATGACTTATGTCCCCATGTCTGCTGCTGTTGCTGCTGCTAAGTCGCTTCAGTCGTGTCCGACTCTGTGTGACCCCATAGACGGCAACCCACCAGGCTCCCCTGTCCCTGGGATTCTCCAGGCAAGAACACTGGAGTGGGTTGCCATTTCCTTCTCCAGTGCATGAAAGTGAAAAGTGAAAGTGAAGTCGCTCAGTCGTGTCCAACTCTTAGCGACCCCATGGACTGCAGCCTGCCAGGGTCCTCTGTCCATGGGATTTTCCAGGCAAGAGTACCAGAGTGGGGTGCCATTGCCTTCTCCCATGTCAAACAACCAAAACGGAAGTACCAGCTATGGCAGTGGTTCAATCGCTATCTTGCGTCTGGCTCTGCGACCCCATGGACTGTAGCCCAGCAGGCTCCCCTCTCCATGGGATTTCCCAGGCAAGATTACTGGAGTGGGTTGCCATCTCTTTCTCAGGGGGATCTTCCAGATCCAGGGATCGAACCCAGGTCTCCTGCCTTGCAGGTGGATTTTTTACCTACTGAGTCCCCAGAGAAGGCCATCAGCTGTAACACGAATTCCCTGAACTCACAATTCAGTGAACTCACAGTCACTCACAATCCTTATTGGATTCCCTTTGTACACCGAATGAAATCCAGACTTGTTGATAAAGCCTCTAGACCTGAAGACATTCGACCCGTGCAGACCTGTCCACCCTTCTTTGAACCCCTCTTCAGTGCTGTCACCAGGGATGGATATTGCATCCACCTGATTATTTATTTATTGTTCACTATTTGTTTGTTGTTGGTCTCTCCTGCTAACATATAAGCTCTGGGAGGCTGGGGACTATGCTCAGAGTCAAGCTGGTACAGAGTAGGTGGATAAATTTCTGATTAAACGAATGAAGGAATGGTCAATTTGGCAAGATTTTTGTCTGATAACACAGTCCCTCCTTCAGAGTTCCCATCAGACTGTCCAAAGTATTGCACTTCCTCAAGTACTGAATGGATTAATGAATTAACAAATGAGCTTTGTCATAATTTAGAATTACTTGGGGGGAAGGATTCTTTAAAACGCTCAGAAGTTTGAACACATTCTCTTGTAATTCTGTTGATGAGAAGGCATTCAATGCATGGTGCTTAAGTAGGAGAGGCTCGTGGTACATCTCCCACAAAGAGACTTTCCAAATGAAGGGCCAGCTCAGGACTTCTGAGCAGCCATTCCCTCCTCCTCAGTCCCCCCAGAGCCCAGGCAGCATCAATGCACTCATCCATTCCAATTACGTTGGGTGGGCACCTACCCCGTAGCAGGTCTTGTGCTGGGTCCTAGATTTACATCTCAGTCCGGTTTTCATGGGGGGCACAATCTGGTGGGCAGCCCGGTGTTGGAGGATGGCTGCTAGGAACAGCTGACATGGGGTCTCTCTTCCTATACTCTCTATGCCACCTCTGCCCACCTGGTCGTCTCAGTCAGACTGCTCTGCTGGAGGGGCAGCAAAGACTCCAGAACCCTCCCCAGTGTGCACACCAATCCTCAGCCTCCAGGTAATCAAGTCCATGAAGCCCATCTCTGCTCCGTGAAAAAACGGAAACAAAGTGGGATGCCCATGCCATCCCCAGCTCAGGCACATGTGTCTGGCTGCCCACTGGTTCTTTCACTTTCTGAATGTCTATTAAGGCAACTGCTTCTCCGCATTCATACTGACATCACCCTGGAATGTCACAACAGCAGCGATTAGGTCCTTGGCCTGGAAAGAGGGTCCCTGGCTTGGGAAGCCAGGGTCTTGCCCTCTTAAGCCTCCCCTCCACTCACCCTTTCACTCCTACTCTATCTCCCAGGCCCCCTGCCTGGGAATCATCACTGATTTCCCCAGATCACAGATTGCAGACTCAGAATTACTCAACTCCTCTGTGTCTCAGTTTCCTCAACTGTAAAATGGGACAAAAAAATTACTATCTCCTATGATTGTGGTGAGGGGTCAGTGAGGTATGCAGTGCACAGAAATGTTGTTTATAATAATAATCACTATTATCACGATTTTATTCAGCCTGTTTTCACATTCCCATCTGCTATTTCTGACCTAGGGTTTTGGAAAATCTCCCTACAGTGGTTTTCTCATGTGTCCCTTCCTGTCTCCTGCAGGCCAGGGTTAAGGACAAGCACCCTCCTCTGGGCTCTCTCCTCCTCTTCGTCTGTCTCCCAGGCGCCTCCAGCCACCTGGGGAAACGCCCTCTCTTCAGCCTCCTTCCTTTTTCCTTCCCCCACTCGTCACCCTCCATCTCCCTTCCAGCTGAGGAGGAAAGCACGGTGCTCACTCAGTGACTCCTCCGCCTGTTCCCAACGTCCTGGGCGCCTATCACGGGCCCTGAGGATTCGGCTCTGAAGGAAACCCAACATCCGTTTTAATGTTACACAACCATCAGACCAAAAGGCAGGTGCATCATCGATTCAGTGGAAAACTGTGTTTGGATGAAACATTGTGTCAGGCGGTGTGTGGGAACAGTGGGCGCAGAGGTCAGAGGACCTCTTAAGTCCTGAATCAAAGATTTCCTGCCCATGAGTATGTTAACATACGTGTGCGCTGCATACAGGAAAAAAAAAATCACACAAAATGTACAAGAAGCTAGTAGCTCTATTTGAGGGGAGAGGAACTGAGCAACTGGGAAGACCTTCCTTCTTGTGAACTGTGTGAACTTTGGACTGGGTCAATGTATTTTCAAGATGGACTTAAATAAAATGCATATTTAAAAAAGAAACAAAAAGAGGGACTTCTCTGGTGGTCCAGTGGTTAAGACTTTGCGCTTCCCCTGCAGGGGGTATAGGTTCAATCCCAGGTCAGGGAACTAAGATCCTGCACGCCATGTGGTGTGGCCAAAAAAAAAAACCCTTAAATAATAATAGTAAAAGTCTTAGTTGGCATAAGTGCCTCAAGATTTCAAAAAAGAAAGAGAATGGACTGAATCAGTTTGAAGTCCTCATCCCTGAAGCTTTCCAGCTTTGTTTAAAACAAACAAACCTCATCTCCTCAAAGGTGTCTGTGTTCCTGAGCTTCCTCTTACCCTCTCTTAATAAACTTACATTTTCCTCAACTATCAACATTATGGTTAATAAAACCTATTTGGCTATTTTATTTTATTGGGTCCTTTTTCTGTCTTCTCGAGATATATTTTACCTCTGGCTGTTCTTTGCAGACACACAGAATTCAGCCACCCTCGGGGTTAGATGCCCACACGTTTCCCCAGGATACAGTCCAGGTGATACATTTTGGAAACAAAAAGGCCTGGCTTCAACCCCAGCGTTGCCACTAACAGCTGCCTAACCCTGCTTAGCCAACCCCTCCCAGCCTTGCTTTCTCGCCCCTCTGCTGGGGGAGCAGCTCTGGCCCCCTAAGAATGCATGCGGCCCTGAGCATGGTGTCTGCACTTGCAGGACAGCGATTATGAAAACCCAGATGAGCACTCGGACTCAGAGATGTATGTGCTGCCAGCTGAGGAGGCCGGGGACGACAGCTATGAGCCGCCCCCTGCGGAGCAGGAGACTCGGACAGTTCACCCAGCCCTGCCCTTCACCAGGGGCGAGTACGTAGGTGAGTCCCTGCCAGACCTTGGGCGCTCGGCCTTCAGGGAAGCAGGGAGCGGGGCGGGCTGAGGTTGCAGGGTGGTGGGCAGCTCCCACTCTCACCACCTCCAAGTGGGTCATCAGGTCACTGCTGGAAAGCTTGCCCTTTGGGAAAGGAGGGAGTAAACTTTGCAAACTGGAAATGTTGAAAACAGGCAAAAGATAAAGCAACCTCACCCCGATGTGGCTCCCAACCCCACTCCATGTTATTTCCTGTAGTCCCCAGAGAAAGCAATCCTGAGATTAGTCGCTGCTTCTCCTCCAGCTTCCTACACTCAAGGTTCTGACATTTCTTGAGATGACTGTACAGAACAAGGAGAGCTGCGAGGATCTCAGTGTTTGCTAAGGCCCCTCCTTCCTCTCTCACCCCGCCCCCACGTCGGCAAGCTGTACAGACACTCTGAGTCTAGACTCTAGACTCTGGGGGGAGAGGTAAAGAGCTCTAGGCCGAGAATGAGGCTCATGAATTAAATGGACGCGTTTTAATGCCCCTCCAAGAAGTCTGTGTTCCATTCTAACAAGGGCCTGAAGTTCAACAAAGGCGAGGAAGGGCTTGTGTCTGTGGGGATCACCCTGGCACCCCTGGGAGTAAAGGGGTCCTTGCAGTTAACTGCCTCCTTGTGGGTGCCAGGGCCTGCCCCTCACTTCGTGCTACGGTTCACTTACTGAGCATCTGCCGTGTGCCAGAGCCGTGCTCAGCAGCTAGCAAGACAGAGGCACTCCCAGACTTTCTACCGTTTACAGCTTAGCGCTTTACTTTCACTTTCTTGACGATCACAAAGGAAAAAGGAGATGCTTGGAAGAGGGAATTCACTGGGCCAAGGTTTTATAAGTGGCGGAACTGGCATGCAAGCTGGGCCACTCAGCCTCCAAAGTCCTAGCTCTTCATCACCCTGCTCCACACACCACCACCCAATTTGTGACCTCCTTCAGTCATCGCAACAACCTCAGGAAGGAAGGAGTTGCATCAGGCCCGTTTTACAGACCAGGAGACAACCATTCAAGCTGGGGGTGGGGAGGGGGGCCGATTGAGCAGCTCTTATGGGCTTCCCAGGTGACATTAGTGGTAAAGAATCNCTTCCTTCTTGTGAACTGTGTGAACTTTGGACTGGGTCAATGTATTTTCAAGATGGACTTAAATAAAATGCATATTTAAAAAAGAAACAAAAAGAGGGACTTCTCTGGTGGTCCAGTGGTTAAGACTTTGCGCTTCCCCTGCAGGGGGCATAGGTTCAATCCCAGGTCAGGGAACTAAGATCCTGCACGCCATGTGGTGTGGCCAAAAAAAAAACCCCTTAAATAATAATAATAGTAAAAGTCTTAGTTGGCATAAGTGCCTCAAGATTTCAAAAAAGAAAGAGAATGGACTGAATCAGTTTGAAGTCCTCATCTCTGAAGCTTTCCAGCTTTGTTTAAAACAAACAAACCTTATCTCCTCAAAGGTGTCTGTGTTCCTGAGCTTCCTCTTACCCTCTCTTAATAAACTTACATTTTCCTCAACTATCAACATTATGGTTAATAAAACCTATTTGGCTATTTTATTTTATTGGGTCCTTTTTCTGTCTTCTCGAGATATATTTTACCTCTGGCTGTTCTTTGCAGACACACAGAATTCAGCCACCCTCGGGGTTAGATGCCCACACGTTTCCCCAGGATACAGTCCAGGTGATACATTTTGGAAACAAAAAGGCCTGGCTTCAACCCCAGCGTTGCCACTAACAGCTGCCTAACCCTGCTTAGCCAACCCCTCCCAGCCTTGCTTTCTCGCCCCTCTGCTGGGGGAGCAGCTCTGGCCCCCTAAGAATGCATGCGGCCCTGAGCATGGTGTCTGCACTTGCAGGACAGCGATTATGAAAACCCAGATGAGCACTCGGACTCAGAGATGTATGTGCTGCCAGCTGAGGAGGCCGGGGACGACAGCTATGAGCCGCCCCCTGTGGAGCAGGAGACTCGGACAGTTCACCCAGCCCTGCCCTTCACCAGGGGCGAGTACGTAGGTGAGTCCCTGCCAGACCTTGGGCGCTCGGCCTTCAGGGAAGCAGGGAGCGGGGCGGGCTGAGGTTGCAGGGTGGTGGGCAGCTCCCACTCTCACCACCTCCAAGTGGGTCATCAGGTCACTGCTGGAAAGCTTGCCCTTTGGGAAAGGAGGGAGTAAACTTTGCAAACTGGAAATGTTGAAAACAGGCAAAAGATAAAGCAACCTCACCCCGATGTGGCTCCCAACCCCACTCCATGTTATTTCCTGTAGTCCCCAGAGAAAGCAATCCTGAGATTAGTCGCTGCTTCTCCTCCAGCTTCCTACACTCAAGGTTCTGACATTTCTTGAGATGACTGTACAGAACAAGGAGAGCTGCGAGGATCTCAGTGTTTGCTAAGGCCCCTCCTTCCTCTCTCACCCCGCCCCCACGTCGGCAAGCTGTACAGACACTCTGAGTCTAGACTCTAGACTCTGGGGGGAGAGGTAAAGAGCTCTAGGCCGAGAATGAGGCTCATGAATTAAATGGACGCGTTTTAATGCCCCTCCAAGAAGTCTGTGTTCCATTCTAACAAGGGCCTGAAGTTCAACAAAGGCGAGGAAGGGCTTGTGTCTGTGGGGATCACCCTGGCACCCCTGGGAGTAAAGGGGTCCTTGCAGTTAACTGCCTCCTTGTGGGTGCCAGGGCCTGCCCCTCACTTCGTGCTACGGTTCACTTACTGAGCATCTGCCGTGTGCCAGAGCCGTGCTCAGCAGCTAGCAAGACAGAGGCACTCCCAGACTTTCTACCGTTTACAGCTTAGCGCTTTACTTTCACTTTCTTGACGATCACAAAGGAAAAAGGAGATGCTCGGAAGAGGGAATTCACTGGGCCAAGGTTTTATAAGTGGCGGAACTGGCATGCAAGCTGGGCCACTCAGCCTCCAAAGTCCTAGCTCTTCATCACCCTGCTCCACACACCACCACCCAATTTGTGACCTCCTTCAGTCATCGCAACAACCTCAGGAAGGAAGGAGTTGCATCAGGCCCGTTTTACAGACCAGGAGACAACCATTCAAGCTGGGGGTGGGGAGGGGGGCCGATTGAGCAGCTCTTATGGGCTTCCCAGGTGACATTAGTGGTAAAGAATCTGCCTGCCAATGCACAAGACACAAGAGAGAAGTTCGATCCCTGGGTCGGGACGATCCCCTGGAGGAGGAAATGGCAACCCACTCCAGTATTCTTGCCTGGAGAATCTCATGGACAGAGGAGCCTGGAGGGCTACAGTCAGTCCGTGGGGTTGTAAAGAGTTGGACGTGACTGAGCAGGCGCACACACAAGCAGCTCATTCCAGGTCAGACTCTTCAGAGCCTGTTTTCTGTGCTTTGCTACTTCCGCTGAGCCTGTTTTCTGTGCTTTGCTACTTCCGCTGGGCTCAAATCTTATGTTAAGAAATCTCAGTAAACTCCAGGAGCTGCCAACAAAGCTACAAAAACTGTCATAGGCACAGCAGAGTAGATGCCTTGGTGCCTTAACACAGCTGCACCACCGGAAAGAGGCTCCTGGGAGGCACCCAGTGTGAAGCTAACCACACAACTTCAGCGATGCAGAAGCATGGGCTGAGAGCTGGAACAGCCCCCAGGACAAGAGCAGAGCGGGACAGGCAGAGGCAGGGGCTGCTGCGTTGAGCCAGGGCCAGAGGAAGCAGGGAGCCCGTGTAGGCACCTGTGCTGTCCCAGGATGGGGAGCCCACCAGGCCATTCCCGTGCTAAGGTTTTCTTACAATGGATCAGTCAGAATCTGCGCTCACAGATCAGCTGGGTAGAGCCCTGTTGCCTAAGCCCTCCATCACATGACGCAGGTAAGGTTAGTTCTGTTTATTAGGCATTGTCTTTGTCAGACACGATGCTCCTCCGGCCTTTGCTGTTTTCTTCCTAATCCCTACAATAACTCTCTGAAGTGGACAGTTAACCATCTTCATTTTTAAAATGAGGAATGTGAGTCCCAGAGAGGTTACATAAAAAAGAAGAGGCCCAAAGGAGGGCAGTTGGTGCTTGGAGAGCAGGGGACTGAACCCAGGGCCCTCAACTTCAGAGACTGGACTCCTTCCACAACAGCTGCTGAGGATGGCCCTGGACCAGGGGATTCACAACTTCTCCCCCATTCAAGGAAACCACTGAGGGGAGGAATGTGTAGTTTTACCAGATGAGTAGTGGCAACCCTGCATATACCTTAGAATAACCTGGGGAACTTTTAAAACCTATAATGAAAGGTCCCTCCCCAAATGTTTTAAACTGCATGTTTGGAGTGGGGCCTTGGCATTTTTTTTTAAAGCCCCTACGTGGTTCCTACGGAGAAGGCAATGGCACCCCACTCCAGTACTCTTGCCTGGAAAATCTCATGGCCAGAGGACCCTGGTAGGCTACAGTCCATGGGGTCACTAGAGTCGGACACGACTGAGCGACTTCCCTTTCACTTTTCACTTTCATGCTTTGGAGAAGGAAATGGAAACCCACTCCAGTGTTCTTGCCTGGAGAATCCCAAGGACAGGGGAGCCTGGTGGGTTGCCGTTTATGGGGTCACACAGAGTTGGACACGACTGAAGTGACTTAGCAGCAGCAGCAGGTGGTTCCTAGGGGCTTCCCTTGTAGCTCATATGGTAAAGAGTCTGCCTGAGATGTGAGAGACCCAGGTTGGATTCCTGGGTCAGGAAGGTCCCCTGGAGAAGGAAATGGCAATCCACTCCAGTATTCTTGTCTGGAAAAATCCTATGGATGGAGGAGCCTGGCGGGCTACAGTCCATGGAGTTACAAAAAGTCAGACATGACTGAGCAACTAACACATTCACTTTCACAGGTGGCTCCTATGTGTAAGCAGGATTGAGAATCACCACACTTAAGGCTTCAGGGAGCAAAGTGAACCCATTGAGGATTACTGCTCCCGTTAGCCCCCGACACTGCCAAAGTCATCATCTACTCTATTTAGCCACGTGCTTGGACTGTCAGCTCTCCTGGGTCTGTGGGTCTCATGGCTCCCTAGGAGGATACTGTTCTGGTTTTTATAATGTAGATCAATGGGTTGTTGAAATTTTTGCCTGTCATACTCTTTAAAGGAATGCCCCAGTCAATAGCATGCTGGCTACATGGATGCTGGTAGTTTTATACTTTCTAGAACTCAGTGGCTTCTGCCCAGGAAATGATCCAGAACCATTTCATCTTATGTTTTGTTGTTCCTCTCAAGACAACCGATCAAGCCAGAGGCAGTCTCCACCCTTCAGCAAGACTCTTCCCAGTAAACCCAACTGGCCTTCGGCAAAGGCGAGACTGGCCACCTCTCTGCCGGCCAACACTTCACTGCATAAACCTCAAGTCCCACCCAAACCCAAAGAGCTCCTTGAGGATGAGGTAACGTAAATCTGTCCAGAAGGCTGCCCAGACCAAGGGATGCAGGGGCCAGATGTGGGGAAGGGGCAGGACAGTGTAGCCTCAAGCGTGTCTTCCTTCCTCCAGGCCTGGGTCTCTGACCGGCACTAACCACCTGCCCCGAAAGTCTCCACTGTCCTGCTGAAAGGATGTTTTCTCTTAAAATGTCACATATGGCCTTACTTAAGCACTTTCATTTACTAATCAGGTATATGACGTAATATCCAACCTGGATTTGTGCCCCTCTCACCATTTCCTCTTTCTTATCCCTCCGTTTCCTGCAAATCTCTCCTTCCTCCATAAGATACTTCCCCATCTTTATCCTCCCGTGCTTCTCTCCCTGTCCTGCCTCATTTTCTTTCCCCACTTTCTTTTCTCTCTGATCCTCTAAGCTGCAGAGGGGTGCAACAGGATGTATACTGGAGACCCCCTGTCTGTACGGAAACTCCACACTTCCTTCGGCATCTCTTGCTTCTCACTCGCTCTCCCCAGCCCCAGGTATCCAGGAACCTCCTTTGCCAGCTGTCTGGGACCCAACTCTAGGTTTATCTTATCAATCTCCCTTCTGCCAGCACCTAAATTTTCATGTCTTATTCCCTATGAAGTTTTAAAACATGAATGGGTAAACTTATTCAGACTATTGTAAGAATGACTGATAAAGCCTAATACGTTATGGCTCCCAGAAGTACTGCATTTTAAAAAAGTCAAAGACAAGCCCTCAAACTTAGCCTTTAGAACAGTTATACAAGTGCAATGGACTTCCCAGGTGGCTCAGTGGTAAAGAATTTGCCTGCCAGTGCAGGAGATGTGGGTTTGATCTCTGGGTCAGGAAGATCCCCTGGAGTAGGAAATGGCAACTTGCTCCCGGAAATCCCATGGACAGAGGAGCCTAGCGGGCTATAGTCCATGAGGTCGCAAAGAGTCGTACATGACTGAGCGACTGAGTACACAAGTGCAACAGGCTAAGAAAAAAAATAGCATTAAAGGCAACTCTTAACCATCACCAGATGTAATGGTATTGCAGCTTCTTGAAGAAGCAACTGTTTCTAAATGCCTATAGGTGATAAAACCTATAGCTTACAAACATGTTGTGAAATGACCTTCTTTTCCACCTTAGTAGAAATTGTAGCCCAACAGGAGACATACAAGAGAGACTTTTGAAATAAACTAGAGGCACCATCCAGGCCCAAATTCCCACTTCACTCTTACTAGTCATGTGACTTTAGGTATCAGATAACCTCTCTGAGTCTCATCTTTTCATCTCTTCAGGTTCCTTTAAAGATTCAATAAAGGAATATAAATACTTCACTAAATTCAGTGTCTCACGCAAAGAAGCATTCTATGTATTGTATAAATCGGATTCCTTTCTACCATATTCTAGATTCTTTATAAAATCCAGTTTTCCAGTTTCTCCTGAAAACTGAGGGCCTGTCAACACGTGGCCGGTCATGGCCTCAAAGCAGCTGAGCCTCATGGCACCCTTCCATCTCAGCTGAGAATCCCTGGCCCCTGTTTCCATCTGTCATCATCTTCACCGCTGATACAAGACGTGGACACAGCCTGACTCTGCACATGCTCAATTGCTATTCCATGCCTGTAAGCACTTGAGCTTATGAACCCCATCTCCAGGGACAGTTTAAATCAGGAAGTCAGCAGTCTGAGAATGAATTTGGTTTGTCAGTCCTCAGTCTGTCTGTCAGTCCGAGGGGATGATGCCCTTTCAGGGTGTGAACAGATGGTAAGGAGAATCTGAGCGTGGGACACGGTAGGGAGGCCATCTGTTAGGGTCTCACTGTGAATTCTTCAGCATTCAGAGGGTCTATATGATGATACCAACTCAGACACAGAATACAAATCAAGATTGTGGGTTACGTGAGGCTCTCCATTTCTGTGACTAACTGGAGGTGGACCCCAGTGGGGAGAGGCCGAGTTTTGCTAATAACAGCTTTGTGGCGGTGGTTCAGGCAAGTCTGAACCAGCGGGGAAAGGGGATGACTGGAGGAGATACATTCTGGAATGAGGAGATGGACAATCAAGATGAGGAAGAGTTAAAAAAGAAACAGAAGACAACATTAAGATCTGGCCAAGACATTAGATAGGAAAGGAAGAAGTCAAATACAAGCACAGATAAAAATGTTTAGCTCTGCCATACAGGTTACAGGCGAAATATGGGTTACAGGCTGGGAAGAGAGTTGGGGTTGGGGGGTGGAGGAGAAACTGCCCTTTAATGCCGGGAGGGTCTAGCACTTGACCAGCACTGTGTATCGGCTGGTGATCTGAGCCCTCTGTGTGCATTATCTCATCATACCCTCACAGCAGCCCTATGAAGTGCATGCTATTCTCACCCCCATTACAGAGGAGGAAGTGGTACAGATGAGGTGACAAGGCATTGAAGAACTTGTCCAAGGTCAAAGAGCTATGTGCTAGAGCCAGCATTTGAACCCAGATCATGAGATGCTAGAGCCCAGGTGCTACATGGCCACCCTGGACTACCTCTCCAGCATCCACTGACAAAAGGCCAGCCCTTCATTCAACACAAATGTTCCAGGGCTTCACTGGAGCCCAGAGCACAGACCCAGTACCTGTCCTTGCAGGGTATCAGTTTTGTGATTTTTATTTGACCTTGGACAGATTACTCAACTTTTCTCAAATTCCTCATCTGTAAAATAAGGATAAATAAATTTAAAAAAAATACCTAACTTAATAGGTAGGTGTTATTGAGAGAATTCAGTGAAATAATGTATGTGAAGCTGTTAAATTGTCACATGAAATGTATTAAGAAACTCAAGTGGACATTTAATAACTCTTACAAAATCACTCCTTCCCCATATTTATGGTCAATTGATTATTGGCAAAGATGCCAAGACAATTTAATAGGAAAAATCAATTTTTTAGACAAATAATGCTAAGATAACTGTATCAGTTCAGTTCAGTTCAGTCGCTCAGTTGTGTCTGACTCTTTGCAACCCCATGAGCCGCAGCACACCAGTCCTCTCTGTCCATCCCCAGCTCCCGGAGTCCACCCAAACCGACGTCCACTGAGTCAGTGATGCCATCCAACCATCTCATCCTTTGTCGTCCCCCTTCTCCTGCCCTCAATCTTTCCCAGCATCAGGGTCTTTTCAAATGAGTCAGCTCTTCACATGAGGTGGCCAAAGAATTGGAGTTTCAGCTTCAGCATCAGTCTTTCTAATGAATATTCAGGACTGATTTCCTTTAGGATGGACTGGTTATAGCTCCTTGCAGTCCAGGGGACTCTAAAGAGTCTTCTCCAACACCACAATTCAAAAGCATCAGTTCTTCGGCACTCAGATTTCTTTATAGTCCAACTCTCACATTCATACATGACCACTGGAAAACTCATAGCCTTGACTAGATGGACCTTTGTTGACAAAGTAATGTCTCTGCTTTTCAATATGCTGTCTAGGTTGGTCGTAACTTTCCTTCCAAGGAGTAAATGTCTTTTAATTTCATGGCTGCAATCACCATCTGCAGTGATTTTGAAGCCCCCCAAAATAAAGTCAGCCACTGTTTTTCAAAAGAATGAAACTGAGCTCCTATCTCACATCATATCTTAAAAAATTAGATAAAAATGGATCATAGGACTAAGAGCTATTAATAAAACAATAAAATTCTTGGAAGAAAACATAGGTATAAATCTTTATGACCTTGGAATAGGCAATGGTTTCTTAGATAAAACAAAAGAAAAAATAGATAAAATGTACTTTAAAATGTAAAACTTTTGTGCTCTAAATGATGCCACAAAGAAAGTAAAAGGACAACCTATAGAATGAGAGAATGTTTTTTGCAAATTGTATATCTATAAAAAATTTATATCTAGAACATTTAAAGNTAGGCAATGGTTTCTTAGATAAAACAAAAGAAAAAATAGATAAAATGTACTTTAAAATGTAAAACTTTTGTGCTCTAAATGATGCCACAAAGAAAGTAAAAGGACAACCTATAGAATGAGAGAATGTTTTTTGCAA
Source organism: Neotragus moschatus (assembly GCA_006410615.1). Taxonomy (NCBI): domain Eukaryota; kingdom Metazoa; phylum Chordata; class Mammalia; order Artiodactyla; family Bovidae; genus Neotragus; species Neotragus moschatus. The sequence goes on from SJYA01002991.1 coordinate 758,132, forward strand.
ATTATATATCTATAAAAAATTTATATCTAGAACATTTAAAGAACTCTAATCATCTAAAGATAAAAAGGATAAGCAACCAGATTAAAAGTGGACAAAGGGGTGGAATAGAAGAATATATATAAATGACCAACAAGCAGACAAAAAGATGCTTAATGTCATTAACCATCAGGAAAATGCAAATCAAAATTACAGTTAGATACCACTTCATACCTACAAGGATGCTTATAATAAAAAAGAAGACAACAACAAGTACTGATGACTATGTGGAGAAATGGGAACCCTTTTACATTGCTAGTGCTGATGAAAAATTAGTGCAGCCACTTTGGAAAACAACTGTTACTCAAAGTGTTAAATATAGAGCTACAATATGATCCAGCAATTCCATCATTAGGTACATTCCCAAGAAAAATGTCCATCTACACAAAATTTATACGTTAATGTTCATATCATTACTTATAACAGCCCCGAAGTAGAAACAGCTGATAAATGGATAAGTGAAATGGGGTATAATCATACAATGGAATATGATTTGTCCATAAAAGGAAGTGAAGTAGTGATACATACTACAGCGTGGCTAATCCTTGAAATTACCGTCATAAGAAATCACAAAAGACTGTATTTTAATAGTGTATGTTTCTGTTTCCATAAAATGTCCAGAATGGGCAATTCTTAAAGACAGAAAGAAGGTTCATGGTTGACTGGGTCAGGGGAGGGGGTGGTTAGGAGTGACTAGTGGGTGCAGGGTTCCTTCTAGGGGTGATGACAATGTTCTATAGATAATTGTGATGGTTGGACTCTGTGAATGTACTAGAAGTAACCAAATCACTTTATATCATGATGTTTAATGGTATGTGGATTATGAAAAATTTCTTACTATCACTCTTTCTTATCTAGTAAACTGCAAATGTACAGCATTTCTGTATTTCTTTTAGGCTGATTATGTGGTCCCTGTGGAAGATGAAGATGAAAACTATATCCATCCCACAGAAGACAGTTCAGTCCCATCTGAAAAAGGCAAGAGTTTGCAGTTTTAAGCACCTGAAAACTTCTACCAGTTGACTGGGGTGTTACTTGCTCACAAGTACCAAAGGGCTCAGACATGATGCTGCTGAGACCTCTGCCCCACGGCCACAGCATTTGCCTTCTTTGGTTGAGTGGCTGGTCTATCAGAGAGCGCAGTGAGCAACCCATGCCTGTGTTTTTCAACCTTGATTCGTCTTTCTCCATCCTCTTCCATGATTTAATACTGTCTTGTCAAATTATAAAAGCACCTAGGTTCTTCTCTTTAGCGCTTCACTAACAATGGATTTCTCATAAAATCTAAAACTAATGAGGTCACCACCAGGCTAACCTTACAAATATTGTACCAGGAATAATTTCTGCAGAGGACGGAGAAAATGAAAGAATAAAATACGCTCTGTGTTTTAATTCTTTAAAATGTAGTGCTATGTCAGGCCCACAAGAAACATTTCATTTGTAAATCCTTCACGAAATAACAAATGCAGTTACAAATAAATTATCTTTAAAAAGCCCATGCCATGTACCCTCGGGTGAGGTATGGAACAGGGTAGGATTACTTTGGACATAGTTGCTATGGAGAATATAATCCTATATAAATGCTGCCTCTTCAAGTAACGCTGTTCATCTGGTAAACCTGACTCCGAAGTAGCGGTACTCAGGTTTCACGGTGTCATCACGTCACAGCCCTCTCCTTCACACCCTAAAGATCCACAATCGCGTCTAGGCCCTCCAGGATTCCTGAATTCACCCATAACCACAAAACAATAAGTACAAACGAAATGCCCCCGTACCCCCAAACCTACAAAATCCGCGGGAAATGATGTGTGGCAGGGGAGGCAGGGCTATTATTGGGCCCCTCCACTGTTAGCTTGATACATGTTCCCCTGATGAAAAACAAACTCTTTCATCTCTGAGACCCTCAGTTTGGCAAATGAAACTCCAAGCAAGTATTCAATTTACTTATTAACATATTCATTTGAAAAGTGTTTCTTTTTTTCTTCTAAAAAGGTACTTTTAATGGCTTGTGGGCTTAATGTGTCTCCCATTCTTTGCAAATTATCCAGTCTAGCCCATTATCTCTACCATGTATTTTTCCATAAGTGTAAATCTTCATCAATAGATTGTATCTACAATATATACATATAACCCTAATATATATATGATTGTGTGTTTCAGCTCCTGTGGTAAATAGATCAATCAAGCCGAATAACTCCTCAAAGTCAGCCTCTCCTCCAGGGACAGCTCCAGGTAGAATATTCAGATGATTTGCTGTTTTTGGTTTTTTATTGTGAAATGATTACCTTTGGGGATTTGGCTTTCAATCCACTCTAAATAAGATAAGCAACTCAGAGCATATTATGAAACAATCCCTTGTATTTCCAAATGTCTGTAAGTAGCAACTGAGACTTGTGTTCATCCACTGTGTGGTGGCACCTGTGTGGGGGACCCTCGTCCCCACGTCCCTGCGTCTCCAACAGCCGTGTCCTGGTCTTCATCTGACCTCTCTGGGCACTTCACTGGTTTCTCCTCCTCTTCCCCTGCCCTGACTGAGGATGCCTGCACGGGTCAGCCTCAGCCCTCTGCTCTTCTTGCAGAATGTCGTGCAGGTGTTCTGAGCCAGGCATTCCAGTGCTCCCTGTTCTCAGCTGTATCACATTGGGTCTGTACTTCATCTCTCCGAGCATCACATTTTCTCATCTGTAAATGGAGATAACAACCCAAGCCCTGAGACAGGAGAATTCTGAAAACGTGAGTGGGAAATTCTTAACTGCCTGGCATACAGTAGGTGCCCAGTAGACCATTATTTTTCACCTCTGTCGGGTGTATCCATTCTCCTGTATTCACTTTGGTGGTCTAAGCTAATAACCGTCCAGAGTCCAAACGTAACCCTTCTTCCTTCCCACCACAAGCTCAACGCATCCCTCACTCCTGCCTTCTGGGCGTTCCTATTCCTCTTTACACATCAGCCGCAGGGCTCCATGTCTCAGCGTGCTTCTGCTCTTTCCCAATCCTATCGCGGTTTTCCTGAATTTGCTCTTCTATTTCGGAGAAGGCAATGGCACCCCACTCCAGTACTCTTGCCTGGAAAATCCCATGGACAGAGGAGCCTGGTGGGCTGCAGTCCATGAGGTTGCGAAGAGTCGGACGTGACTGAGCGACTTCACGTTCACTTTTCACCTTCATGCATTGGAGAAGGCAATGGCAACCCACTCCAGTGTTCTTGCCTGGAGAATCCCAGGGACGGGGAGCCTGGTGGGCTGCCGTCTATGGGGTCGCACAGAGTCAGACGCGACTGAAGCGACTCAGCAGCAGCAGCAGCTCTTCTATATTAGTTGTCACCACCTTAACCAGGCTTTCTTTAACACTTCATACCTTCTGCCTTAACAGAGTCCACTAAGCACATACTCGCCTCTAGGCTCTTTCCTCAGTCACTGAGATGAGCTTCTGACCCTTCCAAATGTTGCTAGCTTCATCCCATTACACAGTTTGTACCATGCCATCCCTACCCAAACTACGAACTCCCAGTGGTTCCTAAGCGTCACCTGTTGCTGCTGGTTAGGCACTGAGTCGTGTCCAGCTCTTTTTGGGACCCCGTGAACTGTAGCCCACCAGGCTCCTCTGGTCATGGAATTTTCCAGGCAAGAATACTGGAATGGGTTGCCATTTCCCTTCTCCAAGGGACCTTCTTCTCCTGTAGGGTCTGGCAACTCCAAGACTGAGACCCACAGTGCTGAGTAACGCCCATCAGCTCAGTTCAGTTCAGTCGCTCAGTCGTGTCCGACTCTTTGCGACCCCATGAATCGCAGCACACCAGGCCTCCCTGTCCATCACCATCTCCCGGAGTTCGCTCAGACTCGCGTCCATCGAGTCAGTGATGCCATCCAGCCACCTCATCCTCTGTCGTCCTCTTCTCCTCCTGCCCCCAATCCCTCCCAGCATCGGAGTCTTTTCCAATGAGTCAACTCTTCTCATGAGGTGGCCAAAGTACTGGAGCTTCAGCTTTAGCATCATTCCTTCCAAAGATATCCGAGGGCCTATCTCCTTCAGAATGGACTGTTTGGATCTCCTTGCAGTCCAAGGGACTCTCAAGAGTCTTCTCCAACACCACAGTTCAAAAGCGTCCCCTCACCCTATTACAGCACAAAGAGATGTAAGAGCTTCCTCCACAGCATTCCTCCTTATCCTCTCCCCAACTTTCCCAACTGTGTGCCCAACACACACACACACACACACACACACACACACACTCCCTTCTCTCCCAGACCTGAAGGCTCAACACAGAGATTGGGAGACCGACCTCTGCTTTCAATGACATGGTCCTTAAGAGAAAATGAAAGAAGAGTATGTTTAGTATGTTGTCCTAGACTCATTTCCTGTGCAACTGCTCACCCTGTTCACAAGTTCTTACTTCTCCTCACGCTCAGAACCCGCAAGCTCTTTATACTGGCAGCGTCGTGGTCAGAGTCATCTTATCCAGCTCATCTTCATTCCTGGGAACAAATGTCAACACACCAACCTAAAACCTCATGGAGAGGTTGCTTTTCTTCCCAGCTGAAATAGAGACTCCTGACCTGTGATAACTCAGGAGAAGCGCCGTCATTACTGGAATAGAAAATGTTTCACTGAAACAGATAAATGAAGGTTTAAGCACTCCTTTAGAACAATAGTTTAATTCTCTCTGGCACTTACATCTTAAAATGCTCTTCTTGCCTTACATGGGCATTTTCTTCCTAAAACACACCTGATACTCCGATCAGCCTGTTTTTCATGGGTCCTGCCTTCTGGCATTTGTTTGTGCTCTCACTTTTATGATACCAAATTCTACACATTCTTCAAAGTCTAGCTTGAAGTCTTTCCTCCTGGAAACCTCCTATGCTTTTTTTAGCCCTCAGAGAGCTTTTCTTTGCCATAAGTCTCATCCCACTTATACTCAGCCCGCACCTATTCTCCAACTGCTTTGGGTCTCAGTCTAATCTCCCTAAGTATGTTGCAAGCTCCTTGAAGACACTGCCTTAGTATTGCTGACACAGGAGGCCTTTCCTGATTCCACAGTGGGCTAGATCCCCTCGGTGTGCACGCCTATTGTACCCTGCTCTTCCTGTTTATCCCCTATCCTTCCTGAGATCTCTGTCTTTCCTGTAAGACTCTCAGCGCCATGTCTTACTCATACTTGTGTTTCTAGGGCCTGGACAGGTCCCGACTGAGAGCAGGTGCTGAAATGGTAGGTGGGTCAATTGATTGAGAGCAACTGAGCCCCCCAACTCTGACTGTCTTTAAGGAATTATAGGGCCCCATTATGAAGGCATTAGCCCACTGGATTTCCTATTCGTTAGTTTTACATTAATCTAGTAGAGCTAAATTTTATCACTAGAGGCATCAGATGCAGAAACCAAACTTGAACAAGAAAATAATTTCTTGGTTAAATGACTGTTGGATATAGACAGAATAAAATTCAGGAGGAAGAAGGAAGTAAGTTAACTTAAGGAACAAACCTGAACAGTTAGAGGGAGTTTCTGAGTATGCAAACAGTATAGTTTTCAGAGATGATTTCTGTAAAATGAATAATCAGACTCCTGGCCTATGTCTTTGAATAATTGAACCATTGTCCTCTAAAGGCTTCTCAAATTGCCCTATAGGCATCATGACAGTGCTAAGGTTTCAGGTGTCCCTATCAAAGTACCCCACCGTGACACTTGAAAGTGAAAGTTGCTCAGTTGTGTCTGGGACTGTACAGTCCATGGAATTCTCTAGGCCAGAATACTAAATGGGTAGCCTTTCCCTTATCCAGGGGATCTTCCCAACTCAGGGATCGAACCCAAGTCTCCCACACTGCACAATACTGGAGTGGGTAGCCTATCCCTTCTCCAGTGGCTCTTCCCAACCCAGTAATTGAACTGGAGTCTCCTGCATTGCAGCCAGATTCTTTACCAACTGAGCTATAAGGGAAGCCCGACACTTGTTTCTGGTTAATGTTGCTCTTGGCTCTTTGGTGGCTAGTAAGGTGCTGGCCAAGGATCACACACTGGATTAGGCGCAAATGGAGGCTCTCTCTCTCAGCATTCCATCCTGGGAAGCACAGTGGTGAGACTTAGCCCAGACTCCAGCCAGACGGTCCAAGCCTTGGCTCTGACACTCACTAGGTACTAGCCTTCAAGCAAGCTAAGTAATCCCCCTGTCTGTTTCCCCTACTGAAAAAATTAAGGAGAAAATGGCACCTATGCCTCAGGATATTGTGAGCATTAAATGAGTAAGAAGATACGAGTCATACATAAAATACAAGCTCTTTGTGATTTATTATTATTTTTTTTATCCAAAATCACTTGTTCAACCTGCCTTAATTCAAGACCAGTCTGATAGAGCAGCCTGTGCGTATCTCAGGGAAGTGTTCCTTTCTTTCCATATAAAGTTTTACTCTAAATCACATTTTTCCAGCCTCAGCACAGTTGGCGCTTGGGGCTAGGTGATTCTTGTGGGGGCTGTCCTGTGCATTGCTGGCTGTTCAGCAGCATCTCTATCCCCTGCCCACTAGATGCCAGTATACCCCCTTCTTCAACAGTGATTGGCAAAGATGTCTCCAGTCACTGCCTGGAGGAGGGAGACAAAATCATTTCCCGTTCAGAATCACTGGTCTAAACAAACTGAAAGATTGTTGCCCATTGTGACTGGAGAAGGCAGTGGCACCCCACTCCAGTACTCTTGCCTGGAACNTGGGGATCCTGGCAGTAAGGAGGGTATGATGTTGTCCCTCCCGAGTCATGCTCAAGGGTCTGACTTCAGCCAGAGTGACAGGAAGGGCCACTGGCCTTGGAGGAGTCATTTTCCATCCTCCCATGGGCATCCACAAAAGCACCCCTTTATTTCACTAATCTTTCCCCACAACAGGGAGAAGCAGCAAGTGAGTCAGACAGCCCAATCATGCCCCCAGGGGAACATTATGAGATTTTGACTGGAGAGGATACTGCCAGCCTGGGCTTTCAACATGAATAACCTTAGTTTTCAGCAATGGACCTTCCTGTTAACCTCTCTGAACCCCTGTTCACTCCCCTTGATCTTATGGGAGGCTCAGAAGGGACACATGTACCTGGCCCAGTGCCCAGCATCTAGAGACACTGCCGTGGTTGATAACAAGAGGATAAGATGAAAATAGCAATAATCATACTTACTGAGATCCTTTATGAGTTGTAACTACCATAAGTCATAAAACTCATTCATTTTACATATATAATTCAATGGTTTTTTAAAATCATTACATTTGCAGAGTTTTGAAACCAACACTACAATCCATTTTAGAAATTTACCACGTCCACCCCAACTCCAAAAGAGCCTTGATGCCCATTTTTGGTCAATGATGTTCCCATGCTCAGCCCTGGGTATTCTGATCTGCTTTCTTTTGCTATAGAGTTATCTTTTATGAACATCCATACGGATGCAGTCATATAATGTGCAGTCTTTTCCATCTCACTCCTTTCACTTTACTCAATGTTTTTGAGCATCAAATACTTTCAATCCCTTTCCAGCAATAATTTGACTTTGCTTAGTGATTGCCCAGCTGCTAAGTCATGTCTGACTCTTTGCAATCTCATGGACTGTAGCCTGCCAGGCTCTTCTGTCCATGGGACGAAGGGCTACAGTCCATGGGGTTGCAAAGAGTCGGACGTGACTGAAGCAACTTAGCATGCAAGTACAGCACCAGCTGGGAATCTGGTTAATTCTCTACATGTTCGTGCATGTGTGTGCTAAGTTGCTTCAGTCCCTTGAAATTTAGATAGTCAAGACAAGGGTATTTCACAAAGAAAGCACCTCTCACTCACAAGGTCAATCTTAAATATTGAGAATTTGAGGAGCAATATCAACTTGATGCTCTAGCTAATGAAACACGGTTGGACTCATACTACTACATCTTCAGTTAATATTGCAGTTTATTGCCACAGGAAATGTTAAAAATTTCAAGTGTAGCTTCTTTTTCAAAGTGTTTTAAAATCACGTCAGGGTCAGGTTACACCTAAGTAAGAGTTACATGGGAGGGGCCTCTCCTTTTGCAGATGCCACTGGTGAGAGCTTATGGAAATTAGCCCTTTTGTAAGGACTGTGTGCAGAAAGAAAGTCAGTGGGCTCTGAGCGAGAGCCTGAAGGACTCTAGTGAAGAACATGAGAATGAACTTTATGACGTCTGCACTTAATACTTTTCAAGTCCTTTCCCCCTTTTTTGTGTTTGGAATAGGTGGCCCTGTCTGATGAGGTGGTGTGGGATGCCTTTGTATTCCCTTGTAAATTCTGAGAAGGCAGAGGCCTACTCAACTCTTCCACAGCAACTAACATAGTACTTCCAAGCGCTTTACACATACCAGGCTCTCAATAATTCTTAGTAATAGATTATCCCCTCACTGTTTACTTATGTGTGCTTTATCTTGCAAACTCAAATAATACAGGCTGAGGGCAAGTCCAACCTACATTTATAGCATATCCCCTTTAAGTCCATTAGAAACTGTGAACTTGTAAATGTCGTAGGTTCTTAATTAAAATATTAATTCAGTTCAACTTGATTCACTAGAGAGCCTTCATGTCCCTGAGCAGTAAGGTCCAGGCAGGCGAATATCAGCCTGAGAGGAGGCAGCCAGGAGATGCTGAGGGGGCTGGCTTAGCTCAGGCCTCTCCCCTTCCAGGCCTGCTCCCTTTCCAGTCTCTCACCTTCCACTCTCATAATGATGGTCAAGTAGGGACAAGGGAAGTGGGCACAGTGGACACGGCCTTTTGGGTCCCTTTTGTGGCTTCAGAAGATGAGATATAGATAACAGGTTGCTGCTTCTCTCAATGCGTCTATTTGTGCAATGGGTAAAGGCCCTGAGAATACAAAGATGAACGAGTAAGTGTCCTCCAAATGTGAGGTGAGGTGTGTGTACTGTGTAAGTATGCACAATTAGGAATGATTGGTATCTCTAGGTGTGATCAGGAGTGGTGGGTCTGTGCCCCTCTGACTCTGGGCATCTCTGGTGTGCACATACGTGCAGTGATTATAGATGCAAGTGTGAGCCCCTTCTCATATGAACCCTTGTGAGCTCTCACTGAGCCCATAGAATCAGAGGTTCTTAACTTGTCCCATAGGGACAAGGAGAGGTCATTTAGCAATGTTAGGATGGGAGTTCTTAATTAACACCCCAGTTCTGAGCTTATAAATTGGCATTTTAAAAAGTATTTCATTACCTTTGCCTATGATAGGTTTCCCCCCCAAACTTCAACGTAACTACTTATACATGCTTAACTGAAAGTAACAGAAAATACACACGTCTTTTGAGCCTGCCAGCGAGGCCAGCTCACTGTTTCATCAGGACCAGAGACTGACCTGTGTGTATGTCTGTGCAGGTCGCAAGAGTGGAGCCTGGGACTCCAAGTCAACTTCTTTACCTGCTGCCCCATCCCCACTGCCCAGGGCCGGGTAAGTTCCTGTTGCAGAGAAGCAACTCTGTGTGATTTAAATAACCGGTCTCTATCACTGCTGTGAGCGGCCTGCCTGGAATCTACAAAGGAGTCCTGGCTGAGTATCTGGGGGCCAAAGAGGGGCAGGCGTCTTTCTGCTATTTCCATCCAGAAGAGCACATGTGCCCAAGTTCAGATGCAGGCACGCCCAACACCACAATAGGTGTGCTCCTGGCGTGTGGCAATGACCCGCCTGCCCTACTCACCTCCATATCCAAGGCAGGCTTCAAGTTGGACTTCGGGTCCCCCCCGTGACATCAAAAACCAGTAGTCTTTCCTCCCATAAGCTGTCAGTTAAATCTTGAGCTCAGTGGCTTGTGCTCCACAAAACAGAAGCTCCAGAGCTTGAATAATTTTAAGACCCATAAGCAGGTTTCATTCCTCCTTTCTACTCCTTGGCTTCTCTTCCAAGTAGTCAGTGATCTGTAAACAAATGTGTACACAGAGCAGCATGTACTGGGTGTTCAGTCAAAGCAACACTGCTAAGGTTCCTTTCAAAATGCAGATGAGAGGGTCATTCTTTCTCACTGACCTTAGAAGAACTTTGTAAACTGTTGGGTGAGGACTGTAATGTGTTAATACTACAAACAGTGACCCAATAATGTCATATTGGCTCAATAGGCTATTTTAAAAGGACACTTAAATGTGTCCAAGGCTGGCCTGCATGGTTATAGTCTTAATTCTGCCTTTGAGTAAAGCAAAGAAGCTTTTAATTTCAGGGGTTTATTAAGCAAAACTCTGCACACTTCTCTCTTGGCTTAGTTTTATCACTTCAGACAAGTTACTTAGTCTCCTAATCTCTAAAATGTAATAAAAATACCCATTTTAAAAAGGACAGTGTGAGGTTTAAATAACACGTGAATAGTTATTCACGTGTTATTTAACATGTCCTCCAAATGTGGAGGTACCAGGTGTCTTAGAGGCACTTGGGAATTGTTAGTATCCTTCCCCCAATCTTCCAGCTTTCAGCTGAAACAAAGCTAGAGATAGAGAGAAAGCCAGTATTTAGAATAAATGCAGACGACAATTATAAAGCCTTAGCTTCCCTTGTGGCTCAGATGGTAAAGAATCTGCCTGTAACGCAGACCTGGGTTTGATCCCTGGATTGGGACGATCCCCTGGAGGAGGGCATGGCAACCCACTCCAATATTCTTGCCTGGAGAATCCCCACGGACAGGTAAGCCTGGCAAGCTACAGTCCATGGGGTCACAAAGACTCAGAAATGACTGAGAAACTAAGTACATTGTGCAACATTAGAGTCCAGTCTCTACTGAACTAAGAAAAACGGGTGTGTTAGCTCATGCAAGAACCCTCAGGACCAGAGGTTGCAGTGGCTTTCAAACATGTCATTTGTCTTGGGTTTATCTGTTTGGAGTGGAATTCTAGGCAGATGTCCAGTAGAGGAGTCACTAGAGGCTGCAGGGCCACTGGCATGGGGAGGCGCTGGCTGCCAAACACACCTGCTTGGCCACCCTCACGTCTTCACCCTCCTGCCCCAGACAGGAGCCCTGGGGTGCTGTTGGGGGAAGGGAGGGATCTCCATGCATCTTTGAAAATACTATTTGTGGTCCTTACATTACAGATGAGGAAACTAAAGCTCAGACTGGCCCTCACGGCCAAGAGAGAGGCCTGAGGTCACAGAGTAATTCGTTGTAGAACTGGAGCAAGAGCTCAGTTATCTTGACTCCCTGGCAACTGGCTCTCCTGTTTATCCCCATTAACCCCTTGGCCATCTGTCAGCGGACGCTATGTGAGGTCCAGAAGATCATGAGTGAATCCTGTTTCTGCCCCTTTCTGCCCTTCACGGATCATCTTCTTATACACTTGTATCACTTTCATTATTCTAGTTTATATTTGAGAGTAAAATGATAAGTTGTCAGCTCCTCTTTATCTCTGCTGTGTTTTAACAAAGTCAATCTCTTTTTATCCCCCAGGAAGAAAACAGCTATGCCACTGAAGACAGTAAGTTAATTGTGCATTTAAATGTGCTTCATATTTCCTGCATTGTTCACTCTTATCCATTTATTTAAAATTGGCAATGCTTTCAGCTAAGAGGAACACAGCAATCTTGTTGCTGCCTGGACAGTCCAAGAGAATCTTGGAATCCTCAGTTAGGCAGGGAAGATGGGAGGGTCCCATCCTCCAGGAAGCCTGTGGCTTCACTGAGTAAGTGGCTGCGGGGCCAGGCTCCCTGCCTCTTGTGACCTCTGCCTTCCCCTTGGGAGGCCCTGGGTCTGCTTCCCCAGCTGCTGGCCTGGGAGCTAATGACTGACAGCTGTACATCAGGCCCATAGTCCTGCTGCTGCTAAGTCACGTCAGTCGTGTCTGACTCCGTGCAACCCCAGACGGCAGCCCACCAGGCTCCCATTCCTGGAATTCTCCAGGCAAGAATATGGAATGGGTTGCCATTTCCTTCTCCAGCACGCAGTCCTGACTACACTCATATTCTGGCCAGAACGTGGGGAACCTGAGCCAGCCCACTATTTAAGGAGGCCCATCTTGACCTAGTCTCTACACTGTAGCCTGACATTTACAACCACAAACACCAAGACGGTGGGGTTCTGAGACCTAAGCCGGAAGCCAGATCTCCACTGCACAGGTGTTACTGCCCGGCAGCTGCTGGGGGGGCATGGTTTCGACCAGCCCTGCTGACAGATGGGGGAGACCCCACACCAGAGTAACACTGCTCCTTCCCTGACACACTGCCGGCCCATTGCCAACAGATGCAGAGGCTGAGCTGGGGACTGTGTGTTTTCAATGCTTGTTCTTGTCATTGAAAGACAAGCCATGCGTCAAATAAATATTCTCCCCAGTATTTATTTTAATATTATTGTTTCGACTTTTATTTCCACATACCACTGTATTGAAGATCCGTACCTTTTTCTTTTTTTTTAATAGACTCCAGTTGCCTCTCAACAGAATGCCTCAAGTGTTTGCGAAGGTAAATCTATATTACTTTGATGGAAGAGCATGTCCTCTAAAAGTTATTTTGATTAAAAAAATTGTATACAAATATATTTCTAAATTTCTTTCATGATTTATAAGGCAATTGTAAACATAAAGCTCAATTTTTAAACAGAACAGTCTTTACTTTGCCATGAGTAGTGAGTAGCAAAGCTGATCAGGACCTGGGCTTGCCAAGCTACATCTGTGCGGTAGGCCACAGTTGACATGCCCCAAACCTGCCTGTCTGTAGACAGATATGACTTGCCAGAAACGATACCACAGCCTTACATAGGTGTGCAGACTGATTTAGAACCATTCATATGTCTCAGAATTAATGGCTAAGTTAAGTAATGAAATTTTTAAAAATCTGTTTGAACAAGTTCTTGTGCTAAGTTTTCAAATAATGTTTCCTGAGTTCAAATATCTATCTTCTTAGTACACCTTCAAAGGCTTCCTTTCCTTTATCATAACCATGTATACTTTCTATTAGAACTTTCCCATTTAAAAAAACTTTGAATTTGAAAAATACTGGGAGAAAAAAAAAACAGGAGAATCATTCATAATCTCAAGACCTAAAACACTACATAGAAACGAAAGCTCTGTACCCATCTAATTCCACACTTGAAGGTACTCAATGCTAAAAGCTACCATTTCCTGAGTTAACGTGGGCATACCTGTCTCTGACGATGGACAGTAGACATTTCTGAATGTGCATCCCGACTCACCTGTCTGCTTCCATTGCTCTGCTGGGCCTCTTCCATCATTCCCCACATCTTTCCTCCAGACGCCTTTCCTGTTGTCTTGCTTTCTTCTGCCTTTCCTTTGATGCTTTTGGCTTGCTATCCTTCCATTCTTTATAGTCTTCCATGCCTGCTGAGCAGGGAGCTTGGAGTGATAGTGAAGCCTTAGGGTGAGCCTCTACAGGAAGTAAGTACAACTCTGAGCAAACTTCATGGCTTCAGAGCTTCTTGGTGAAAGACTTGCTCATGGGAAGATGTTTGACCAAACTCAGCTCTTCTCAGTTGATACTGGGTTTGGGCATGGGGACAGACATTTCATTCTAATCCTAATATGATCATTTTCTTAATGCAGAAAAACCTATACCTGCTGAACGCCACCGGGGATCTAGTCACAGACAAGAAAATATGCAGTCACCGGTGTTTCCTCCTCCTGCCCAGAAGTAAGAATCTTTTCCTTTAAAAATAAGTTTCCTTAACATCTGCATTGTCATACTGCACAGAAACACTGGCTTGTAGTGATCATTAAAGATTTAGTATTTTATTGCTTTGCAATTGGAGAAGGCAATGGCACCCCACTCCAGTACTCTTGCCTGGAAAATCCCATAGACGGAGGAGCATGGTAGGCTGCAGTCCATGGGGTCGCAAAGAGTCTGGATACGACTGAGCAACTTCATTTTCACTTTTCACTCTCATGCATTGGAGAAAGAAATGGCAACCCACTCCAGTGTTCTTGCCTGGAGAATCCCAGGGACGGGGGAGCCTGGTGGGCTGCCGTCTATGGGGTCGCACAGAGTCGGACACAACTGAAGTGACCTAGCAGCAGCAGCAGCTTTGCAATTAAATTTTTAAAAAAATGTTAAGTAGGCAACAACTTTAAAAGAACTGCTTAGAATCACAGAGACTTAACTAATATTTCGGTTAATTATTGGACTGAAGTAAAATCTAACACAAACTAACCCTCCTTCTTTTAAAGGAACTAAAGGGAATACTCTTACTTCTCTTGAAGGCTGTAGTGCCTCTCCTGTCTTTGGATATGGTTCATTGGTTCTTCCTGTTGATCCTTTGTGATGCACCTGTTCAGAGTATTTTCAGTGCAAACAAAAAGTCAAACTTATTCATTTTGTGCATTGCCCTTTAATTAATCTGAATTTCTTCCTTTCAGGGCAGTTCATCAAAAACCCATACCTCTGCCAAGTAAGTACAATGAAGGCATGAAGAGCAATATCAAGTATTGTGTGAGTTGGCTCTTCATGTCTCCACCCAGGGGTCCAGGGAAATACTGCCTCTTCCAGTGTAGTATCCTCTCCAGCTTGTTTCCTCATCTGTAAAATGGGGCCAAGAACACATTTCATAGAGCTGTTCTGAAAAGTAAATAGATTTGGGATCATTCTTATTTTTTTTCCTTTTTAGTTTTAATTGAATATTTTACTGATCATCATTTATTTAATTTTTTTCACAACAACAATATAACTATTTTCAAAATAAGATGATTAAGTAAAACAACATGTTGTGCCTGGTACATAGAAGGTCTTCAATAAATGATATTTAAATTAAATCTAAAATACCTTTTAATGATTATAAAATGTATCTATAAAAGGTACCCTGAAAAGAAGATTTAGCAAATATCTGAATAATTTTCCCAAGGCAAATAATATAATACCCTAAAAATATATGAAGTCAGGCTCACAGAACACAATTACCCAAACCTCGATTTGCTTTCTACTTTATCTAGGAAAAAAAATGAAAACACAAAACAAAACCCTTCCTGACATGGATAATTTGAAAAATATTCCGAAGTATTCAAGATTTGATACATTTAAATAAAGATAATAATTATTGTATACAAAATTTACATGTGTTTAAATAAACATAAATCTGTTTACTAGGTTTTAACTGGATGTTGATTCATCTTAAATGAAACAAAATATAACTTTTCTAAACTTCTGAACACAAAGTGAAATGGTGTAGCTATAGAATTTTTTTTTTACTATGTAAAGTTTTATTATACCCTTTACTGTTTTTTAACCCAAGTCATTCTTTCAACTGGCAAATACTTATTAACCATCTGCTATATGCCAGGCACTATTCTAGACATTCAACATTCAGAAAACTAAGATCATGTCATCTGGTCCCATCACCACAAATAGATGGGAAAACAATGGAAACAGTGAGAGACTATTTTGGGGGGGCTCCAAAATCACTGTAGATGGTGACTGCAGCCATGAAATTAAAAGACACTTGCTCCTTGGAAGAAAAGTTATGACCAACCTAGGCAGCGTATTGAAAAGCAGAGACATTACTTTGCCGACTAAGGTCCGTCTAGTCAAGGCTATAGTTTTTCCAGTGGTCATGTATGGATGTGAGAGTTGGCCTATAAAGAAAGCTGAGTGCCAAAGAATTGATGCATTTGAACTGTGGTGTTGGAGAAGACTCTTGAGAGTCCCTTGGACTACAAGGAGATCCCACCAGTCCATCCCAAAAGAACTAAGTCCTGAATATGCATTGGAAGGACTGATGCTAAAGCTGAAACTCCAATTCTTTGGCCACCTGATGTGAAGAACTGACTCATTTGAAAAGACCCTGATGCTGGGAAAGATGGAAGGCGAGAGGAGAAGGGGATGACAGAGGATGAGATGGTTGGATGGCAACACCGACTCAATGGACACGGGTTTGAGTAAACTCCGGGAGTTGGTGGTGGACAGGGAGGTCTGGTGTGCTGTAGTTCATGGGGTCGCAAAGAGTCGGACATGACTGAGCGACTGAACTGAACTGATTCTAGACACAGGGGCTACAGCAGTGACCAAAACAAATGAGTCCCTCCCTTATGGAGCTTCTATTCTACTGGAAGAGATAGGAAAAATAAACGACTAGATAAGTCATACGGTAAAGAAAAATGAAGCAAAGTGGCAGGGGGTGAGCACAGAGAGGAATGGAGGCAGTGAGGGCTACAGTGGCCAGGGAAGACTTTATCTGTAAAACAGGGTCTGAGAGCTCCTCCCACATAGGGCACATGTGAGGGGAAAATGAGCTAAGACTCGGAAAACAGAACAGGACTAGCACATATCCAAGGATCAGAAAAAGTCAGCCTTGAACTCCCTCAGCTGCCCAAACTGTGGAAACCCTTAGCCTCCTTGTACTATGTACCTTAGAAGCGCATGAGCACCCCTTATGTTGCTCCCATCTGGGAATATTGTCCCCACCTGTTAGAAGACAGCCTTCCTTCATACCTAACCTTGCTGGGCCTGCCACACTGCTCCCTCCTGTTAACAATGGTAGCTCTCACCTTTGAACATCCAGGATTTTATCCGAAGCACTTGGTTCATCTAATCCTGTTTTCCCTGCAGACTTTCCCTCCTAAGGAAGGACAACTCTCGTTGCTCTGGTCAAAACCTTAGAGTCACCCATGACTCTTCGTTTGCTTTCCTCACACTCCTTCCAACTGTTCCTTCAAAATATGTTCAGAATCCAATCACTGTTGCTATTCCCACTGATACTATCTGCTTCAAGGCACCATCATCTCCTGTCTGGGTTTGCAACACTCAATTGGTCTCCTCTCTCTGTTCTTAACCCCCTTCTCTCTATTTTCAGCCCTGGAGCCAGAGTGACCTTATTAAAAGACAGGCAGACGATTTTACTATTCTGTTCAAAACCCTCCAGAAGCTTCCCACGCCATGCTTGTTAAAGCTCAAGTCATGTTAAGTGTCCCAGGAGTCCCACAAACCTGGCCCCTTCCGCACGTCCTGTCTGACTTCATTCCTTATTCTTCTCCCCTTTTCTCACTGCACTCCAGGCACACTGGCTCCCTCTCTAATCCTCAAATTTGCCAGGCCCTTGCATTCACTGTTTCCTATACCTGGAACATCCTTCCCTGAGATATACACATGCCTGCTCCCTTTCCAACTGCAGATCTTACCCAAGTGTCACCTCAGTGAAGTCTCCCTGACCTGTCTATATAAAAATACCACTTGCCCAAAGCTATCCGGTACAGCTCCCGTCTATTCTTCATAGCACTATGACTCTGTAATATTATATATATACGTTTACTTATATCTTTATCGCCTATCTCCTCCATTAAAGTTTAAGCTCGAGGAGGGAGGGTTATTTTGCTGTTTTGTTGACTGCTGTATATTTCCAAAGCTTTTGAATGAATTAATACAGCCAAGTATTTTCTCCATTTCGTGTCTCCACATTCAGATGGAGTTTGTACTTAAGGCAGCAATTCTCAATCAGTTTGAC
Organism: Neotragus moschatus; assembly: GCA_006410615.1. NCBI lineage: Eukaryota > Metazoa > Chordata > Mammalia > Artiodactyla > Bovidae > Neotragus > Neotragus moschatus. Next base: position 775,549 of record SJYA01002991.1, read on the forward strand.
CTCCAGGAGCATTCTAACACTCTTAAAAGCACTGCAGACCCAAAGAACTATGGTTTATGTGTTTCTTTCTAGTAATAATGTGTTAATTAAAAGACATTTTAAAAATTTATTAACCCATTTAAAAAATATTAAACTTATTATGTTAATATAAGTAACATATTTCTATGAAAAAATTATATTTAAAAAAAGATTTAGTGAGAAGAGTGGCATCGCTTTACACTTTTAAAATTTATTAAATGCCTGCAGTAACAGAGACAGCTGAATTCTCAAATCTGCATCTACATTCAACCTGTTACAGTATGCTCTACTGGTTGAAGTATACGAAGAAAACTGGGCTTCACAGAGATGTGTATTTAGAAAAGACCTTGCAAATCCCCTGAAAGAATCTTGGGGATCCCCAGGGTCCTCAGGCCACACTTTGAGAAGCAATACTCTTAAGGATTTTTTGGTGTGTGTGATTTTTCATGTGTGTGATTTTTCAGGGTGTGTATGCTCCTTGCAGCACCCACCACAGCGCTGACATACAGGCATAGTAACCGATCGAGATATAACAGGATCCACTGACTTTCCAAATCCTTTTCAGGATTTCCAGAAGGGGGAAGCCCAACCGTGGATGGCCCACTACCCAGCTTTTCATCTAACTCTAGTTTGTCAGAACAGGTATGAAATGAACTCATGAACTGCAGGAAAGGGCATGCCTTCTTCTAAGGGAGATTTGGAAGTGAGACTTGAGAGCACATTTTGTCTTGTGCGTTGTCATTTGCTAATGGGTACAGAATACATTTTCCCCCCCAATTGTTAAGACCTCGCTCCATTTATTCTGTGTTCTGGATGCCATAAATAAGCATTGGTGCTTCTTCAAAACTAGCAAAGAAGTGTGCTGTTTTTATTGTTCTCCCTCTCACATAGATTCTATTTAAACTATGTAATTTTCTCAGAATAGATCTGTGGAGGCATATGATATTAAAACACATAAAATAGCAGTTTTAAAAAAAGACAGAGAAAGTCTCTAAGCTTTCTCAAATTTAAAATAAGGATGATGGCAGATATTTATCTTGCCTTCAAAGTGGTTATAAGAATCAAATAAGGTTATATTTGTAAACATGCTTTGTAAATTACAGAACAGTCCACATAGCAACAATAAGATCGTAATAGAAAGGGAGATGGTAACTTACTTAGGAGAAAGGAATAAATGGTTCAGGAATCTGGCAGGACTTTAGTTTTTATGTTCAAGTATTAAGTCTAGCCCCTAAGGCCAAATGGGAAAATTATGTAATCCTTGCGGCTGAGCAAAAGAAGCATAAAACTCATTTTTCAGATTACTGGTCCAAATGTAGTTAGGTCTTTCTGGTGATGCAAACTTTGTTTCTAGTGCAGAAACTACAGTGTCATTGAAGTGCCATCTCATGCTTAACAATGCCTTCTCATTCACAGGAAGCGGACGTTCACTGTAAACCATGGTATGCTGGTGCCTGTGATCGAAAGTCAGCCGAAGAGGCATTATACAGATCAAACAAGGTCTGACTGTCTTAAATCTCATATTCTGTCCTCAGCCTATATTGGTACAGTTGTCACCCTGATAATGTGTGCTTGTCCGACTCTCTGCAACTCCATGGACTGCCAGGTACCTCTGTCCATGGGGATTCTCCAGGCAAGAATACTGGAGTGAGTTACCATGCCCTCCTTATAATTTCTTCATTTCTGAGATAGCTTTGCTTTCTCTTCAACTTCTTTCCTGAGTTTAACCAACTCATTGTATTTTTCCTTGCTGTTTTTTGTCCACTTTTTGTTCATAATTTTTGAATTTATAATTCTATAATATTTTAAAAGATATTTAATTAAATTTGGAATGCCATGTTACATTTTTTAAAACTTTTTGTGTTGGGGTACAATTGATCAACAAATAATGTGATAGTTACAGGTGAACAGTGAAGGGACTCAGCCATACATATACCTATATGGATACATATACATGTATCCGTTTTCTCATAAACTCCCCTCCCATCCAGGCTGCCACAGAACACTGAGCAGAGTTCCATGTGCTATCAGTTGAAAGGTTTTGGTTCCCAATGTCTTCTTTCTTCTTATAGTGCTTTTGAATGGAATTTGTCTGATATGTTTTCTTATTCATAGGTAACTTGTGAACATGGTTCCTAGTTCAAGAGTGCCCCTTAGATTTGACCTTAATGTGTCCCTTCACACATTTCCAGATCCTATAAACTTAGTGTCTTCAGTGCCTCAAAAACTAGCACTGACCTCATTCAGAGTTTTCTATAAGTATATATATTACTGGAGTATTTTCTTAGAAAATAAAACAAGTTCTAATCAGTAATAAAAGTCATATACCTAAATAATTACCTTTTGAATATAATATAGGTATTTTCATAAACTGATTTGTAACCTATGGAAATACAAGTTAACACTAATCTTAATTATTCTTTTAATAAACAGGATGGATCATTTCTTATTCGGAAGAGCTCTGGCCATGATTCCAAGCAGCCATATACATTAGTTGTATTTTTTAATAAGAGAGTATATAATATCCCTGTGCGATTTATTGAAGCAACAAAACAGTATGCTTTGGGCCGAAAGAAAACTGGTGAAGAGGTCAGTAATTTCTCTTCTAATCCAATACTTCTGTAAAAGGCTTAACAGTGGATGCAGGAGCTGTCCTTTTTAGTAGTCCTGAAATACTCTCAGATAAGTTTTGAGCTCTTAGAGGGGCTTTAGACTTCCTTGTCCTGCTAGAAAACTCTGGTAAACAATGATTCTTCTTGGCTTAAAGAATCTTCATTCCTATCCCAGAATGAATAGATCAGAGTGTCACCCTACTCCCCAGATATCTGGCCTATGGATATTAAAATAAACACATATTATTATATAACATCTAGAAATATGACAGTCCTTTAAAACATTTACTTAAATCATCTATAATAAAAATATTGTCACAGATATTGAAATTTTCAATTGAAAAATTAAAACTTTGGTTCTATGATATTGCTGCTGCTGCTAAGTCACTTCAGTCGTGTCCGACTCTATGCGACCCCACAGACGGCAGCCCAGCATGTGGAATGTGGATATCTTAAAAAGTCTGTTTGTCTTTGTGTTTGAGTATTTTGGGGTAGAAAAAGTAACTACATGATTAACTTTTTTGCAACTGTTTCAGCATTATGTGGATATATATTGAGTATTTTATTGCTTTGATATGCTATATTTGCTTTATTTTATTGACCATGGATTTTGAGTTATGAAACACATTGTTTTTCAGTCCATGTGTGAATATTTCAAATACACTGAATTAATGTAGACAGAAAAAAGGAGTGTTAAGGGGAAACTGCAACTAAGTTATGCTTAATTATTTATTCAATTAAATCAGAAATATGTGTATAAGCTTATATCTTAAACATGGGATATTAAAAATATTTTAAATAACAAAAATATTACAAAAAAGGCCTCAATTCCACTCCTCACTTCAAATATTTCAACTCAGCTCAACCCCCTACTTCAAATATTTCAACCCCAAACTGCAACAAAGTAATACTCAAAAATATTCAGAAGAGTATAAGGACAGAGTGAGATGCTTATTTGTGTAAGTATAGCAGCTCTCTCCCGTATTTCTTGGGTTCAGAACACACTTTTTCATTTGGAATTCACTGCAAAGAGGTTGTGCTATTTCATTGCTTGGTTTGTTAGTCCATAAATTTAACCTCCAACTGCATTCAGTTTAACAATATGCTGTGCCAAACAAACAGAATGAATGTCTTTATGAATATCATAAAAAATTCACTGGCAAGCACAAGAGGGGGAAATGACTGAAGAGAAAGTAAGAAATAAAGACTAAAGGTACTTGGAAGTCTCTGTCTCTTGCCTCTCCTCCCTGACCTAGTATTCAGAAACCAGTTATTCTAGAAAACAACTGGTGTTTCATTTGAAAAGCTGACTAGTATTCTGAATATTTATTTAATATATACTATTTGGAAGTTATCCAAATAATTAATGAAGGCTTTTAAACACTTTTTATTCTAGATGTTTATCTTTATATGAAAAACTAAAAATCAATTGATGATTATTGCTAAATTATATAGCAGTGTTGCAAAACAATTATCACTTAAAAAAAAATGACCCTAAAAGGCTTTATTTGATAATTGTGAGCTTATAGCACTTTGTATAATTGATGCATATCATTTCATGGTTTGTGTTACTTTTATTATATCCTTCATTTAAAACATTACTTTCCAGAAAAAAATTGTGATAGCCTTAAATCAAAGGCAATAGACAATAGAAATTAATATACAGAAAAATAAGCATGTATAGTAAGAGCCTCACATGAAATTCCATTATTAATTAGACACTAATTTAGCTATAAATNTATCATTTCATGGTCTGTGTTACTTTTATTATATCCTTCATTTAAAACATTACTTTCCAGAAAAAAATTGTGATAGCCTTAAATCAAAGGTAATAGACAATAGAAATTAATATACAGAAAAATAAGCATGTATAGTAAGAGCCTCACATGAAATTCCATTATTAATTAGACACTAATTTAGCTATAAATTTATTAGGAGCTAAAGCAAAAATGGATATATGAGGGTTTATAAAGTTTTTCTTGTTAAAAAAAAACACAAAAACAAGCATGAATTAATCTGGGAAATAACTCTCTTGACACTAAATTCTAAGATTAATTTCTTACATCAATCCTTGTATCTAAGACATGCAATATAACAGAAGTCTGTGTTTTATAAAGATAGAAATTCAATGTATGACAGTTTTATACTTGATGCTAAATAAAAAACAAAATATTACAACATAACAAAGTAATTTCTCTAAGTAGTTATACTAATTGAGGATGTCAGTTGTGTTTTTAATCTTTTGACTGGCCAGGGTCTGACACCTCAAAGGTTGCGGCCTTTGTTAATTTAGGTTTTTTTTGATAAAATGTCAGCTGGGAACAGTAACTTTGACTAACCTGAAAGAGTGGGAGAATACGGGAGGAGTACAGCTCAAGGCTGATATAAGTTCCAATGTATAATTCATCTACGTTTTCTTGTTCTAGTACTTTGGAAGTGTTGCTGAAATCATCAAGAATCATCAACACAGCCCCCTGGTTCTTATTGACAGTCAGAATAACACAAAAGATTCCACAAGACTGAAATATGCAGTTAAAGTTCCATAAATGAAAAAACATTTTAAAAAGGAAGTCAACATCATTGCTTCAGATATTTTCCCTACTTCCACTTTTAAAGAAAAAGCCCCCAAAGTTCATATTTTGGGTTATGAATCATTCAGTAATAAAACAGATGAGGAAGCTGTGGATTTCCTTATAAGAAGCTCACAAGGACTTGTTCTATTGCCTGAACTGAAAACTGTTAATATCTGGTGAGGCTGAGAATATGCTACCAATATTCTCCAAATAAATGTCTCTATTAAAAAAATAAAGGTGTAAAGTATTTTCGGTCATGTAAGAAAATAACACTTTACTTCTGAAATGAGAAAATTATATTCTTGGATAAAACAAAGCTGCTAAAAATTTAGACCACCACAATAGTCCTGGTGCACTAATGTAACTAGGGTGTCTACTGTCAGTGCTTGACAATTATGTCCTGTTTAAAATTTTCATATGTATAAAATAAAATTATAATGTATGATATTCATAAGTACAGATAAGGGGGAATGTAATGGTTCCTTTGTGTGTGTGTGTGTGTGTGTGTTGCTCAGCTGTGTATGACTCTCTACGACCTCATGGTCTGTCCATGGAATTCTCCAGGCAAGAAAACTGGAGTTGGTTGCCATTCCCTTCCCCGTTTTGTGAGCTCAAGATTAATATAAATTCCAACAAGAGATGTATACAGATACAGACTTTCTGCAAGTTAATTCTATAACTTTATATAGAGTTGAAAAGTAAAATAACTGACATGAAAAATTCACTAGAGGGGCTCAGCAACAGATCTGAGCAGGCAGAAGAAAGAATCCATGAGCTTAAAGATAAATCAATTAACATTGTCTATACTGAGGAAGAGAAAGATAAAAAGAGAAAGAGAGAAATGAACAGAGCCTTAGAGACCTCTGGAACACTATCAAGCATAGTAATATATTCAAAATGTGAGTCTCCGAAGCAGAGAAGAAAAAGCATCAGAAAGAATATTTGAATAATAAAAACTCCTCCAATTTGATGAAAAAAAAAATTAGTCTACCAACCCCAAAAGCTTTATGAACTTCAAGTAGGATAAACTGTTAAAGAAAAAAAGGAAAAAAACGGAAATATCATAATCAAACTATTGGAAGGCAGAGAATCCTGAAAGCAGCAAGAGCAAAGCGACTTTTCACATATGAAGGGCTCTCAATAAGATTAACAGCTGATTTCTTGTCAGAAACCATGGAAGCCAAATGGCAGTGAGATGACATAGTCAAAGTTCTGCATATAAAAAATTGCCACTCAAGGATTCTGTATTCAGCAAAACTAGTTTTCAAAAAGGAAAAGTTAGCATATTTTCAGGTAAACATTGCTAGCAGATCTGCTGTCCAAATAAAAGTCCTTCGAGTGTAAAGGATACTACTTAGTAATGCAATTCTACACAAAGAAAACACAGAACTGATAAATGTAAATACAAACACCGGACCGGCACAGGTAAATATAAAAGACAAAAAAAAAATGTAATTTTTATTTGTAACTTTTTCTCCTAATTTAAAAGAAAAATGCATAAAGTAATAATTATAAATCTGCTTTGTTGGGCACACAATTTATAAAGCTATAATCTATGACAATAATAGCATTGGGGGTGGAGAGATAAAGCTATGTAGAGCAAAGTTTTTAAAAAATGAAAACTGAAGTCAAATCTGTATTAATCCAAACTAGGTGAAAACAGATCAACTTTACAATGTCTTCCAATAAAACTGAGGTATCTTTTTCCTCTCATTTTTTCACTTGTGATTTTGGTGTCATATCTAAGAAGGCTTTGACTAAACAATGGTCATAAATCTTCTACAAGATTTATAGTTTTTGCTTATATTTAGGTTTATAATCCATTTTAATTTTTGTATATGTAGTGTGACTGCTTTTCTTGTTTCTGTCTGTGCTTCATATTTCAAATCTCTTATTGATCTTCAGATCTGCTGATTCTTCTGCCAGTTCAAATCAACACTTGAGCCTCTCGTAAATTTTTCACTTTGGTCATTGTACTTTTCAACTAAAAATTTTCATTTTGTTCTTTTTTTGTAATTTCTATCTTATTGATATTTTCCACTTGATATGACACTGTCAGAAATACTTAAATACTTTAAATCTGGTTTCCTTTAGGTCTTTGAACATATTTATAATAGCTGCTTAACATTCACCCTACATCTGGAACCCCTCAAACGAAGTTCCTAGTGCCTTTTCCCCTGGTATGTCACACTTTCTTTGAATGTCTAAATGTTGAAAACTAGACAGTTTAGTTTTTATAATTTTAGTTATTATAATAATATTACAGGATCTCTGGATACTTGTCCCCTAATCTGGACTTGTTTTTTAGTAACTTGGCTGAACTAATTCACCAGGTCTGTCCCCACAGTATATAGCTTCTGATGTCAGTGGTCAACTTGTTTTCCCCTCAGTTTTATCCGTTAAGTCTGACTGCCTAGGGGTTGCTTCTGAGTCGACACTATTTAGTCATTAGCCACTGATTGATAAGGCTTCCCTGGTAGCTCAGACAGTAAAGAATCCACCTACAATGCAAGAGACCTGGGTTCGATCCCTGGGTTGGGAAGATCCCCTGCAGAAAGAAATGGCTATCCACTTTGGTATTCTTGTCTGGAGTATTTCATGGACAGGAAAGCCTGGTGGGCTATAGTTCATGGAATCACAAACAGCAGAACACGACTGAGAGACTAACATACATACCCTCTGACTGATCGATCAGAGGTTGTGCTTCAGACTCCTGAATCAGTGAGATTTACACCCTTTACACTGGATTTGTGTATGGCTTGGAATTTCTTTCACTGTTCAGGGAGTTTAGAAGTTTGCCCTACATTCAGCCAGAGTTGTTCTTATGTGGTTGCAGACTTGAGCACACACACATCCTTTCTGATTACAAGGAATGTCTGTAGTTTTATCCAGATTTTCTCTTGAGAGAAAGAGAAGCTTTAAGCTTCTCACTGATAGCTACTGGTATCACCAGCAATTGTTAGCCTTCAATAATTGCTAGATGATTGCTCTACTGTTTTCAACAATACTATAAGGTATAAACTACTCCAATCTGATCCAGATAACAGACAGTGTGTTACCAAGTCTTTGATGCTCACTCCAACCTTCCCCTCAACAGAAACTCTGCCTCTGTGCAATAGAGCAGGTTGTGGGATGAGGGAGTGTTGGGAATTTGGCTCATTGAATGCTCCCTGGCAAACAGCTGTGTTGGTGTTTGGAAGGGCATGGAAGGAGACTAGAATGTGCCAAGGTTCACTAGCTGTCAACGTATATACAATAGCTCTTCTGCCCCAGAAACCTGGGAGAGATGTAAACTGTCACATGACTGCCAATCTAACCAGAGCAGGTAGGTCTGCTGCAAGCTGTGGGGTAAAGTGGGGCTACACACTTCTGTAGCTGTCCTGTCCCGTCCCTTATATTGCAGGAATTGCAAGTGGAGCAATGAGCATCACTACCCAGCTGCCACCGCCTATTTGATATAGCCGTCCGCGGGGCACAGGCATGGAAAATGAGACCTACCAAAGAGTGCTGCATTTAATCTTACACCCAGAAACATTGTATTTCTCCCAGCTTGGTATTCCTTTTTGCAGATTCACACGATTTTTATTTTGTGGCTATTATAAATGGGTCTTCCTTCATTGCCTTCTAAACGACTACTGTTAAGTGTTCACAAAGCTAACTATTTTTCAATGTACTCTTTTGGATTTTCAAAATACTGAAATAGTCATTTGCAAAGCTCTCTCCAAGTTTTCATTTTGTTTTCCTACAGTAACAATATTAGTAATGTGAAATAACTGAAGACAGCAGGCACCTACATTTCTTAATTGAAAGAGACAATTTGAGTTGCAACCTGAATATAACCTTCATTTTCGGTTGAAGGACTCTAAAGTATTAGGGAAGAAATCTTATTAACAGAAACCATTTTAGAGAAATAATCAAAAATAATTCAAAGACTTTATCAAACACCTCTTCTAAGATACTACTTCTTAATTTTCCAGTTATTAAAGGGAACATACTTAAAGCAATGAACACCAAAATCAACCAAGTTGATCCTATATTTCAATTCTGCACTATAGGGAAATTCTTTTGCAAATACCACACTCTTAACATCCATCAGTAACCTTCACCAGATGAGATTCCCCAAGGCACTTCGCTCAAAACAAGGTTCATAACAAAGTCTGTAGCAAGGAACAGAGCCAATACCTCAACACAAATGGGACAAATCCTCAGTAAGCAGATGTCAATGGTGAAAAGGAATCACTTACCAAGAAAAAATCATAAGTGAGCTGCACAGAACTTATACTATATTCTGTTTTCAGCTCACCTCCATTTCCCCCCATTTTAAACTATTTCTATTCTCACTAGGGATTTCAAACCACTAAAAGAACTAGTATCTATTTCTCATCTATCATGAACATAAATCCTCATAGAAATTATTTGATTTTGATCCCTCCATAAATTGCATTACTCTTAGCACACAAAAGACCTATCTACTAGTTATTTTCATCACCTTCACTACATTTCTGAACAAATACATCTATGGTGGTAACCATATCTACACACATTTTAGTTTCAATACTTTGAACCTTTTGTATAGTTGGTGTGAATCACAAAAAAACTCTCTTAAACTTCTATTTTGAATAAAAATCACAATCTAAGAACACATCTATGAGAGAAAGCAAGGGCTGGAAAAACCATCTGATGGGCCAGATTAAGCCCACTGACAATTTTTTTAAACAAAGTTTTAATAAAATGAAGAAACTAACACATGCAATTATATTCTAATTAAAAAAAATAGGTACACTCATTCACATGTTGTCTATTGCTGTTTCAGCATGACAACAGTTAAGTAGTTATAACAGAAACTAATGGCCTACAAAGCCTAAGTTATTTGTTAAGACTCTTTACTGAAGTATCTTGTTGACTCCTTAATAAAAATGAAATTCTTAAAAATAATTACATTTCAATCTGTGACAAGTAGGAAAAAATGAAAAACTCCTTACCCAGAAGCTGGATTGAAAAAGTAACACTAACTCTTCCAATTGTACTAAGAACTTTGAATTAATGAATGCTGTTTTGGAAAACCTTCTTTAGCTAACTTTCAGCCAGGAGGAAAGAAGGATAAAGGTTTCTATTTTCAGATTTCCTGCTATGGCAATAGAGGCTCCAAGTAGGTTTTCCTTCAGAATAACCTAAGTTTAAAAAAAACACAAAACTCATAAAAGGTACGAGCTAGAGAACTGGCAATGGCACCCCACTCCAGTACTCTTGCCTGGAAACTCCCACGGACGGGAGGTGTCTGGTGGGCTGCAGTCCATGGGGTCACCGGGAGTCAGACACGACTGAGCGGCTTGACTCTCACTTTTCACTTTCATGCGTTGCAGAAGGAAATGGCAACCCACTCCAGTGTTCTTGCCTGGAGAATCCCAGGGACGGGGGAGCCTGGTGGGCTGCCATCTATGGGGTCGCACAGAGTCAGACACGACTGAAACGACTTAGTGGCAGCAGAGGAACTGGTGCATGAAGTTTTTAAAAATAGCTTTTAAAACCCTAAGGCAAAAAATATGTATTTCAACATTAGCATTATTTTTTAAAGTATATTTTTATAGTGCTACAAACAGTGGCAAGATGGTTCCTCCTCTCCCTTCTGTGTTCACAGGTGAATCTAACCATAACACAGCCACATTTCAGTTTTATTGTCGTTAGGGTACTGAAGAACATAACCCTGTGTCTTTTCAAGATTTTTTGATGTGGACCATTTTTAAAGTCTTTATTAAATTTGTTACAATACTGCTTCTGTTTTGGTCTTTTGGCCCTGAGGCATGTAGGATTTTAGCTTCCCTATCAGGGATCAAGCCCATACCCCCTGCATTGGAAGGCGAAGTTTTAATCACTGGACAGTCAGGGACGTCTCTCTGTGGCTTTTTTTTTAAACCAGCATAGTTAAATTGTAATACGTACTACCCTTCTCAAACAAAATTTCACAACTTTGGGGGTGGGGGAAGCCCACATTTTATTTTGCATTCACTAGCATTGAAAAAAAAAGTTTTGAAAACTAAATATTTCCCACTAGAATAAAATTCCCATTTGAATTCAGCACAGTAAAAGAAAAATATGTAAACACAAACTTAAGATAAATTTAATGGAAGAAAACATTTGTTACAGAAATTAACAATGCTTACCAGTCTTTAAACACCATACACATTATTAATATATATTGTATATTTCCAATCAACTCCATTCTTAGGCTCAATTTAAGAAACACAATTGTAACAGGTTTTATACAAAAAATACTTCACTTCTAAGAAAGTAGACAAACTGCACAAAAACAGTACATGTATAATGTGCATAGCAAGATAGCTTGAAGCGTCTATGTATGGCTTTCTTTAAAATAAAACTATTGGGGGAAAAGGCCCATTTGGGACCTAATGTTACAGTTGACGTATGTAAACTGTTTCACATCTTTTAGGCACTTACTAACAATAGTGTTCAATCCCTGAAAACTGAATTTATATATATAAAAAAAAATTATACATCTGAAATAAAACCCCCCCAAATAACATGGGTAAAGTCTTATATACTCCTTTTAAATTAAACAATGAGTTTTATTAGTGCATGCACAGAACTAAATTGAAAGAAAATAAACTTTTAATCTCAAAAACTTTCTGTGCAAAATTTACATAACTGAAAGGTACAAAAATATGTACAGGTTTAAATTCTTTGTTATATACAGAAGAGAAGCCCTGAAGTTTTCATTCAGTCAATGAAAAACATCATAACACTTGTAGTAACAATGTAACAAAAATTATATAGTAATTTTTTAATACAAGAACCCCATTATCCAATGATCCAACAAAATTTGACCCAAACTTACAAAGTGAGAAGTTTAAATCAATGATTCTGTTGTCATGAAAACATTCCTTTTTCAAATTCTACCTGTTGGGCATATCCCTTCAGAATCTGTCCTGAAGTTTTATGCACTGTCACTGAGTCCACTATTAATGCTTCTTCATTTCCAACTGCAAACAACCAGTACATAATCTGCTTTGGGTTGTCAGTCATACTGAAACGTTGCTAACAAAAAATGGTTTGTCCCAATTGGACATATTCAGACACTAATAATAAACACAAAAGTATGATTTACTTTGTTAATCTTGCTTCAAAATATTGCTTCTGAGGAGTAATTTTTAATTTTCGAGAAAAGCCATTCCCTTGGAAGTGCTTCTACGTTTCACTCTTTTTAAAGGGATGGCAACCAAGAAAAAAATTGGCCACTTGGTTTATGATGGGACAAACAAAGGAATGCAGGGTGAGTATAATCAAATTCAGAAAAATATTCAAGTTCTTTAAATAAACTTCAAACTAGATGGAGAGGTTACTACTTCTCTCAAGACTGCCCATCTACTGCAACAGGAGAGCCATTTAGAAAACCTCCTTGGAAAGGTGGTCCACTCAATGATGTGTGAGACAGCTTACAAGGACAAAAGACCTACTCATCAAAAACTTTTACCAGGCATCATATGAGGTGTAATTGTAGTGAGTTAAATGTACTCTCAACGGAGCCTAGTTACCTTCAAAAGAACTACCTCTGGCAGGAGAGTAAGTTCTTTACCTAAGCTCTCTTAGAGTATCTTCATGAATGACGAGAAACTCTTTCAGTTGCATAGTGAAAGAGCTCTCAACCTTTTCAGAGGAGCTGTAGTTATCAAGATTCATAAGGCTAGTGGAAGAGAGGGAATGGGGCTGTCAGCTGCTACTCTCTTTACTAACAGTCACTTAACTGGGTAAACTGTTTCATCATAGTTTTCTTTAGCCTTAACTTCCCAAAAACACATATTAAAAAAAATTAAATCAAAGAAAATCTGTGATTAGTTTCTTTCAAAACTAATGTGCACTGATGCATTTTCAAATGCAACACTGAAACTTCTGCTCATCCATGAAATACAGCCAACTTTTGAATGTTTAATTTTGGTGCTATACTGAAGTAAAAAACGTCTGCATGGAGCAACCCAACTCACCATTTACTTCTAAGGTAACTTTACTTTTCCTTGGTAATTATTCTAACATGTTCCAATCACGAGTAGCTTCCATTAAATGCCTCTGTCCATGACCAGCCCAAGCATCCTGATTGTCAAATACTCTACCGCAAAACCAACAGTTAAATTTAGCTTTCAGAATATTTTCAGAGGTAGTTTTCACAATCTGATAATTGTTTTTGCTTGTCTTTTTGAGAGTTAACTTTAGCACAAATCTTTCCTTCACAGAACTAACAGGTTTAAATGTTTTGTGCCTCTTAGGAAAATCGTCGTAAGTTGCTTCAGAAGGGTTACAACAAACTGGTTTCAGTAAAGCATCGATAGTTCTTTTCGACAATGAAACCTTAAGAACACGTCCATTAAATTTAGCAACAGTTTTCATTACATTTACTACTTCTGGGGAATCTGCATCAGGATGATTCAAAACTACAACTGGTTGGTTTCTCCTAGGGCATTTCACGAGCTGTTTGGAACTAAAAGGGAAAAGCCGCAGAGTTCTGACTGTATCTTTCGAAAGCCTAGGTCTGTTGAATTCAAATGATTCAGGGATACTTTCAGGCTTTGCTTTTTCTTTACACTTTCTGTGTAAGGCTTTTTTTCTTGGAGGTTCTTGGTAACTATCTCTACACTTGCGTTTACAGTTTCTGTTTCTAGATACAAAGGCAGTTTCAGAATCTTGACTTCTTACATGACTTTTTATTCTTGAAACTTTTCTTTTCGAAGTCTTTTTCTTATTGAAGTTTCTCTCAATTGTACAATTTGTTTTACACCTTAATACCCTGGCCTCTGAATGGTCGGTGATACATACTGGCTCTTCAGAAGATTCTGGGCATGTTGCAGTAGAAGTTATCACAATTTCGTTTGCTGGCATCATATCATCTAGTAAGAAGGGTAAGGCATCTCTAGAAGATTCTGGCTCTTTCTGCTGTCCTGTAGTCTGGTTAGATGGTACACTGTCTTTCTGCAATGAGGATCCAGTGTTGCTTACTGACAGATTACTAGCAGCAGTCACATTTAAAACAGGGTTAAAAATTTTCAGCAATATTTTTTGTGGTGTTCCTTCAGGTTTCTTTGGCTGTATATTTTTCAAGCAAGTACTATTTTGGACTAATTTAGGTTTAAGCAGCTCAGTCTTATTTGGCATCACACACTTTAAGAAAACAGCTTGTCTGCCATCAGGCAAAAAGGTATAAAGAGGTGGTTTTGGAAAAATCTTGTTTTGTGGTTTTATTGAAGTGGAGATATTCAACTTAGTGCCCTGATGCTCAGATATTATATTATGAGTAGGAACAGCTTTCACTGAAGAATTTGCCGGCGTTTTAATAATATAAGGGCCTTTTAATGACAAAGTGTTTTCTGGGCTACTTTTCATGCTCACACAGCTGCCAATGCTGGAACAAAGTGCAGGGGTCAGACAATTACTGTTTGGTTCTACTTTTAAGAAAGGTGCTCTGCAAGGTTCCTTAGTCGTAGTTCCACAAGCTTGAGCACTCTCAGTTTTGACAGCAGAAACACCTTCAAGTTTCCCATTATTAAATGTTAAAATCATTCCCGGTTTCTTGTTTAAAAGGAGAGGGGCAGGGATACCTTGTGTATTAGCCGATGGTCTTCTTGAAACATGTGATCCAGGCTTACTAGCAAAGTGCAAGGGTACAAAAAAGCCTTTTGGAGTCTGAACAAATATAGCCTTTTTTGGTTCTGAATTTAGTGGATTACGCACATATAAAGAATGTGTTGTGGCTCGTAGTTTGTCTTTTACGAGCTGCTGTGTAATTATTGCATCTGACTGAGTCTTAGGCAATGTGCCAAAACCATAACTTCTAGGGGTCTTCTCTGAATCTCTCACATCCTGTGACAGCATTTGCTTTTCTTTTCCACTACAGTTTAAATTCAGATCATTTGTAGGTATATTAGTCCCCACACTACCAGACGGAATCGGGAAAGGGCCTTGTACTTTCAAGTCTTTTGAAGATTCAACTATTTTGTTTTCTCCCCCATGTTCCTGAAAAGACTGGGCACACTGAAGTGGAACATCTTTATCTGGACTGTTATTAGAGTCTTGTTTTACATCAGGTTTTGCTTTTAATACATCTAGAAGTAACTGGTTTAGTTCAGGTGGCAAAAGTTCTGATGCCTGCTGGCTCTGTAGTGAGAAAACAGATGTGATCCTAGGCATCATAGGTGACTCAACATTAGAAATGCCATCCCATTTAGGCTTTTCAGTCACGCTCTCTAAACTTTTATTTTCATTAGTGTATAGGTTTTGTCCATCAGTGTTCTGTCCTTTTTCCAAAACACACTGTTCTTCGATTTCAGCTTGTGTTTTTAAAGTTCCATCTTTACTATTTAAAAGACTAATAGATGCTAACAGGCTATCTGGGTTTGAGCTCTCCTTCCTCACTAGTGATAAAACTGACTCAGTTAAAACTGTCTTGCTGGATGAAGATTCTCTTTGAGGGTTTTCACACATTGCTGTTCCTGAAAACCTACGACGTTTATTAGAATTATTCACTTTTGAGTAATTATGAAAAGGTAATGATCCCTGGCTGGAAGACTCAACAGGTAACTCAGAGTTGATATAATTAATGCAGTAATTATGCATATCTCCACTGTTGTATGAATTTGGTTTGGCAGTACCGCTGACTTTATCTGGACTTTTAACTGTAGTACCTAACACCTCAGGGTGACATTGAGTAATATGACTGCCCCATAAGTCAACATTATCTCTTGTTTCTACTTTTGTGGTCAAATTCACTGATGCTGTAATCAAGTCTGACTCTACTGGCGAAGGAGATACACCTTTTTCATCAGCCACTGCTGGAATATTACTTGTCTGAGATAGCAAAGCCATTTCCTTTTCTGAAATTACTTTCCCTGAAAGTACAGGAGATGAAGATGAAAATGGAGGAGCTGCTTTCATGCAAACTGTGTCATTTAACTCAGTTGGAACTCCTGTTAAAAATGCAGTGGCATCCAAAGTCTGGGGCTGCAAAACTGCAGTACTGTCCCTTGCAGCACCTGACTGTGAGCCTGGTAAATATAAATTCTGTTTACTGGTAGGCAACAGTTTTATTACAATATGCTGTTTTCCATCCACCATCTTGAAGCCCATAAACTTAGCACTGTAGTTAGCAGGAATTGTTATTCTGTTGTTTTTTACTACTAACACTGTAGGTCCTTGTACAGCAGTCTTCAGGAAACCTGAAGTAGAATTTGATCCCTCTTGAGTTCCATTACATTGTCCAGTGGACAGAAGAGTTGGTTTTTCCGACTCTGACTCAGCAGGTTTATCATTATTCTCACAGTATAGTCTTTCATGCTTTTCTTCATTTAAACGTTCCTGAACAAGATGGCTTGGGCCTTCAGATGTAGCCTGTGTTCTGTTCACTTTCTTAAGCACTTGAGTATTTTTTTCTATACTTCTGTCACTTGCATTGTTGACTTTCTTGCGTTTCCAGAATGTCTTCCTTGATGCACCTATTTTGTATCTTTTCAGTATCAGTTTAAGTCCTGCGGAAGACTTCGCCATCCTTTTTTCATATTTGTCCTTTTCCAGTTTTTCTTTCGCATATAAATGTTCTTTGTGCAAAGTTATAACATGTCTTACAAGGTGCTCTCTCCTGGTAGCACCATAGCTACAATATTGACAAGTGAAGGGAAATGTACCAGAATGAATATAAAGGTGCTTCTGAAGCTCTCCTTTGGTTAAACATATATAATGGCATTTACCACATTTATAAAGGATTTCGTTGTGTCTATGGATATGCTGAACAAATGTGCCAACATCCTGGGTGGAGAACTCACACTTTTCACACTGAAAAGTACCATTTACACAATGTGTGGATGAAAAATGCTTTGTTAAGTCTAATAAAGTATATAAATTCTCATTGTTACAAATGTCACATTTTACTAAAGTGATTCTATGAGTCCGTCTGTGTTGTTTAAATACCTGGAAGTCATTTGCTGAAAAACTGCACATCTCACAAGGATAGGAAGGTAATTCACCATGGTGCCACATTTGAAAGTGTTTCTGCAAATCATTTGGGCTATACCGAGTGCTATCTCGGCACTTTAAACAGTTGAAATTGAGTATTTTTGCAGACATTTTTATACCTTCGTCAACTCTCTCAGACTGATGAAGCAACATACACTCTTCCACAGAGCTTACAGTCTTTACATTGATAGATTTTCTTGCAGTCTGTGGCTTATGCTGAAATAATTTTCTGTATTTGTCAACTTCATGTTTCAATAGGACTTCATTTGGAATATTTATCTTCGGCAAAACAATTTTCACATTTTTTAGTCCATAATGAAAACTACTTTCTGAAATGTTTGGTTTAAGTTGATTCTGAAGTTTTGGTTCTGAAGTTTTTGATCTGAGACTATCAACTACCTCATTTTTCACATCATAATCTTTTTTTAAAGTATTTTGTTTTCCATCAAAAAATAAATGTTTCTGTTCAGATGGCATGATTTAAAAATAAAACAAAACAATCCCAATTCTTTTTTTCCTGAAAATTCTTGAAGTTACTTGTAATTTGAACAGGAAACAATATTGTGCCGCAACATCTTCAGAATACCAGGATTTTCCCCACATTAACTCACCTAAAATTAAACAAAGAACTGAAATTTTCATCACAGAAGTATCAGTAAAATTCATTTTAAAGTTCATTTTGACACAAAGCAAGAATGCTGATCAAACAAATAAAAGATATAAAAGACCTGTTAAGTAATTTAAGAGTAGCTTACCAAAAAGTAATAGTCTGAAGTAGAAATAATACTAATCTGGACCTCAGGAAATACAAGCTTTACTTTCGGCTCTGCTCTGTGACACTGGGCAAGGTTTGACTTCTCTGCACCTCAGTTTTCTCATCTAAAGAAAACCACAATTGGATAAACACCTTTAAGCTCTAAGATTTTATATTAACTTGACACTATAGTTTTTAAACAATTTTTAAAAAATCTCAATAAGAGAGCCCTATAAACTTAAGTTCCACTTACACACATGGTTCCAATTATACACATATACCATTAACTTCCTCAGTTACTTAGTTGACCCTATAGCTATACATTGTGAGAATTTCAACAGACTTCTCTGTGGATTTTCAACTTCCCTAATGCCTCAGGGATAATTTATGTTTAAAATAAGAGTTTCCCTCATCTAACAACAACAGTAACAAAAAGACATTATCTACTCTCTCAAGTTATCATGACTAACTGGTTAAAAAAAGAAGACATTAAAAGGAGGAGTACATTTTCCTGCTGCTGCTGCTGCTAAGTCGCTTCAGTCTGTGTCTGACTCTGTGCGACCCCAGAGACGACAGCCCACCAGGCTCCCCCATCCCTGGGATTCTCCAGGCAAGAACACTGGAGTGGGTTGCCATGTCCTTCTCCAATGCATGAGAGTGGAAAGTGAAAGTGAAGTCGCTCAGTCATGTCCGACTCTCAGCAACCCCATAGACTGCAGCCTACCAGGCTCCTCCGTCCATGGGATTTTCCAGGCAAGAGTACTGGAATGGGGTGCCATTGCCTTCTAAATCTACGTACTACCTTTCTGATTCCCTACCATTTTGGCTTTTTCTTTTCTATCCCTCGAACTAAGGCAGATGGCAGTAAGGAAAGTCCTTGGCATTTTAGAATGTACTCATTACCATCTGCCTCCATTAATTAAAAAAATTACTGGTTTGCGTTACTCTAAGCAAATCTCAATCTCTATGTTTTAGTTTCTTCACCTATAAAATGAAAAAAAAAAAAGAAGAAGAAAGAAAATTACCCCTAAATATGTAACAGCATCCTGTAAAGTACCATATAAACTGTAGCCACCACCATTACTGTATGTACTTACCATGTATGAGACATTATGACAGGTGCAGAGGACAAAAAAACTGTAGAATTAAAAAGATGTTCAGTGGTTCAGTGGTTCAAACTCCAAGCTTTTGATGTAGACGGAGTGGGTTCAATCCCTTGTCAGGGAACTAGGATCCCACATGTTGTATGACACAGCCAAAAAATAAACAAATAGATACGACAATATATTGCTGAGAATGGAATCTGAGCACCAAAGGTTCAGTAGTAAAAATATCAAATGGTGTATTGCAAGAATTATATTTTCTTACTTTCATGTTCTTAAATATGTATATGACTAATATTTAGATAAGCTAAAAAACTAAAGTATAAATCACAGTAAGCTTCATCCATAATGTCTATCCAAAGGTTTCACCTCTAAATTCCAATTAATCTAAGTAACTAGGAACTTCACTGTTTTAAAAATCCTTCACTGAAAGAACATAACTAAAAGTTACATTACATTACTATTAAGAGGCCCTTTGAATATTTCTCAAACTTAAAAATTTGGTTGTGTCTAAAAAAACACCTTCAGTATTTTTTAAATATATATATAAATACATATATATGCTAACCTGAAAATGAATTCATTAGAAGAGTTTGAGTTTCCTGAAATTTTTTTTTAATATACATTCCTAATACAGTAAAAAATGTGAAACTTTTTACTATATTATTTAAAGCTAAATGTAAAACTTTTTCTTCAAAAGTGAGAAAAATAATAAAGGACTAGAAAAAAGTTCAGTGATAACCTGGTGGATACCTCACAACAACTAAGAAAATTCTCTACAGAGTGTCACATTTTCAACAGTGACAAGCATCATAATCAACTATGGTGTTTTCACTAGACCAGACTCTGAGCATGGGGCTCAAATATGTGAAACTTCTTAAGCACATTGAGTAATGAGTCTTCACATTTGCCAGAAAATCATATTGTGGTCATTCCAGACTATCGATACCCAGGCTTTTCTATTTCTATATATAATCAAGAGGAGTCTGTATCACAGGTTTCATTACAAAAGGCAAATTGCTTATTATAGTATATGTTACATGTCCAAAAATGTATATGTAATGCTAAAAAATACATATTTTGATAAAATTTCTAAGTATCATCAACTTCATTTCAAAATACCTATATAATTTAAAATTTTTCTCATGAAAACACATATCCCAAAGGTTGACAACAAGTATATGATTTAAATAATTCAATCAACTAATACTAAAAAAAAAACTACTATAAATGTGATACATTTTGATGAGTGCTACTGAGAGATTCCAAAAACATGGTCGCCACCCTTAAATGCAGCTTATAATCTAAAGGATGAGGTGGAGCATATACTTATGTCAATACTTGGCTTATTCACAGTTTACCATCCAGCAATAAAATAGAAAAATTTTAAAGCAGAAAATAAACAGGATGCATGGCAGCCAAAACAGATGTCACAGTTCACCCATTAGAGTGCAAGTCCTTTCCTCACAGACAAAACAACACTGAAAAAAGGAACCACCTTATTAAGAAATCCACTTAGCTTTTACTTAAGTCTGATAACTGCTAATAAATTAATGTTGAATGTGATTATTTTTTATATTTAATATATGACATGTATAATATGGCACCAATAGAGATTAGTATTTTATGTATCTTGGGGTTTATTTGCCCTCAAATTTTAAGTTTGGAGAATCTCTTTTGTCTTCAGCTATGTTCAACCTGTTTTCTGTGAAAGCAATCAAACACAACACCTGGTACCAAATTTTTTGAGGATTGCCACCTATGGGGAAAAAATGTGCTCTGTTTTTAAAAAAAAAGGAAAGAAATTTTATTATAATTTTAATCTTTCAACCTATTAGCTAATATTCTTTCACTACAGACCACTCTCTGTCTTACTAACAAGGATTACTAACTTTAAATCTCTTATTTAAATTACCGCCTTCTATGGCACCCCACTCCAGTACTCTTGCCTGGAAAATCCCATGGACAGGGGAGCCTGGTAGGCTGCAGTCCATGGGGTCGCGAACAGTCGGACATGACTGAGCGACTTCACTTTCACTTTTCACTTTCATGCATTGGAGAAGGCAATGGCAACCCACTCCAGTGTTCTTGCCTGGAGAATCCCCAGGACGGGGGAGCCTGGTGGGCTGCCATCTATGGGGTCACACAGAGTCGGACAAAACTGAAGTGACTTAGCAGCATATACATATTCTTATCTCATAAGATGACCAACATCTTCTCAAGCCTTAAAATAATACTATTTGTTTAAAGTGTAACTGGCCCTTTAAAAAGTAACCCAGAGTGTTTGCTGCATCAAGATGGCAACTCAAGCTATTTGATGGTATTCCTCTCCCAACTGCTAAATATAAACTAAAAAACATAATTTTAAAGGTTCTATAAAATGTCAAGAATCTAAAATATAATCCATATAGATGCCACAAGGTGTTTGGAAGGTTAAGGAAGGTCCAGAGAGAGAAGAATGAAAACAAATGTTGATACAGCAACCCTTTTAAAGGGCCACTTTCAAAGAGGAAGCACACTTCCCTGGTTGAATGAAGGACATTCATTCAACCAATATGCAGTAAGTGTCCATCATGTCCTAAGTAGAGAAGTATTGATTCCAGCCACTCCCTCTCCTATACATACCTTGGGAGAGAAGTGAGGGCTTGAGAGGAAGACTGCATGAAGCACTTTGGGGTGACAGAAGGCTCCAGCTCAGGTATGAAGAGAACAAATCCAGAGCTTTGATCTGGGTCCAGAGACGAGATGGGATTGAGAGTTGCTAGCACCAGCTGTCAGGAGAGATGTAAAGAGGTATCATTTCTGAATAAAAATACATCTTCCTAAACCCATGACTATCTTGTTCTGTTTAAAAGTGCTGCTCTTCCTACCTGTAAGTCAATTAATATCTCTAAGCTGTCAGAAAAAATAATGTTAACTTTCCCAACTCTGTCTAACCAAAAACACTAAGAAAACCTTGGGTTTATTCTCCAACAATACATCTCAGCTCCCGATGACATCAAAAAAGATAGCTGGCAGAAACATCACTGGATGCAGCAGCTCAAAAAAGGAAAAATGATTGAAACACTCAGAGAAACCTCACCCATTCTCTCATCCAGCATGAGAAACAAAATTACAGTTAAAGTTACTGCAGGAAAAAGGAGAAAGCTTTACCAAAAAAAAAAAAAAAAAAAAGATTGGCAAACTCAGTAAGGCCTGAGATAGTATACTAAGGGGGAAAAAACACAAAAACAACAAAAGTACTGTCAGGAAAAAGAACAAAGTAGATGGGGGAGAAATAATGGTTTTGAAAACAAGAGGAAAAAATTATATTGAGTTATTGCTTTTTTTTTTAAAGCCTTGAATTTTCAAAATCAAAGGCTCTCCAAATGCCAGGCAAGATTTTTAGTGTTTAAGAAAATAAAACTCAATATCTAAACTTATTCTAGTAAAATGTTTCAAAGGCAAAAATGAAATTTTACCAAAAAAATATTTCTAACACCAACTTAAAGCAGACAACAATATTAATCAGACATTTAACTCACAATTCTAAATGCTAGTAGATAATGAAATAACAGTTTTAGAGTTCTAGGGAAAATAATTAACTCAAGAATTAATTCTATACCTGGGAAAACTCTCACATATGGGAGAAAAACACAATTTTAGATATGGGAAGATTCAGAGAATACACTATATATGTACTTTTTCTAGAAAGAAGTTTTAAGTAAATATTAATACTTCAGCAAAAATCAACTGTAACATCTACAAAAGAGAGGTATAATTCTTTTGTAAATACAGTTAAGAAAAATGACAAATATATAAGAAGCCCTTAAAAAATAACAATGGGAAACAGAAGAAGTGACAATAACAGCAAAATTCTAGATATTGGGAAGCAGATAAGTAGATATTAAATGACCTTACACAATCAAGCAGACAGAGGGGGAAACGAAGAGCTAACCCATTTTACACTGAATCTTCAAAAGACTTAGGAACTGGCAGCACCAAGTAACTCTGAAATGGGAAGAAAGAGGAAGAGGAGGCTAAAACAGAAATCTGGAGAAGCTGCTCGAGTTCTGGTTGGATGCTAAGATTCTCTTCCCCACTCCATCATGCTAGGTTATTGTTATTCCCCCACCACAGAAGTCACAGGTATACCAGCACAGCTGAGAAAGTGGGCACCACACCAAAAGCTAGAGGATTAAATGACCATATACATATGAGACACAAACACCATCCCATGCCCCAGTTAAAACAGGGCTAAAACACTGCTACTAAAAATGTAGTCTGCTGATAATACAAGAGCCATTTGTCACCAGTCCATTACAATATTGTACAGAAACTGATAATAAGCATTTAGAAACTAAAACAGCAATTTTACAGTGTTAAGTTTATCTGTTGAATCCAACAATAAAAATGTGAACTTGTTTGTATGCTTTCTTTTTGAAATTTTATTTTCTGGTAACAGACATACTATGATATACTAACGATAGGAATAATCTGACTGACAGAACTTTCATAAAAACAGTTTGTAAAATACATGTATTATAAACATTATAATTTCATAAAATAATATAAACAAAATATATCTACATCTACATATATGCCTGGGGAGAAAGTACTTAAACTTCTGATTCACCCCTAGAAATCTACCCTAAAAGTAATAATCAGATGTTCATGGGAGCACTGTTTACAAAGTCACAACATTAAAAATAATTAAAAGTCTACCAATAAATAAATAATGGTGTTTCTATTCAATGGAATATTCTTCAATTTTTAAAACAACAGTGTAAACCCACACTTAATAATAGGAAAGACACATTAAGTGAAAAAAAAATCAAAACAGTAGCCATATCAGGATTTAATTTGTTCAACTGTTAAACAGATGATAGAGAACAGATGAATAAACAGACACATGGAGCCCTGAAAACTCAGTAGTCAAGAATACATACATAAAACATGTTTATAGTGATCACTGGTTATCTTTGGGTCAGTGCTTCTTAGAATGTCTTTGGATTACTATGGCCTCCACACTGGCATACTTCCTTATCGTAGCACAAACAAACAGCCTAACATTTGGATGTAACAAGAATCACACTATTATGACACTTTAAGAAAAAGCAGCATGAATCCATGAAACTTTTGGAATTGTCATAGCAAGTGAGTTTGGGGTAAACGAACTAAGTTTTCCTGAACAAATGCAAAATAGTAAACGTGACGGCAATAAAAAAACTGAAGAATGTTGACACTAAAGATGGACAAGAAGTTAAAACCAAACAGGTATATTTAACAGACTCCTCTTATCAGCACAGAAGTGCCCGATCACATCATTTCAGAAAAGATTGTTAACAGGTACAAAGCTAACGGCAAATGCAATACTCAGACAGTGAAGAAATATGCTATCAGTCACTGTTCTTCATAAATTCATGCTAAGAAATTTCTTTTAACAATTAATTTGAAAGCCATAAAGTTACCTAAAAAGTAAGTAAAGGGAGCTGGTACCACCAAAATAGCAGTTATATACGCACTGTTGTTATACAAAAAAAGTTGTATGTATTTTATATAGAAAACAAGTGGTATTGAGTTAATAATCTGATTCCTGATCTAGGTATACTGTTAAAAGAATAAAAATTATTAACATCAACCTAAATTTGATTTTTTTCTATATACTGTACAAAGAAATAAATAAGTATAATGTTGGACTGTTTTTGTATTAGCTATTATTCTTTAATAAAATACTGGTTTTAATGTGACAAAATTTTATCTATGTTTATTTTCTTTTTTAGTCCTCTCATTAACTTTTGATTTGGTATGGAGAATTTGTAAAATCAGTGAGGATACCTTCCATCATTTCATCTGCTCTGGAACAGTTCACTAAACATGAGACATGCCCACTCTTTAAAATTACACAGACTGTGCAAATATACCATATGGGCCTGGGACACCTTTAAATTTTAGACATTACAATCTTTGCGAGTTCTCTGGTTTCTAGGATCTTTGAGTTTTCTACTGCTTGAATCACTTTTGGCAGTTTATGTTTTCCTTGAAAAAAATCAACTTCCTTCACGTTTTAAAAATATACTCCCCCAGAAATTTACTTTTAACAATCTATCCTATAGAAATAAAAGCAAAACACATAGATATGTATCTTAAATACCTATCTTAAGCACTTAAATGTCCATGAATAGGAAAATAATTAAGTAAATTATGGAATATCCACATGAAAACAACATAAAGAATGAGGCATATGCATTGAATTGACTTGTGAAATTTTTTTAGTTTTCAAAAAAGGAAGTTGCAGATTAAGGCATATAATATATTTTTAAATTAACAGGGAAGTTAATTTTAATTTTAATCCTCATTTTTACATTAGAAGAAAAGATCCTACGAGTACGTTTGTAAACAAAGAAGTCTATAGTAAAGATACCCTTTAAGCTAGTGATACAGATTTTAAAAATTTTTTTAAGGAATGACAGCAGAGCAAAGCAAAACAAGATAAAACAAAACAAAAACAAACAAAACAAAACAAACCTAAACAACAGGAAAGTAATCACTGGATCTCCTAAGAACCTTGACTAAAACCTAGAGAGTAATATCACTACAAGTTTTTACTGAGACCTGCCCATATTTCCAAGACCGGGGAGGTGACTGTGGCTCAGATCATGAGCTCCTTATTGCCAAATTCAGACTAAATTGAAGAAAGTAGGGAAAACCACTAGACCATTCAGGTATGACATACATCGAATCCTTTATGATTATACAGTGGAATTGAGAAATAGATTTAAGGGACTAGATCTGATAGATAGAGTGCCGGATGAACTACGGACTGAGGTTCGTGACACAGTACAGGAGACGGGGATCAAGACCATCCCCACAGAAAAGAAATGCAAAAAAGCAAAATAGCTGTCTGGGGAGGCCTTACAAATAACTGTGACAAGAAGACAAGAGAAAAGCAAAGGAGAAAAGGAAAGATATAAGCATCTGAATGAAGAGTTCCAAAGAATAGCAAGGAGAGATAAGAAAGCCTTCCTCAGCAATCAATGCAAAAAAAGAGGAAAACAACAGAATGGGAAAGACTAGAGACGTCTTCAAGAAAATTAGAGATACCAAGGAATATTTCATGCAAAGATGGGTGCAATAGAGGACAGAAATGGTATGGACCTAACAGAAGCAGAAGATCTTAAGAAGAGATGACAAAAATACACAGAAGAGCTATTCAAAAAAGATCTTCAGGACCCAGATAACCATGATGGTGTGATCACTCACCTAGAGCCAGACATCCTGGAATTCAAAGTCAAGTGAGCCTTAGGAAGCATCACTACAAACTAAGGTAATGGAAGTGATGGAATTCCAGTTGAGTTATTCCAAATCCTGAAAGATGATGCTGTGAAAGTGCTGCACTCAATATGCCAGCAAATTTGGAAAACTCAGCAGTGGCCACAGGACTGGAAAAGGTCAGTTTTCATTCCAATCCCAAAGAAAGGCAATGCCAAAGAATGCTCAAACTACCGNCTAGAGCCAGACATCCTGGAATTCAAAGTCAAGTGAGCCTTAGGAAGCATCACTACAAACTAAGGTAATGGAAGTGATGGAATTCCAGTTGAGTTATTCCAAATCCTGAAAGATGATGCTGTGAAAGTGCTGCACTCAATATGCCAGCAAATTTGGAAAACTCAGCAGTGGCCACAGGACTGGAAAAGGTCAGTTTTCATTCCAATTCCAAAGAAAGGCAATGCCAAAGAATGCTCAAACGACCGCACAATTGCATTCATCTCACATGCTAGTAAAGTAATACTCAAAATTCTCGAAGCCAGGCTTCAGCAATACGTGAACCATGAACTTCAGCATGTTCAGGCTGGTTTTAGAAAAGGCAGAAAACCAGAGATCAAATTGCCAACATCCGCTGGATCATGGAAAAAGTAAGAAAGTTTCAGAAAAACATCAATTTCTGCTTTATTGACTATACCAAAGCCATTGACTGTATGGATCACAATAAATTGTGGAAAATTCTGAGAGATGGAACACCAGACCACCTCTTGAGAAACCTGTATGCAGGTCAGGAAGCAACAGTTAGAACTGGACATGGAACAACAGACTGGTTCCAAATAGGGAAAGGAGTATGTCAAGGCTGTATATTGTCACCCTGCTATTTAACTTATATGCAGAGTACATCATGAGAAATGCTGGGCTGGAGGAAGCACAAGCTGGAATCAAGATTGCTGGGGGAAAAAAAAAGATCGCTGGGAGAAATATCAATAACCTCAGATATGCAGATGACACCACCCTTATGGCAGAAAGTGAAGAGGAACTAAAAAGCATCTTGATGAAAGTGAAAGAGGAGAGTGAGTAAGTTGGTTTAAAGCTCAACACTCAGAAAACGAAGATCATGGCATCCAGTTCCATCATCCACTCTAGTACTCTCGCCTGGAAAATCCCATGGACAGAGGAACTTGGTAGGCTACAGTTCATGTGGTCGAGAAGAGTCGGACATGACTGAGCAACTTCACTTTCACTTTTCCCTTTCATGTACTGGAGAAGGAAATGGCAACCCACTCCACTGTTCTCGCCTGGAGAATCCCAGGGATAGCGGAGACTGGTGGGCTGCCGTCTAAGGGGTCGCACAGAGTCGGACACAACTGAAGTGACTTAGCAGCAGCAGATGGGGAAACAGTGGAAACAGTGTCAGACTTTATTTTGGGGGGCTCCAAAATCACTGCAGATGGTAACTGCAGCCATGAAATTAAAAGACGCTTACTCCTTGGAAGAAAAGTTATGACCAATCTACACAGCATATTGAAAAGCAGAGACACTGCTTTGCCAACAAAGGTCCGTCTAGTCAAGGCTATGGTTTTTCCAGTGGTCATGTATAGATGCGAGAGTTGGACTGTAAAGAAAGCTGAGCACCGAAGAATTGATGCTTTTGAACCATGGTGTTGGAGAAGACTCTTGAGAGTCCCTTGGACTGCAAGGAGATCCAACCAGTCCATTCTAAAGGAGATCAGCCCTGGGANGGGCTGCCGTCTAAGGGGTCGCACAGAGTCGGACACAACTGAAGTGACTTAGCAGCAGCAGATGGGGAAACAGTGGAAACAGTGTCAGACTTTATTTTGGGGGGCTCCAAAATCACTGCAGATGGTAACTGCAGCCATGAAATTAAAAGACGCTTACTCCTTGGAAGAAAAGTTATGACCAATCTACACAGCATATTGAAAAGCAGAGACATTGCTTTGCCAACAAAGGTCCGTCTAGTCAAGGCTATGGTTTTTCCAGTGGTCATGTATAGATGCGAGAGTTGGACTGTAAAGAAAGCTGAGCACCGAAGAATTGATGCTTTTGAACCGTGGTGTTGGAGAAGACTGTTGAGAGTCCCTTGGACTGCAAGGAGATCCAACCAGTCCATTCTAAAGGAGATCAGCCCTGGGATTTTTTTTGGAAGGAATGATGCTAAAGCTGAAACTCCAGTACTTTGGCCACCTCATGCAAAGAGTTGACTCACTGGAAGACTCTGATGCTGGGAGGGATTGGGGGCAGGAGGAAAAAGGGATGACAGAGGATGAGATGGCTGGATGGCACCACTGACTTGATGGACGTGAGTTTGAGTGAACTCTGGGAGTTGGTGATGGACAGGGAGGCCTGGCGTGGTGCGATTCATGGGGTCGCAGAAGAGTTGGACACGACCGAGCGACTGAACTGAACCAAACTGCCTGTATTCCCAACCCACTCCAGTACTCTTTTGCTTGGAAAGCCCCATGGACAAAGGATCCTGGTAGGCTGCAGTCCATGGGGTCGTTGGGAGTCGGGCAAGACTGAGCGACTTCACTTTCACTTTTCACTTCCATGCATTGGAGAAGGACATGGCAACCCATTCCAGTGTTCTTACCTGGAGAATCCCAGGGACGGGGGAGCCTGGTGGGCTGCCGTCTATGGGGCTGCACAGAGTTGGTCACAACTGAAGCGACTTAGCAGCGGCAGCCCATATTCCTGCCCCTGAATTCTAGGAAATGGGCTTCCCTGGTAGCTCAGATGGTAAAGCGTCTTCCTCCAATGTGGGAGACCCGGATTCGACCCCTGGGTCGGGAAGATCCCCTGGAGAAGGAACTGGCAACCCACTCCAGTATTCTTGCCTGGAAAATCCCATGGACTAAGGATCCTGGTAGGCATGGGGTTGCAAAGAGTCGGAGACAACTTCACTTTCACTTTCAATATTGGGTTAGCCAAGTTCATTTGGGTTTTTTGGTAAGATGTTCTGGAAAAACCTGAACAAATATTTTGGTCAATCCCAGTATCATTCCCCCTTTTCAGCTGGTGGGCTTCCCTTGTGGCTCAACTGGTAATGAATCCACCGGCAATGCAGGAGACCTGGGTTCGATCCCTGGGTTGGGAAGATCCCCTGAAGAAGGGAACAGCTACCCACTCTAGTATCCTGGCCTGGAGAATTCCATGGGCCCATGGGGTGGGAAGGAGTCAGACATGCCTGAATGACTCACTTTTCAGATGACACTAGTGTAAACTAACTTAAGCTACTAGGTGTTACTTATAACCAAAGATTCTTAAGACTTTAAGTTAAGAGATCAATGTTGACTGTATCTACTTCACAGAAAGGTAGATTTTATGACAATCCTTTAGAGAGTACTGGGGCTTAAACACGTAAGAAAGGAGCAAAGCTTATCAAGTTCAAAAAAACAAAAAAGAAACACTGCAAGAACTGTAAAATCTAGATTATAGAAAAAATGGGAAGGTTAATTAACAGGACTGTAGAGGACAAATCTGAACTTGAAATGAAAGGTAACAAGGAGCCATTCTTGTCAGTTCATGAGCAGAGTTACAAAAGCAGTGTTTTAGAAATAGTATAGAATGCTACCAGAAAACAGAAAGGAAGCCATATTCAAGGAAGAGAGTGAAAACAGAAGGGAGAAAACTAAGAGAACTAAATGACAATCCAAATAAAAGAGAGGAACCAGAGAACTGGCAGTGTTAGCATACATTAGGAATCACACAGTAGGTACAGAGAAACTTTTAAAAAGATGATTCCCAAAGTAAAATGCCAAGGATAAAGACTTAGAGTGAATCAAAAAAACCATTCTAAGAGTTTTATTTTCTATAACAGATTAAAAAACAAAGACATTCTACAGTGTTCAGTTTTAGTGGAAATGTATTAAAAAGGAAGAATCTATGTGCTACTTACAACATTCCAGTTGCTTAAACATTAAACAAAGAACTAAAAACCTATTGAGTTTAACTGACCCTATTTGTGACTCAGCATGTAGCTCTGTAACTTGTCACATTACACAGTTAGGAAAACTAACTAGTCGTTATTTTTTAAAACTATTCTATTTCTTGACTTAATTGTATTTTTTTCTGCAGAGATAACCGAGTGCAGAATAGTCATACAAATATGCAGCTAGAGATAGAGCCAAGAGCATGCAGCAGGAAGAGCTTAATGAAAAAAGTAAAGAACACATAAAGAAACTAAAACTCTTTATTTTCAAAGCAGGATCTATTTTAGTGTCTTCAAAATAATAACTATTATCTTTTCATGACTTAGAATATTTTGGGCTTACTCTTTTTGTAGCTGTTTAACGTTTGTCAAAAGTTTACCCCAGAAGCTAATGCCTATCATATTTTTAAAAAGTAAAAGATTAAATTATATAGAAATTTATATTGAAGTTGGTTCCCTTCAAATCACTGGGGCCTAATGATCATCTTAAACACAAAAAAAGAGAAAAAAAAAAAAGGTTACGTATGCAAATGCGATCAAGTACAGATACAGAAATATTGAAAATGCTAGTGTACATATGAGCCACGTACCACTAAGGCAGGCTGGGGACACTGGTATACAATGAAGGAGATTAAAATAAAAATTAAAACACAGAAGCAGTTCCTGGTTCAGATGAATCTTATTTCTTATTACTCTCTGAAACTACAACTGCTCCCTGAATACACACACACAGCCCAATATATATGATGCTTTCTGCTCCCCTACATATCCACTTTTCTTTACTTTATGTTCATACTGTTTCCTTTCACCAGGTTTATCATCCACTTCTCTGCCTCTTCACTCAACTCTGGTCAAACTTCTTTTCTAATTCTACTTTCTACACAGACATGAAATCTTCTGCAACACACACCATCTCTCCCTTCTCTGAATATCCATTTAAAGGACAGCCACTGTGCATCATTTTACTACAAACTGTTTTATAGTTACATCATTTCCTTTTACAAGTTTTACCTTCCAAGAAAACTTATAAGCTTCTTAAAGACAAGTTCTATTTCATATTTATCCCTCACAAAACCCAAGAAGACTGGGTACACAGGGACCTAACAAATTTTAATTCATTTATTATTTTCTTCTCTCCATCCCCACTGGCATCATCTTAGCCCACTGTCATCTCTAACTTGGATTAAAATGATAGTCTTCCTAACTGGCATTCACGCTTGCCCCTTGCCCATCACCCTTCTCTGAATCCATTCTCTACAATGGAGCAAAAGTGATCTTAATATAAAATAGAGCACGGTGTTCTCCGCTTAAAATTCCTTGGGGGATTCCCAAAGCACTTAGCAACTAAAATACAATCTCTTGGCCAAGGCCTGCAAGGAACAGTGACATACGGGCCTGGACCTCTGTCTTCAAGTTCATCTCACACCACTCTCCCCATCTGTAAATACACTCCAGGGCTTCTCTGGTGGCTCAGATGGTAAAGAATCCACCTGCAATGTGAGAGACCTGGGTTCAGTCCCTGGATTGGGAAGATCCCCTGGAGGAGGGCATGGCAAGCCACTCCAGTATCCTTGCCTGGAGAATTCTCATGGACAGGAGCCTGGCAAGTTATAGTCCATGGATTCACAAAGAGTTGGACATGACTGAGCAACTAAGCACACAGCAAAAGTCACCATATATAGAGAGTCTCTCAGTTTCTCAAATAGTTCTCTCCTATCTTTCTTATCTCAGGCCTTTCTCTGCACTTAGTACTCCCTGCTTGAAACAGTCTCTCTTCCATTCCTCAAATGAGTAGATTCCTCTTATTTTTTAGGCAGTTCAAATGTCATCATCTCAGAGAGGCTTTCCTCAACCGATAAGCCATTCCGTCCTCAAACAAACAAAAAAACTGTTTTCTCTTTTAGCCCCTCATATTTATTTTTCTATAACATTTTCCCCTCTGGAAATATTTTATATATTTGTCAATTTATTTCCCATCTGTCTCCACCACTGGAATAAGTGCTACGTAAGTATATGGACTATATCTATCAGGTTTTTGGCCATTTGGCCAGCATCTTGTACAGTGCTGAGCTTGCAGCTAGCACCAAATATGTGCCAGTCTTTGTTCTAAACACTGGGAATACAGCAGTGAATGAAACAGACAAAAATCCCTCCCCTCATGGAGCTAACACTCTGATTATTTAGATAATAAACAATGTAGGTAAATCATATAATACAGTCAAAGGTGACAAGTGCTGTGGAGAAAAATAAAGCACGGAAGGAGAGGCAGAACCAGAGAATTCCAATTTTAAATACAAAGTCAGGGAGACCTCACTTGAAAAGGTCTTATTTGAGCTAAGACCTTAAGGAGTTGAAGCAGACAGCATTCTAAAAAAGAAAGAGTTAAGTGCCAACATCCTGAGTATGCAACATGCCTAACATGTTCGGGGAATAGCAAGAAGACAGTCAGTACGATGGCAACAGAAAGTACCATAAGGAAAGCAATCAGAGGAAGATGAGGTCAAAGAAACCATGAAGAAAACTGCTGGAGCATTTTGGGTAGAGAGGTAACAGGAGCTAAGTTGTTTTTTAAAAAGACCACTCTGGCTGCTATGTTAAGAGGACGGTATTTGAGAAGTTTAAAAAACAGAAGCTTCTCAGGTAGTTCTACTGGTAAAGAACTTGCCTGCCAAGGCAGATAGACTAAGAGAAGCAGGTTCGATCCTGGGTCAGGAAGATCCCCTGGAGGAGGAAATGTCAACCCACTCCAGTACTTTGGCCTGGAGAATCTCATGGACAGAGGAGCCTGGCAGGCTGCAGTCACATGGAGTCACATGTCACATGGAGTCACATGTGACCTGTCACATGGAGTTGGACATGACTGAAGCGACTTAGCATACACACAAAAGCAGAAGCAAGGAGATCACTTTGGAGATTATTATACTACAACTACCCAGGTAAGAGATGGTAACTTGGCAAAGACAATGATGCAATGGTCAGATTTTGAACATACTTTGAAGATTGAGACTACAGGATTTGCTAACAGACTAAATTTGGTCCACGAGAGAAAGAAACACATCAAGGATAACTCTGAAAGTTCTGACCTCACCAACTGGAAGAAATGAGTTGTTATTTACTAAGGAAAGATGGTGTGAGGGTGGTAGGTTTGGAAAGTATATCAAGAATTTGGTCTTGGCCATGTAGAATCTGAGATATCTAGTTGACATCCAAGGGGAAACATGGGATATGTAACAATACAGAGCTCTAGATAAAACTGGAAGAATTATTAGTGTGTTTGTATAATGTGCATGTGTGTGTTATTTTTATAGGTAGAACTGGATGAAATCACCAAAGGATAAGTAATAAAAGGGGGAAGTCCAAGGCCCGAGCCTTGAGATGTTGTAACATTTAGAGGAAAAAGAGAAGAGCTGGTATGACTGGATGAAAAGACCAGTGAGAATGAAGGTAAATTAGGAGACTGGTACCCTCAAAGCAAACTGAAGAAAGTGGTTCCAAAATCGTAACGATCACCTCTGTCAAATAAGATGAAGGCTGAGAACTGACCACTGGACTTTATGTCTAGAGTGCTGGTGAGACTGATTAGAATGGTTTCAAGTGGAGTTATAGAGAAAGATTCACAAGTATTAATTTGAGAGAAAATGGGATGCGTGTAAGAGAAGCAGAGATGTAGTACAGATAACTCTTTCAAGGAATTTTACTACAAAGGACCAAGAAACAGAGGAGTTGGGAATTTTTTGTTTTTTAAAGGTAAAAGAAATGATAGTATGATTGCATGCTTATAAAAAAATGACCCAGTAAAATTGTTAAAAATCACTGATGGAAGAGAGAAAGAAAAGAAATGCAGTGGCAATGTCCTTCAAGCTCCAATACTTAGGCCACCTGATACCAAGAGCTGACTTATTAAAAAAGACCCTGATGCTGGGAAAGACTGAAGGCAAGAGAAGGGGATGACAGAGAACAAGATAGTTGTATGGCATCACTGACTTGATGGACATGAGTTTGAGCAAACTTTAGGAGACGGTGATGGACAGAGAAGCCTGGCATGCTGCAGTCCGTGGGGTAGCAAAGAGTTGGACACAACTGAGCAACTGAACAATGAATAAGAACAAAGTAATGTCCTTCAGTAAGTGAGAAGAACTGTAATCTAGTTAACAAGTGGGAGAGTTGAACTTAGAAAAGAATAAAGATAATTCATCTACAGTTACTGGAGAGAAGGAAAAAGATGTCAGCAGGTGGGTACATGCTATTGTGAGAGGTTGTGGAATGAAACGTCTCATTAAGTCTACGACAGGGGTTGGCAAACTATAGTCAACAGTCAGTTCTGGCCTGCTGCCTGTTTTTGTAAATTAAGTTTCACTGGAACACAGCCACATTCATTCATTTACATATTGCCTATGGCTGCTTTGGTGTTACACAACAACTGACAGGTGCAACAGAAACTGTAAGGCCCATAAAACCTAGAGTATATACCACCTAGTCATTTACAGCCAAAGTCGGCCAACCCTGGTATACTAGAATACAACAGCATTTAATGAGAATGACACATTAACCTGTACATCATTCCTAATATCTGCAGTAATCAAACATTACTTTAATTTCACTCCTTATCTCTTTTCAAATGTTTTTATAACTACTGCTACATTCATTGTGAACTAGCTTTATCTCTAGAGACGGGGTATGTTTCGCCACTGTACTAAGGCATCTTTCAAAAAGGAGGCAGTAAGAAGAAATAAACTAGCTATACATAAAAACAAAGAACAGCATTTCAGGTTCATTACTTTTTTAATTTTCAAGGCAGGTGGATGGATTAGCAACAAGATCTTTTCCATGACAAATAAAGGTATGCTCACTTGAATTAACTTATTTTATATCTTAGCATCACAAAATGGCATCACACTGAAAGAAATACAAGCATTTTACTCAAAGAAAGCTTCACTTCAGTAAAAAGAAGCAAAATTTCTGCCTGGCTTTCCAAATACCTCATATATAGGTTTACCTAAAACAGACAACCTTATTTCCCATTAGCTCTCATTTTCCCAAAATACAAACTGTTACTGTCAAACCAATCTCCTACCCATCTCGGATCAGCCCTTAATCATTCCATCTGTTCTTCAATTACTCTTTATGTCTATCAAAACTCAATTCTGAAGTGAAAATCCATTTGAAATTATACCTGCTTCAAAAAACTTTCCTAGACTGGGCCAGCCCTCACTAACTTTCTATCAGAACTCAGACTTACAACCCATACAACTGTGCGTTCATTTATCCTTTTAAGCTGTTTGTGTTATGTTTCACGTACATCAATCTGGATGCCTTAACTGAACTATAAGCCCTCTGAAGACAAAGACATCCTCTTATATATTACTAAAAACCTAAGTACAGTATGGATTATTCTCAACATATGCTTGTTGATCTAGGTAACCTATTACATAAAAATGTGCTGTATTAGAGAAAGCCCACCATCCACTCAGTCTAATACGTATAATCCTCGCCTATACAGGCAGGTGCACATACTTGTACATACTACTATGTATTCAATAAAAATTTGTAGGTTGAACAAAGGACTAAATACATGTACAGTGAATGAATGCATGCATGTATGACTAAAGGATAGCTCTTATAAGGTAGAGGAAAAGGGTAAATTGTGGATGGATATGAATGACCAACTTGAAGTTACAGATCTCAAATTCCTAAGGGCCATATATTCACCAGGATGTTTTCTGCTACAATCCAATTCAAACTAATTTATATGCAGAATTTTGGCCCCAGGGACTGGAAAGGACACCAAGCTAGCAGGCAGAATCAAAAGAAAACCACACATATCTGATACCATCATTCCTGAGACTAAAAGTAGTTCTCTATCTCCATCCATCTCCCATCTCTATATGGCTTCACTTTCACCTACTACAGATAGGATTCTCATATATGGGAAAGAAAGTCACTAGCATCCTCCCAGATTAACAATGTTTAAGAAAAGCGATCACCTTTTCCCCAGCATTCATACATCAATTTCAAAGGATTTTGATTGGCTCTGCTTGAGTAACAGGTAATCATTGTTGCAACAAGGACGACAGGACCAAGGTGTAAGACAGACTGATACGTTAAGCCACCAACTACTCATAACAGGGAATAGATGATTCCCAAATGAAGAGATACTGAGCTGATGAAACAACACACATGCGCACACGCGCGCGCGCGCGCACACACACACACACACACACACACACACACACACACACACACACACACACACATATATATATACATACACATCTTCTGCCAGCCATAACCTCTAACAACTAGCAATTAATTAAGAATTGGTGATGACTTTACCATTATTTTGAAACTGTTTGACTTTCCAAAGAGCCAATATAAGTTTTTAGCTATTAGTACTTCTTGAAATGAGATCCATGTGAAACCCACTTAATTTGCCTAAGCTTCAAGTCATGACCCTGCATTCCAACATTCCGACATCTGTTTCAAGCAAGCATATCAATCACAATCTTAAAATTTTAGTCAGATTTTGTTCACAATTTTTAAGTTCAAATAATTCAAATCATTTTGGTCAGTCACCATACAGCAGTCTCTTATTCATTATATTTGAAGCTCTCATTGTTCATCATGTTACTTTTTCTGAGTAGTTTGGCTCACACCTAGTAAAGAACACTTTTGGCACTTGGTTATTTACTTTCTCTACTCAGGAGCAGCACAGTATCCATGTGAATCTCAAATAGTAAGAGATCAAATAAATATCATATAAGGAGAAATGACACAGGTAAAGGAACATAAATGATAACCTGGTATCATTTATACCAGAGTTAAAGTTATGGGTATACATCTGGTGAGGGGAACTGTATGATACTGTGATATCCCAGAACCTACTGAATACAAAACAGCAAAGACACCTGTGTTTCAACAGATAGATATGCCATGTTTTTGTACAAGGTACGGTATTTTCCAGTGAGTGCAAAACGTTCCTTACATCACCATGGATTTGTTGGGAGTATTTTTCCTTCTTTTTGTCCACACCAGGATACTCAGATGACTGTTTCCAGGAAACCAGCCTTAACTCTATAGCTTCCCTTTTCTGACTCAGAATGTTGATATCATTAATCATAATACAAATATACACTAGATAATTTTTCTTTGGGTGCATTACTTTGCACTTACTAAAACAAAACACAAACACTCTTCTGGCCATTTATACAGCTTCAAAACATCTTCCTACCATATTTATCTCCATCATTCATTATCCAGGAGCCCTGTAATGTCATCTTTACATTTAGAAGGATGATAAGAGTTAAAATCATCTTTAGATTTCAAATGAAGTATTAAAACTTCCACTATGAAAAAACCTACTTTTTTTGCTTACATTAACATGAAAACCCATGTATATTATACTTAGGCCAAAACAAAACTATAACTTAGGAAAACTCATATAATTATTCTATTCAGTCTAATATTAAAACACATTAACTTACTACTTAATAGATTGTATACTACAGTACTTCAATCTTCACCATACCTCTTTCTTCAAGGAACAAAAGGCACACAATTTAATGCTTGGATAAAGCCACAATCAGGAACAGTGATCAAAAGAAGAGATGATATCTGGAAATGAAGACCAAAGTTTTAAAACTTTGACTGCAAAAACACAGTAAAATGTTCTTAAGCTTTTGATTCAATTAGGCTTCATAGTCAACACAGGCATATAAATTTAGGGGGAAAAAAATCTCTGCACTTAAATAACCTATCATTGACACTCAGTGATAACATGCTATAAATTTACAAAAGTCACAAAACTTAAAGCTTAGAAGAGAGCTTAAAATCAACCTCATTATCATCATTTACTACACCATAGGGAAAATGTCTTGTCCCAACTCACAAAGCAAGAATTAGAATCTGGATCTGATTCCAACCCAGATATCCTACCATGACAATGCTACCTCTTAATTCTCATTTCTAAGGTCCATGAAAATTGCTCACCATGTGAAGTCAATACCCCACACAGAACCAAAATACTCATAGCCTACACACCTGGGATAAGATAATTAAGAAAATTTTCAACTTTAAGTCTTTTCTTTTGTTTATAGTGTTTTGCCAAAAACTTTTTTTGAGTAACTGAAGGAAACTGGGAAAGGTCCAAGTCTTTTACCACTAAAAAAAAAAAAAGTTGTATTAAGTGATCTACAGCACACAATGCTTCAACATGAACAATTATAAACAGAAAAGTAAACAGCAAAAGTAAATTAAAAGAGCAAAGTCAAATTGCAGACTTATTCTAAAATATATCCAGTCTGGAATGTTTCAAGATATAAACACTTTGGGGATCACAATACACCATACTGCTACTGCTACCAGAGAGGATAGGAGAGGATCTGAAGCGTGACGATAAAAATCTCAAGCATTTAAAAGCTCATATATTATCAATGTGCACAGCAAATATTTAACTCTGGTTGCTGTCCTTTTATCCTTCCCTAAAAAGACATAAAACGTTCTGAACTGATATTTATACTTACTTCTATGGCAACAATAAAGAAAAAGTTGGACGTGCAAAACAGGTTAGATAGCTACATTTTCTCCTTCTCCACACTCTTGTGAATTTTCTAAATCTGGAACTTGTATTTACAAGAATTTTAACAAAAATCAACATGGTCTACTATGCTTATCGTCCTCGTGAAATGCTAACCCCCTGAAAATGTTAATACAAGCCAATGTCTTATTGAATTTCAAGAAAACTCTGTTTTGCTGAAAGATAATCCACTTCAACTGTTTTGCAGTTAAACTCTGAAAGACGTTAGGGTATCTCATTGAATCAATTTAAGTGGTTGCTAAATGTTCAACCTGAAGACAAAAACTTTAGAATACACTGAAGTCAGATCCCTTCCTGCCTGAAAAACAATTCAACTTTATCAGTACACTAAGCCCAAAACATAGACGCTCAAAGTTAAGAAAATTCTCACCCTGATATACAGTTTGGTGGCATGTTTCATCACTGTGACAACTGTACAAAGTTCAACATTATTATGTATTCTTTAAACATTGACTTATTTTTCTAGTTCTTTTTAAGTTTTATAGCCAAACATACCCAACGAATGTTTTCGCTAATAGCTCACAAACATTAAATGCTCCTAAATTTAAACCTTAAAAAAAAACTGAATCTTAATTTTTGCACTCAGAACCTTAAAGCTACCGTATCTGCTTCATAGGTCTACTTAAGAGTTATAACATTTACCTTATATACAGTCACCTTATATATTTTCAGTTACCATAGTCTTCTAAGAAGACTGTCTACTTGACAATGAGGACCATCATGTTAAGAACAGAGTCAAAATGAACCCTACGAGTAAGAAAGCCAGTTACAAAGAAATCCATCTGCCACTGGGTGTGGTTGGGGTCTGCACGGAAGAACGCCCTAGGCCAACTCTGAAGAAGGGAACGCGCGCCAGAGAGGTGAGAATATCTGGAAGAAAAAAAAAAGATCTCCAAAGACCACAAACTGAACCCACAATGGGGAGCCGTCGAGTCGGGCTGCCTTGGGCCTGCGAACCTACAGCTCGAAGGGTGCGGTCTGAGGGGTACCCATGCAGTCTCCACCAGTCCCGGAACGCGCCGAGTAAGTGCTTCGAGCGCCGCGCGCCCCGCTCCGTCCCAAACACCGCGCCCGATCCGCCCCTTCCTCCGGGGCTCGGCTACCCCTCGGGCGCGCGGAGGCACACTGAGCCGCGTTCCCGCTCCAGCTCCTGGACTGTGGGAGAGTGCGGAGTTCAAAAAGCCCCGACGTAAAGCAAGCCCAGGCTAAGACGCTGAAGATTAGCTCTGGCAGGCTGCAAGAGCTCCGAGTCAAAGGACTGACTTCTCTAGAAAAACTTTGCGACAAGTTAGGCGGAAGCGCTGAATGGCCGGGACTATTTAACAGACGCTTCCTATCACAAGAGGCGGAGCCCCGAGCGAGTTCGTGGGGGCTTTACAGCCCCCACAAACTCGCCCTTTGCCCCCTGACTGGATCTCTACAAGTCCCGGCATCCTAACAGGCCTGAGCGGCCCCGCTCACGGGGAATACCTGTCGTGGTCCCCATTGCCTGCGAATCCCTGATGGCGGCCATTATGCTTCCATCCGGGTATTGCCGAAAAGCCGATCGGAGCGCTACCGGGAGCGCTTACTGCGGCGGAGGGATCCGCGCCGCACCTGAGTCGAGCGGAAGAGGACGGAGGCCGGCAGGGTCCGCCCCTCACCCTGGTTAGACTAGGCCACTGAGCTGGGCTTGCCGCTGACCTTTCTAATTAAGCGCGCTTCCCGGGTGCCTGCCACAGTAATGGCTCGCTCCCCCTCTGGCTCACCAAACGGTGGGGGAGAGCCTACTGCCAATGGAGTGAGAGACACACGTCCATTCTGTGCTCTTCAGAGAAGACACCAGAAGCAGGAACTGTGCTCTTGGCAAACCTTTGCTTACTGGGAATGGTCTCAACCTGAGATTTTAATCATTTCCGGCTTTGCAAATGGCGTCTCCCCCACCCATTGCTTTTGGCACGCAGGGTGTAGCAGCCATTGCAGCTCAGGTCAATGAAGGAAGCTGCTACAAGCAGCTCTGGAAGACATAGTCAACCCCAAACATGACATATTTAATAGAGTATCTGAAAACTAGCGTTCAACAAGGAAGCCTCTTATCCTCATCAAAGGAATCCTTCCCTCACATAGGGCTGGACAAAGAAGTCAATTAATATGATTAGGTTTACCCCAGGGGCCAGTAGGCTCTTCTGTCCTTTAGTGGATTTTCTGAAATTAAGCCTATTAATTGACTACAATTTTATACATAAATTACTTTCTTCAGGAGAGGGTGGAGGTTTTTATGGTAGAAACGGCCTTTTTAAAAACAAATAATAATAATAATAACAATAATAACCCGACTGGAGCGGAGGGATATGCCTAAATAGTAAAAGTGATACTACAATCGAATTTTTGCTTCCTATCGTTTATGTTCCATATATTATTAGGAAGTACATTTGCTGTTTATGACTGGAAAAAAAAGAACTTAAAAAATGTTTATTGTAAACATTTTCATCCTCTTAAAGAGTATGCTTTTGAAAACATCGACATGTAACCGTAGCACAAGACTGTCTCCATCCTTTAATAAAAATGTATTCTGTGGAATCCTCCCTTTGCCTTTAAGGACTTTTCTTATCACTCTCTACTAGTCTACATGATTCCTGCTGGAAAAAGCAAATGAGTGGTAGTACACATTCGGTGTGTTTGTATATCTTCTACCGGTATGCCTGTATAAAACACAAACAGAAATCTTCCATAGATACAGAGAGGAATGCCAATATGGAATGAACAACATATTCACAACATGGATTTTATTTTGCGTTAAAACATCATTCTCCCCTCACCCGTCTTCATTTTCATACAGGTCAGACATGCGCACGCATCACAGGAATGAGAAGCTAGGGTTTTTCTAATAGCAAAAAAGACGATAATTGGGAAGATGAAATTATTTTGTTTTGATGTAATTTTTTGCCTTTTGTTTTTCACATTAAAAAAGTTCACCCCTCTTTTCTGAAGTACACACATTACAACTTCACTCTTGCATTATATATTCACCTAAAAATCCTTGCAAACCTACATGTTGTGAAAGAATTCGGTTGTGTATTTATACGATCCCAAACTTGTTTCTTCCGTATTTTCTTCTTTCATCTGAATCACACAACCACGATCCACTCTTGCCCTCTTTTTAGGACGTTAAGGTTAGCACACAAAAAGGGAAGGAAACAGAAAGAAAGGAAAGACGATGGTTAAAAGAGTGAGACAGAATATAGAGAATATTGAAACGGCTTAAGAAAGGATTCTGGAGTATTTTGTACCTCATGAAGATAGTTAATATATACTGGAAATTACATTTCACTCTAGCGATTTCACTCTAGGGATAGCAAGGTTATATATGCACTTACAAAAACGTAAGCACACTTCTAGTAATTGTTTGATAAGCATTATACAAAAAACTACATTCATAATTAAAGAAATAAATGGTATTAACTTAAAGAGAAAAATTGTCTTTAAAATGACTGTCTCCCTTTTTTGCTCTCTCAATTCAAGTCCAAACTCTTACCTGCAAAAATCTAGTGCAACCAGAACTGGAAAAATAGAGATACCAAGAGCCTGGGTGATCTAGCTTNTGATAAGCATTATACAAAAAACTACATTCATAATTAAAGAAATAAATGGTATTAACTTAAAGAGAAAAATTGTCTTTAAAATGACTGTCTCCCTTTTTTGCTCTCTCAATTCAAGTCCAAACTCTTACCTGCAAAAATCTAGTGCAACCAGAACTGGAAAAATAGAGATACCAAGAGCCTGGGTGATCTAGCTTAAAGTGCTCACATTTCTTGGTTAAAAAATGATAGATTCGGGGGAGGTGGGTTCAAGATTGGGAACTCATGTACTCCTGAGATGAAAAAAAATAATAAAACAATAGTAAAATTAAAAAAAAAATGATAGATTGATTCCTCTCTTCAATTATCAAACAAGTGTTAGTTGAACATGAGCTTCACGTATTATCCTTCCCAAATGTCCTCTGCAAAGTCTGTTACTTAATATTTATTCAGCAGATATTTCCTTGAACACTTACTATGTGCCAGAAACTGTACTAATGATAAGAAATGACCCCTTCTGGAGTCATTTGTGTTCCTTTTCTCCCCTTAGTGGGATATGCTCTCAGATTTCTTGAAGTTAGCTGGTAACCCTACCCACCCAGCTTCAGAAGGGTGCCAACTACAGAAGATCATGTGACTAATTTCTGTGGCCTCCTGGCAGTTTCATTAAGGTCTGTGAGTAACATCCTATTTAATGACCTCAAACAGTGGTCAAGAGTTTAAGCTGCAGCTTCCTAAAATCACAAGCTTAGAGCTGGAAGGATTCTAGAGATTACTAATCAACTCCTTCATTTGACAGATGAGCAAAGGAAGGCTCAGAGAGGTTAGGTAATTTACTCAAAGTCACACAGCAATCTGGTAGCATGCTCTGCCCAATGATCCAGACAAGTGCTCTTTATACTAGTGCACATTGCCTCTTACCCTTGTATAGATGAGGGCCCTAAAAGGAAGCCAGGATTTTAGCAAGGATGAATGTAGAAGAGCCTCACTCTGCTGCTGCTGCTAAGTCGCTTCAGTTGTGTCCAACTCTGTGTGACCCCAGAAACGGCAGCCCACCAGGCTCCCCCGTCCCTGGGATTCTCCAGGCAAGAACAGTGGAGTGGGTTGCCATTTCCT
This sequence comes from Neotragus moschatus, assembly GCA_006410615.1. Taxonomy (NCBI): domain Eukaryota; kingdom Metazoa; phylum Chordata; class Mammalia; order Artiodactyla; family Bovidae; genus Neotragus; species Neotragus moschatus. Next base: position 819,078 of record SJYA01002991.1, read on the forward strand.
TCTCCAATGCATGAAAGTGAAAAGTGAAAGTGAAGTCGCTCAGTCATGTCCAACTCTTAGTGACCCCATGGACTGCAGCCTACCAGGGTCCTCCAGCCATGGGATTTTCCAGGCAAGAGTACTGGAGTGGGATGCCATTGCCTTCTTTGAGCCTCACTCTAAAATCACCCAATTCAGTGAGTTCAAGGGACAGGATGAAGAATGGGGAGCATTTAGAGATATATACACAGAAAGAGGGGAGAAGGGACAAAAGGGAGGACCGAGATCACTCGTTCAAAAGCACATCAAAACACTAAAGAACCATGCAAAATAATTTGAATAAAACTTGACTTTTGTCCTTCTTGGAGGGGACAGAATGGAGCCCTTATCAATCTTTGGGACACTGGTGCAACCAGTTTTGATGGCTTCAAGGTTCTTTATAGCCAAGTGCACGGTCTGCAAACTCACTGATCAAACCTAGTTTACCTGTCTGTGTAAATAAAGTTTTATTGGAATGTTAAAAAAAAAAAAGACATGACCCCTCATGTCTTTCCTGAATATCTAAAAGAGCCCATGATTAAACAGAGCAAATACAAATGTGGGAGTTCAGACACTGTCACAGGTGATGAGAAAGATTTTGCTGGAGTAGGCATCCCTGCCAGTTTCCTTGCAACTCAGACTTCCTAGATGATCAACACTTTGGATATGCTGCTATTTTTATTAAGCTTTTATTAAAGATATTAAAGTCCCTCTTTCTTAGTTTCAGTAAATAGAATATTTGACGGTGAAGAAAAGTTAAACTATATAAACTATATTTGCCTTACATAAATATTTTAGGGCATCTTTCCCTGTCCCCAATTATATAAAATTCTAAGAACCTCTGTATCCTGAGGGCAATAGAACAGAGGGTACAGATAACTAAAGGCCTTAGAAAAATGAAAAGAGGGAACTGAAAGCTAGCTAATTATATTTCTTTTAAGAACAAACCTGGTACGTATATATGTTATATATACTCCTCTATATACTCTTTTATATGAATAATACATTTCACTATTTAAAATTTTAAAAGAATAAAAGTATAGGGTTTTCCTTTTTTTCTTTTTGTTGTTGTTGGAGATTCAATACTACTTGAATTAGTTTGATGTTTTTTGGAAAGCTTAAAAAAAAAAGTATTTGGCTGCATCAGATCTTAGTTGCAGCATGCAGACTTATGTGCAATCTTTCCACACCAGAGATTGAACCTATGTCCCCTGCGTGTTACGACCAAGCCACCAGGGGAGTCCTGGAAAGTTTTTTTTCTTTTTTTAATAGGATCAGCCTAATTTCTGTGAGACCAGTGACACTGCACCATGTTAATACAACTAGATTACACATAAGAACTTGTAGGAGTAGATTATCATGGCTCATTATTCTACAATTTCCATGTTAAATCAACCTGAAAATTTCTCTAAATACTCCCTTCAAAAACATAAAACACAAGGAGAGGTTTATTGGATTCAAGCAAAAATACAAAACACACTTAAGACATGTTTGAGACAACTGGAAATTTGAAGCTGAGAGTATTTGATATTAAGAACTATCTTGTTAATTTTTTTAGGTGTAATGTATATACTGTTATGTTTTAAACGTTTATCATGCTGAAATATTTATAGATGAAACTGATAATGTGTCGAAGGTTTACTTCAAAATAAAGAGGTAGAGGTACAGGTGAGGGTATGGATGAGATAAGATTGGCCTTGAGTTGATAACTGTTCACCCTGGAAGATGGGCATAGAAGGAACCATTATAAAATTCTGTCTACTTTTTAAATATGCATTACATTTTTATATTTTCCATAGTAAGACATTTTTTAAGTAGGCAAAAGGGAAAGAAGAAAAGCTGAAGGAGAGTTTAGAAGCAAGACACTTTTAATTTCATTGATTTCCCAACAGTAGGAGAAACCTGGAGGGAAGACTGGACCACAGAAAAGGGAGATATTATTCTGAGAGTCAGTTTTCCATTTACTGAAAAATCAGCTGAGAGTGAGAAATAGTCACATAGATCATAGGTCTTCACTTTAACTGATCCTATCCCCAACATGCAATGCTACTCAAAAATAAGTAACAAGAGAAATGCAAAAGGAACTGGTCCTTAGGACAAAGGTTGGAGATCCAATGGACTTAAATGAAAGAATGCCCAGATGTATACTGAAATTACACCATTGCCTTTTCTCTCCTCTAGTGAAGTTGCTCAGTCGTGTCTGACTCTTTGCAGCCCCATGGACTGTAGCTTACCAGGCTCCTCCATACATGGGATTTTCCAGGCAATAGTACTGGAGTGGAGTGCCATTTCCTTCTCCAGGGGATCTTCTCTACCCAGGGATCGAAAGAAATGGAAAAATTCAAGAAAAATGCTCACCGAGATTGACGTTTAGGTTCTTTCAATAAAGCCCACTAATCAATAAGCAATCCAATCAATGTTCAAGTGCCTTGCCTTTAAATATAAAAACTTTAGGGAGCCAAAGATAGTAAGAAAGTTAAGGAAAAGCTCCCCAAATATAGATTTTTTAAAAAGAAATATTTTTTGGTAAAAAAACAGAAAAAGTAACAAAAGAGAGACAATGCAGCAGGCAGAAGAAAGCAAAACAAAATCGCTATTTTATACTCAGATATATAAGAAAAGATAGTGAAAGAAGAGCAGAAATACTATAAAAAAGGAATATCCCAAGGCCAAGAAGACACTCTTGAAAATTAAAAGAATGCTCTTAAATATTTAATAAATAGTTTGAAGGTAAAATTGTACAAACTGTCCCCCAACAGAAAAAAATTTAGAATTAAAAAATGAAAAATATTTAAAAATTAAAATCTAACATCCAATTAATAGGAATTCCAGAAAATGAGAAAAGAGAAATGAGAAGAAATCACTATATAAAAATTATAAGAAAATGTCCCAGAGTTGAAGGGCATGAATTTACACTGAAATTACTCATTGAACGCTCACCCAAATGACTATACCAAGATAAATCATGGTGAAATTCAGAAAATCAGGATATAAAAAGCCTAAAATCTTTCAAAGAGAAAAAGTAGGTCACATACAAAATATTGGAAATAAAAATAGAATCAGATTCCTCAGTGATAACACAAATGGCTAAATAAAAGTGAAGTAATATCTTCAAATTCTAAATACCTTTCAATTTTTTTCCAACAGAGGGTTCTACAATCAAACTATCAGTTAAGCATATGAGTAGAATCAATACATTTTCAGAATGTGTACTCTTTCCCAAAAAGGTAATGATTCACTAAAATGAGGGAGTAAACCAAAAAAGAGTAAGACATGGAAACCAGGACATAGTGGATGTAAATCAGGAGAAAGAAAATCCTAAATAATAATAAAAGAAAGTCCCAGGGAGAAAACAAAATTTTCCAGTGGCTCTATGCAGGAACTCAATTTAGTCTGGAATAGTCAAAATAGTCTCAATTTACTCTGGAACCAAAGGCTTGTAATCTGTAATAGAAAATCTTGTTCCATTCCACAGGGATAGGATTGGCTGAAAAAGACAGCTTCAAAATAACTAGGCAGGAAAATGTGAGCAAAGAGCAACAGAGAGAGAGAACAAACAAAAGATAACCTTCTCACTGAATTAAATTTCAAACTCCATCTAAATGCTATAAAAGTAGCCTATAAGATTAAACTTCAGTACATAAATTCACTCTGGAAGAAAATGAACTGCCTCACACACAAAAATTAATGAAGGAATGATGTTACTAAGAACAGGCAAAGAATTATGAAGCAGAAAGAAATGAAACACAAACAAGTTGATATTTTAAAAGAGTCATTTTAAAATACAATTAGAAAATCCTGGAATAGCCATTGAAATAACATAACACAGACAGGATAAGGTCTCGGAGAAGGCAATGGCACCCCACTCCAGTACTCTTGCCTGGAAAATCCCATGGGCGGAGGACCCTGGTTGGCTGCAGTCCATGGGGTCACTAAGAGTCAGACACGACTGAGCGACTTCACTTTCACTTTTCACTTTCATGCACTGGAGGAGGAGATAGCAACCCAGTCCAGTGTTCTTGCCTGGAGAATCCCAGGGACGGGGGAGCCTGGTGGGCTGCTGTCTATGGGGTCACACAGAGTCGTACACGACTGAAGTGACTTAGCAGCAGCAGCAGCAAGGTCAACAGCGGCTACAATAGAAAACAGAATAAATGTGAAGATAGCTCTGAGGAATTTTCTCAAAATGCAGCAAATATGCTTGTTTAGTTGCTCAGTTATGTCTGATTCTTTGCAACCCCAAGGACTGTAGCCCGCCAGGCTCCTCTGTCCATGGGGATTCTCCAGGCAAGAATACTGGAGTGGGTTGCCATGCCCTCCTCCAGGGGATCTTCCCAACCCAGGAATCAAACCAGAGTCTCTTGCATTGCAGGTGGATTCTTCACCAGCTGAGCTACCAGGGAAGCCCCTCATCATGCATAACTCACTTATTTCAGCAGTTTTCCATTTTTCATAGCTTCTTTTACCAAAAACACTTCTCTTAAAAGTTTTTCCCACATTGTGTTCTTTTTTTATCAACAAATTTGCAATCGATAGAATACAGTCTTATTTCACCTCTAGTAAATCTAGGTACTGAAAAAACAGATAATGGACATAGAGAGTAAATTGAGTGTCTCCAACACATACATCTGTTGGAGGAGTACAATCTAGAAGTATTTTACCTATTGATGGTTCTAAAGACATGTCTATATTACCAGGTAATAATTCAGTGTTGAACATTTTCCAACTAATGTGAACTTGAAATTCATTTAGTTTGATTTGTAAGCACTTACTTTTAAGCCAATTAAATAGAGCACATTTACTAATTAATCTCAAAAATATTATCCAGAGACAAAGACACACACTGAAGCACACACATATCCAGACAGCCTCAATGCAAGATTTAACTTCATTATCTAAACTTAGTCATGAATCAGATATTACAGTATACAATTCACCCGTTTATAAATAACAGTTGGAATAAATAAAATGTTTAAAAGCTTCTTCCCACTTTCCCCTTAGTCTCAGGAATTAGAGATGGTCTAGATCAGTATTTCTGAGAGCCCTGGTCTCAAGGCACAGGGAGAGAAAATCAAGCTCTAAAAAAAATGGCAGCAGGTCTAAACAAAATGGCAGCCACGGCCATCACAAATCACAACACAGAACACACATACATGCCCAGCCATCCTAATCAGACACTCTTTTAAAATACAAGATTGCAGTCTCTCAGAAAACCTCCTATAGAGACGCAGAACTTCAGATCCAAGTATGAACAGAATAAATGAAAATATCTCAGGTCTTCAAAGATTTCAAAGGGAGGAATGGAGGCCAGGTTGAAAGAAGAGGGGGAGGAAGGTGGGGGGGTGGTGGTCAAAAGAGGTGGCCTTATAGATGTCTCTTGCCATCTGCAGATACCCAGGCATTACCAGACTTTACCCTGGAGCTCCAGGGAAGGGAGGATTGGAACTCGGCCCTACCAGAAACCAGACCAGACCAGAATGGAACCAGAATTCACACCAGAAACCAGACCAGAATGGAACCAGAATTCAAACCAGAAACCAGACCAGAACAGAACCAGAATTCAAGTTCTCTGCCAAGCAAAAGTGATAGGCCTCCAACTCTCAGCTCAGGCTGAGGTCCTTCAACTGGACTCCTGAGTCCAGGAGAGGGAGATGACCAAAAAAAAAAAAAAAAAAGGTAGGACAGGAAGGGTTAAGAAGAGGAAAGAGAGAAGGAGAGAGAGGTCAGTAATGTCTCTTGTTCTTTACCTGGTCAGGGTACTCTGACCAGTCGTCCATGCCAGGAGGAGACCAGGGACAAAAGGGTCCCAGTTGCAGCAACGGGGTCTGGTCCCATCGGCTGGCAAGCTGGTCTGTAAGTACCCTGAGTGGTCAGGATGTCAGTTTCAGTGAAGAGTCTCAGAGACTCGCCACTGAAAAAACAGATGATGGACATAGAGAGTAAATTGAGTGTGTCCAACACATACCTCTGTTGGAGGAGTACAAAAAATATGCAAGTGCGTTCATTAATGGTGGAAAAGCAGTACTTAAAAGGATAAAATCTAAACATTTTTGTGAATTGAAAAAATATGAGCCCTTCATTTAAAAATGTATCACAAACTCTCAATAGGATAAGTAAAAAGATACCTGGATATATTGAAAATTTTAAATATCAAGAGAGAAAATTGCTTAGAATTTTCAGTGAGAAAAGACTGAATAAACACAAATGAATGACAACCTAAAGACAAATTTTTCAATAGCATACTAAATGCCAAAAACAATGGCATGACTTTTTTGAAATATTAAGAGATGGTGAATGTTAACCTAGGATTCTAGCTAAACTATTATAAAGAGGCAAAATGAAGATATTTATCATTCTGTGAGGATTAAGTAAATTTATTCATCATATGTCCCCTCTAAAAATACTATTAAAATAGTGAATTTTAGGCAGAAGATAAGTTAACCTACAGGAAAGGTGTGAGATTTAATAAAAATAGTGAGCTCTGAAATTTACAATGTATTTCTGCAAATTAATAACTCTTAAAACAATCTTAGCTTTGAAAAAAGTTGAAATAACCTATGCAACAATTACAAGATTGGTGTTCAGTGGATAAAAGTTATAAGGTATTCATAAGAAAGATAGAAATATTGAGTAATTACAGGCATTGTCAGAAAAATTACATACTATGTACATACATGAAAAATTAAAAGAATAGGATACAGTCCATAGTTTCCAAATCAGGAAAGGATTAAAAGGCAGTAAAATTTTTCAATCCAACATAATGAAGGAAAATATAGAGAGACAAAGATAAATGGTGGTAAATAATAAGGCAAGCACTATGGTAAAAAATAAGTCTAAATAGACCAATAAGCATTTCAACAGACTGTTTGCATATAGAATGAGAGATTCTCAGAATATGCCACAAAAATAAATTTCATCTTTATGTTGCTGACAAAAGAAAACCTAAAACAAAACTATAATGTTTGAAAGTAAAGACTATAAAGATACACCAAGAAAATATTAAACTAAAAAAAGATAGGCTTAAAATATTAACATGAGTCCAAAATATCATTTAAAGAGTCACTATAAGTAACAATACAAGGAACAATCAACCAATAAGATACCACAATCCTGAACTTACACATAACAAACTAAAATTGGAATTTTTAAAGCAAAAGCTAACAAAAAACTGAGAAATCCACAATCATAGAGAGAAAATTTCAAATTCCTTTATCAAAAACTGATAAGGCAAGCAGAAGAAAATTAGTAAGGATATAGATTTGAAAATAAAACCATCAAACTTTATCTAATTTATATACTCCACTTAAAAAGCTAAGAATAGAGAAATGGGATAGAAAACTTGAATATATTTTAAGACATAAAGAAAATCCTAACACATTTCCTAGAATCAATACCCTAAAACCTAATGATTCCAAAACTAGGATAAAATGACAATATAAATAGGAGTGTATTTCACTTCATATAGTATTGAAATATGGGTATTAGGATGGGTATTTTCTTTAAAATTTTCAAGTTTAACAAAAGTTTTAAAATAGAGAAACTAAATATAAATACATTTCAAATATAATAACCTAAAAATATGTCATAAAATGGCATACAAAACATAATTTTTAGAAAATATAATCATTACACCTATCATTTAAATACAAATAGAGTGGTAGCCAAAAATAAGTTATTGAAAAATACCTAAGTACTTACCTCAAAATTGATAAAAATTTAATTTAAAGTGAAAAACAAAAAATGAAGCAACATTTAGAAATTTTTAGAAAGATAAATTATTCTAAGATGGAAAACAGTAAGAACTGAGTTATACGTCATGTCAAATCTTTTATTCTCCTTCACTGTCAAATAATTCCATCTCTATTTGATGACCCTGAGTCTGTAATTTTTCTTATATGCAAACTGCTGTAGTCTTGTTTCGAATAAAACATTTCCAATAAGTTTCCTTTTTAAATTTATTTGGCTACACCCTGTGGCATGCAGGATCTCAATTCCCAGACCAGGGACTGAACCCGTGCCCCCTGCATTGGGAGTGCAGAGTCTTAACCACTGGACCACTGGGGAAGTTCCCCAGTAAGTTTTAATATTCTTTAATTTCATCTCATGTAAATGAGGTTTCACTGAAAGTCATCTATAACCATTTCAATGCTGCCCTGTTCATATTCCAATTGTTAGGAAAGTCTTTGACCTGGAGTAATAAATAACCTTAAAATAGAAAGTTTGCTGTGTTGATTGCTATTTCCCTCTTCCTCTTGAAGAATATGGAGATTTCACAAACATTTGTTTAACTCAACATTTTAAAGAGGCATATATGTATATCTATTTGGAAAGAGATGATTTTTTGCAGAATCAGTGTTCTCACTGTAAACTTCATAGTCACATTTGTAGTAAGAGTTGTATTTTATAGAAGCACGCTTCAATGGCCAGCTTTTCTAGAAGAAACACCCATGTTTCCATAAAAGTAACAGTGAATCTGAATTCAGAGAAAACACACTTAGAATTTAAACATTTGAATGCCTCCGGAAAAATTCTTGGTAGAGTATATGTGTAGAGAGACATCTCCCAGTATCGAATCCTGAAAAATGCTGCCTGAAATTTCAAAAATGCTTTATATTTTTTAAAAATACTGCTGATAAGGGAGAGGGGTAACAATTCCAAATGGAGAGCAGAGAAAAATGACTCCACAGGGACAGACAAGTACCAACCCAGCAAATGTCTTCAGTGCATCTGTCACAACATAGCTGCCAAGAACTGGTGTTTTTATGTAGCTGTTGTCCTAAGAGTGAGTAGTTCATTAAAATTTTTTTAACAAAATGTTTTTTAAAAACAGGAACTTCCCTGGAGGTCCAATGATTAAGAATCCTCTTCTCTGCCACTGCAGGGGGTATGGTTTCAGTCCCTAGTTGGGGGACTATTAATAAAATCCTGCATGCTTTGCACAGCATGGTCTCTCAAAAAATACACACATACACACACACATATAGAGAGAGAGAAGAGAGAGAGACACAGAGAAAGGTGCAGAAATAAAAAATACTTCAGTTCAGTTCAGTAGCTCAGTTGTGTCTGACTCTGCAACCCCATGAACTGCAGCACACCAGGCCTCCCTGTCCATCACCAACTCCCAGAGTCCACCCAAACTCATGTCCATTGAGTCGCTGATGCCATCCAACCACCTCATCCTCTGTCGACCCCTTCTCCTCCTGCCCTCAATCTTTCCCAGCACCAGGGTCTTTTCCAATGAGTCAGCTCTTTGTATCCGGTGGCCAAAGTATTGGAGTTTCAGCTTCAACATCAATCCTCCCAATGAACACCCAGGACTGATCTCCTTTAGGATGGATTGGTTGGATCTCCTTGCAGTCCAAGGGACTCTCAAGAGTCTTCAACACCACAGTTCAAAAGCATCAATTCTTCAGTGCTCAGCTTTCTTTATAGTCCGACTCTCACATCCATACATGACTACTGGTAAAACCATAGCCCTGACTAGACAGATCTTTGTTGACAAAGTAATGTATCTGCTTTTTAATATGCTGTCTAGGTTGGTCAAAACTTCCCTTCCCAGGAGTAAGCGTCTTTTAATTTCATGGCTGCAATCACCATCTGCAGTGATTTTGGAGTCCCCCAAAATAAAGTCAGCCACTGTTCCCACTGTTTCTCCATCTATTTGCCATGAAATGATGGGACTGGATGCCATGATCTTAGTTTTCTGAATGTTGATCTTTAAGCCAACTTTTTCCACTCTCCTCTTTCACTTTCATCAAGAGGCTCTTTAGTTATTCTTCACTTTCTGCCATAACGGTGGTGCCATCTGCATATCTGAGGTTATTGATATTTCTCTCAGCAATCTTGATTCCAGCTTGTGCTTCTTCCAACCCAGTGTTTCTCATGATGTCCTCCGCATATAAGTTAAATAAGCAGGGTGACAATATACAGCCTTGACCTACTCCTTTTCCTATTTGGAACCCGTCTGTTGTTCCATGTCCAGTTCTAACTGTTGCTTCCTGACCTGCATACATGTTTCTCAAGAGGCAGGTCAGGTGGTCTGGTATTCTCATCTCTTACAGAATTTTCCAGTTTATTGTGATCCACACAGTCAACGGCTTTGGCATAGTCAATAATGCAGAAGTAGATGTTTTTCTGGAACTCTCTTGCTTTTTCGATCATCCAGTGGATGTCGGCAATTTGACCTCTGGTTCCTCTGCCTTTTCTAAAACCAGCTTGAACATGCTGAAGTTCATGGTTCACGTATTGCTGAAGCTTGCCTTTGAGAATTTTGAGCATTACTTTACTAGTGTGTGAGATGAGTGCAATTTTGCGATAGTTTGAGCGTTCTTTGGCATTGCTTTTCTTTGGGATTGGAATGAAAACCGACCTTTTCTAGTTCTGTGGCCATTGCTGAGTTTTCCAAATTTGCTGACATATTGAGTGCAACACTTTCACAGCAGCATCTTTTAGGATTTGAAATAGCTTAACTGGAATTCCATCACCTCCACTAGCTTTGTTTGTAGTGGTGCTTCCTAAAGCTCACCTGACTTCACACTCCAGTCTGGCTCTAAGTGAGTGATCACACCATCATGATTATCTGGGTCATCAAGATCTTTTTTGGATAGTTCTGTGTATTCTTCCTATTATTCTTGCCACCTCTTCCTAATATCTTCTGCTTCTGTTAGGTCCTTACCATTCTGTCCTTTATTGTGCTCATCTTTGCATGAAACGTTCCCTTGGTATCTCCAATTTTCTTGAAGAGATCTCTAATCTTTTCCATCCTATTGTTTTCCTCTATTTCTTTGCATTGTTCACTTAAGAAGGCTTTCTTATCTCTCCTTGCTATTCTTTGGGTATATCTTTCCTTTTCTCCTTTGCCTTTCTCACATGGCTGGCAAGTATTAATAAATAGGGCTATTATCAGATGAATCAAGCAATGCAACATGATCTTGTCCATAGGGATGGCTAAGTGCCCTCCTGGCATGGCAGCTGGATTCTACCAAAGTATTTCATCCAAGTGAACACAAGATGAAAGCCATTGTCTTTTATGGCAAAGTCTCAGAAGTCATACTCCCTCATTTCGGCAATATCCTGCAAGTTATAGAGGAAGCTACCTAAATGTGTTAATACTAAGAGACTAGAACAAATGAAGGCCATCTTGTTAGCTGGCTATTACATTCCATCCTCTGTCCCATTCATATGCAAAATACACTCACTCTCAAAAGATTCATCCCATTACAGCATGAGTTCAAAGTCCAAAATTTTATACCTTGATCAGGACTAGGTATGCATGAGTCTCCTTAATGCAGGTCCTTAATGAAGCTCCCTGAGTACTGTTTTTCTTAATCTGGAGGCATGTGAGCTAGACACACCACACCAACACAGAATAATTGGTGCAGGCACAGGATATTTTCAATCACTGTAGAAGGTGGCAAGAATGGACATTTGAGACCATTATTGTTTATTTCTTAATTGAATCTAAGAATATTTAAAAAAATTTCCCAATTAAATTGTGACAATGCTTATTTGCAGAGTTCCAAAAAATAGCAAGGAGAGATAAGAAAGCCTTCCTAAGTGATGAATGCAAAGAAATAGAGGAAAACAATAGAATGGGAAAGAATAGAGATCTCTTCAAGAAAATTAGAGATATCAAGGGAACATTTCGTGCAAAGATGGGCACAATAAAGGACAGATACAGTATAGACTTAACAGAAGCAGAAGATACTAAGAAGAGGTGGCAAGAATACACAGAATAACTATACAAAAAAGATCTTCGTGACCCAGATAACCGTGATAGTGTGATCACTCACCTACAGCCAGACATCCTGGAGTGTGAAGTCAAGAGGGCCTTGGGAGGCATCACTACAAACAAAGCTGGTGGAGGTGATGGAAATCCAGCTGAGCTATTTCAAATCCTAAAAGATGATGCTGTGAAAGTGTTGCACTCAATATGCCAGCAAATTTTGAACACTCAGCAGTGGCCATAGGATTGGAAAAGGTCAGTTTTCATTCCAATCCCAAAGAAAGGCAACGCCAAAGAATGTTCAAACTACCACACAATTGCACTCATCTCACACACTAGCAAAGTATTGCTCAAAATTCTCCAAGCTAGGCTTCAACAGTACGTGAANAATTTGGAACACTCAGCAGTGGCCACAGGACTAGAAAAGGTCAGTTTTCATTCTAATCCCAAAGAAAGGCAATGCCAAAGAATGTTCAAACTACCACACAATTGCACTCATCTCACACACTAGCAAAGTATTGCTCAAAATTCTCCAAGCTAGGCTTCAACAGTACGTGAACCAAGAACTTCCAGATGTTCAAGCTGAATTTAGAAAAGGCAGAGGAACCAGCAATCAAACTGTCAACATCCATTGGATCATAGAAAAATCAAGAGATTGCCATGAAAACATCTGCTTCTGCTTCATTGACTACACTAAAGCCTTTGACTACGTGGATCACAATAAACTGTGGAAAATTCTGAAAGAGATGGGAATAGCAGACCACCTGACCTGCCTCCTGAGAAATCTGCATGCAGGTCAAGAAGCAACAGTTAGAACTGGACATGGAACAACAGACTGGTTGCAAATTGGGAAAGGAGTACATCAAGACTGTATATTGTCATCCTGCTTATTTAACTTATATGCAGAGTTCAGTTCAGTTCAGTTGCTCAGTTGTGTGCAATTCTTTGCAACCCCGAGAATCGCAGCACGCCAGGCCTCCCTGTCCATCACCAACTCCCAGAGTTGACTCAGACTCGCGTCCATCGAGTCAGTGATGCCATCCAGCCATCTCATCCTCTGTCGTCCCCTTCTCTTCCTGCCCCCGATCCCTCCTAGCATCAGAGACTTTTCCAATGAGTCAACTCTTCGCATGAGGTGGCCAAAGTACTGGAGTTTCAGCTTAAGCATCATTCCTTCCAAAGAACACCTAGGGCTGATCTCCTTTAGAATGCAGAGTAAGTACATCATGCAAAATGCTGGGAGGGATGACGCACAAGCTGGAATCAAGATTGCCAGGAGAAATATCAATAACCTCAGATATGCAGATGACACCACCCTGATGGCAGAAAGCAAAGAAGAACTAAAGAGCCTCTTGATGAAAGTGAAAGAGGAGAGTGAAGAAGCTGGCTTAAAACTCAACATTCAAAAAACCAAGATCATGGTATCTGGTCCCATTACTGTATGGCAAATAGATGGGGAAACAATGAAAACAGTGACAGACTTTATTTTCTTGGGCTCCAAAATCACTGCAGATGGTGACTGCAGCCATGAAATTAAAAGATGCTTGTTCCTTGGGAAAAAAGCTATGACAAACCTAGACAGCATATTAAAAATCAGAAACATTACTTTACCTACAAAGGTTCATCTAGTCAAAGCTAAGGTTTTTCCAGTAGTCATGTATGGATGTGACAGTTGAACTATAAAGAAAGCTGAGCACTGAAGAACTTATGCTTTTGAACTGTGTCATTGGAGAAGACTCTTGAGAGTCCATTATATTGCAAGGAAATCAAACCAATCAATCCTAAAAGAAATCAGTTCTGAATATTAATTGGAAGGACATGCTGAAGCTGAAGCTCCAATACTTTTGGCCACCTGATGGGAAGAACTGACTCATTAGAAAAGATCCAGATGCTGGAAAGGATTGAAGGCAGGAGGAGAAGGGGAGAGTCAAGGATGAGATGGTTGAATGGCATCACCAACCTGACACACATGAATTTGAGCTAACTCCAGGAGCTGGCATGGTGCAGTCCATGTGGTTGCAAACTGAACGACTGAACTGAATGCTTATCATTTACAATTTTTATTTACTTACACATGAACTTAATTACATATCACTTCTATGCATAAATAAAAAGGAATATGTAAGCAAAATAAATCATCCCAGTTATTTAAAACTTCTCTTCATGCTGTGTCTGTTCTTGATCACTTTAACTCGGAGGCATAAATATCTGAGCTTTTCTATCAAGTGTCATTCTCTGTACAATACATTACAATACAATACAATACATTCTCTGTTTATGATGCAGTATTTCTTTTAAAAGTGATTCACTATTAGCTGCAGGATATTATTGTACACAGCTGATACCCATTCTGCAGGTTTTAATGCTGGCTACGACTAAAAGAAACTAGCAAATTAGTTTCAACTCTGGATGGCTCTAGATCTAAGTAAAAATTTGGGGTCTATGAGTGCAGAAGGGGAAATTGATATCAAGGGACAACTAAAAGTCTCAGCAATGTGGTCATTATTTCCATATCATATCTACAAGGTAATGGAAACCCAGAGAATGGACTAACTTGCCCAATGACACACAATTACTAAGTCATACAGCCAGAATCATGTCCAGGTGGATCCAAATTAACAAAACTACCATAAAACACAGATCTAGAATTGATATCAGTTCAGTTCAGTTGCTCAGTCGTGTCAGACTCTTTGCGACCCCATGAATTGCACCACACCAAGGCCTCCTTGTCCATCACCAACTCCCGGAGTTCACTCAGACTCTCGTCCATCGAGTCATTGATGCCATCCAGCCATCTCATCCTCGGTCATCCCCTTTCCCTCCTGCCCCCAATCCTTCCCAGCATCAGTCTTTTCCAATGAGTCAACTCTTCGCATGAGGTGGCCAAAGTACTGGAGCTTCAGCTTCAGCATCATTCCTTCCAAAGAAATCCCAGGGTTGATCTCCTTCAGAATGGACTGGTTGGATCTCCTTGCAGTCCAAGGGACTCTCAAGAGTCTTCTCCAACACCACAGTTCAAAAGCATCAATTCTTCGGCACTCAGCCTTCTTCACAGTCCAACTCTCACATCCATACATGACTACTGGTAAAACCATAGCCTTGACTAGACGGACCTTAGTCGGCAAAGTAATGTCTTTGCTTTTGAATATGCTGTCTAGGTTGGTCATAACTTTTCTTCCAAGGAGTAAGCGTCTTTTAATTTCATGGTTGCAATCACCATCTGCAGTGATTTTGGAGCCCCAAAAAATAAAGTCTGACACTGTTTCCAGTGTTTCCCCATCTATTTCCCATGGAGTAATGGGACCAGATGCCATGATCTTCGTTTTCTGAATGTTGAGCTTTAAGCCAACTTTTTCACTCTCCTCTTTCACTTTCATCAAGGGCTTTTTAGTTCCTCTTCACTTTCTGCCATAAGGGTGGTATCATCTGCAGAACTGATATGGGTTTGAGGAAACTGACATACTCATCTACAGTTTGTAGTATAAATCATGACAACATTTTAGGGAGAGGTGACTTAGCAGTACCTATCAAAAATCGAGATGTGCTTCTCTTTAAACCCCAGAGCTCTAGAAATTTAGTCTATAGAAATATCACTACAAATGTGGAAAGAAACATATTTAGGATTTACATGAGTGCATCACTTCTACAAGCTTTAAATTAGAAACTAGTATTACAAATAAAGACAGCAGCAGGGTGGGCGGGGGGTAGGGGGAATGGTGGCAGGTACATTGAAATTTCAGAGCCAGAAGTAGAATTATTGTTATTGGTGCAAGACACCATATGGTCTTGGTGGTCCATACACTCACTGCTGGTCCATAACCAGAGGTCACAGTGATCACATCCCCACTAGACCAGTTCTGTGGTAGGATTTGGGGGAGTTTATCTTGCTGAGTCAGTCTGGTAATTCTAAAGATTCTGTGAGCTGCCAGATATTTTTCAGTAAATTCCTTTTCTCCTTTAACTATTACATTGGTTTCTACTAGTTGTAACTGAGAACTGTAATTGATACTCTGGCCTCATTTCTTCTCCTCTTAACTCCGTAGGATCTGTGCTGTTGGTGTGCCCTCTGCTGAGATCTCACAGGGCTGCTTCCTTTATATCACTCAGGATTTAGGTCAAATGTCACCCACGAGCAAAAGGCCCAGATCCCCCAAACTCAGTAAGTTCTGTACCCAAACTTTTCACTCTTTCAAATCTCCATGTTGTATTGTCTTCACAAGACTTATCACTAGATGAAATTATTTAGCTCACATTTATCTATTCTCTTGTTTATTTCTTCCTCTCCCACAAATAGAAACTACAGAAATTACTGTGCCTAGAAAGTTGCCAGGCACTTAGTATGGGCACCATAATTTTTGATGAATAAATGAATGAAACAATTTTATATCTTTGTTTTGTAATACCATGTAATTATTAACATCTTTTGAATATTCATAGGAAATTAAATAAACTGGGGGTATAACCATCTAATAGAATATTACATACCTATTAAAAATATGAAGTATATTGTATATATCTTGAGGTTTCCCAGGTGGTACTAGTAGAAAAGAACCCAGCTGCCTATGCAGGAGACATAAGAGATGTGGGTTTGATCCCTGGGAAGATCCCCTGGAGGAGGAAATGGGAACCCACTCCAGTATTCTTGACTGGAAAATTCCCTGGACAGAGGAGCTTAGTGGGCTACAGTCTATAGGGTCACAAAGAGTTAATATCTTAATATAGAAAGAATTCCACAATAGATTTCTAAGTAAAACAGTGAAATGTAAATGAAAGTAATTATACAATGATATGATTTCATATCTGTAACATGCCTGCAAAGAATATGAGAAGATATTAATCAAATGCATTAAGAGTAGTTTACTCAGTATAACAGAAATACTAAGATGGAAAGAGAAATCCCTCACTTCTTGCATAATACTTTTTTCAGTGATTATGTATGTACTGTCTCTTTTTTCATTTCAAACAAACAAGCTAGTTTGAAAAAGATACATTTATTGGAAAAAATACTAAGGTATGATATTTGCAAAGAAAGGAAGAGTTAAACATATAACTACTGGAAGGGCAGGAATGTTACTGGGTCTCAGAAACTCTCAGAATCAAGAGATATAAAAATTCTCAGATCTGAAATGCAAGTCAAAACTACAATGAGGTACCACCTCACACCAGTCAGAAAGGCCATCATTAAAAAGCCTACACATAACAAATGCTGGAGAGAGTGTGGAGAAAAGGAAACTGTCCTACACTGTTGGGAGGAATGTAAACTGATGCAGCCCCTACAGACAACAGGATAGAGGTTCCAGAGTTGCCATATGATCTTGCAATCCCACTCCTGGGTATATAATCAGAGAAAACCTTAATTCAAAAAGATACATGCACCCCAATGTACACTGCAGCACTATTTAGCCAAGATATAGAAACAACCTAAATGTCCATCAACACATGACAGGATAAAGGAGACAAATGTATATATGGTACCCATATAGAATGTAATACTTTTCAGCCATAAGAAAGAATGAAATAATGCCATTTTCGGCAACATGTATGGGCCTAGAGATTACCATACTAAGTGAAATAAGTCAGAAAGAGGAAGGCAAATATCATGAAATCACTTATATGTGGAATCTAAAATGACACAAATGAACTTACCTATAAAACAGAAACAGACATAGAGAACAGATTTGCAGTTGCTAAGGGAGTGGGAGGATGAGAGAGGAACAGATTGGGAATTTGAGATTAATCAATGCTGCAAACTATTATGTATAGAATGGATAAACAAGATTGTACTGTGTAGAAGAGGGAACTATATTCAATATCCTATAATAAACCATAATGGAAAAGAATATGAAAAAGAATACATATATAACAATCACTTTGCTGTACAATAGAGATTATATTGTAAAACTATTCCAATAAAATAAATTAAAAAAATTAAAATTCTCATAACTTTTTCTATACATTTCTTATCTTGGTTCCTATTTACATGTCACCTTTACACTATTTCACTGCTATGCTTCTGCTACCCAAGTCTAGGGCTAGTGATAATGGTTAAGCTAGAGAAAGCTGACCCCTGCAGCTTCATCAGAAATTTCATGGAACTATCCATAGAGCCTGTATACTTATCTGTTTGTTCTAGGTGGAGAAGGAAGTAGTAAGGGAAATGGTTTATTAAAAAACCACATATGTGGCACTCAGATTGGTACTCTGAATTCCTCTGCCTCAAGAGAATATGTTTAGAACAAGATAAATGATGAAAGATTCCAGTGACAGACAACCATAGTGAAAACTTTTGCACTGTCATCAAGGTTATTGAATACTGTCTAAATCATCCATGTCTTCATATTCACATAGTCCGTAGGTAACAACTAATCTTTAAGCATTGCTGGGAATCCTTCCACAAACTGGGAACTAGTATGCAACAGTGAATGGGTTCTTAGTCGCTCAGTTGTGTCCAACTCTTTGTGACCCCATGGACTGTAGCCTGCCAGGCTCCTCTGTCCCTGGGATTCTCCAGGCAAAAGTACTGGAGTGGTTGCCATTCCCTTATCCAAGGGATCTTCCCAACCTAGGGACTGAACCTGGGTCTCCTGCATTGCAGGCAGAGTCTTTACCAACTGAGCCACTAGGGAAGCCCCAAAACCCTGTAGCAGAAGGGACTGTAACCAACTGTAGTACTATATTATTTCTCATAAATCTTGGTTAAATCTTAATCACATTTATTTAGATGGTTGATAACTTTAATATTTTTTCCCAAATCAGTCAGTTCCATCAAAATCCACAAGGAAGCATTTTAAAGCTGCTGATGTATTAGTCAAAGTAGGTTTGTTTGTTTTCTTGCAGTGTCTTAACAGAAGAAAGGATTATTGCTTTCTTGTGTCCCAGTCCAATGTGGGTTAAGAAAGAGGAGTGTTCCATGCAGACACTTAGGGATCTAGGTTCCCTAGAACTAGGGTCTCCACTTCCCCCAGGGGGCTCAGAGTCCACCAAATTCTCCACATTTGGACTTCAGAAAAAGAAAACTAGGAAAAATAAAGAAGCAAACACCTAATCTTAATCATCACAATCTAAAAATAATGCACGTTACTTCTTTCCAATTCCACTGGTAACTTATAAACCCATCTAGAAACAAGGCATGTTGGGAAATATAGTCTGGTTGTGTGCCCAGGAGGAACAGAAGAAAATGGATATTGGTAGGATCCAAATATCTCTCTAACCAGTCCTAGTTCTAGAAGTGGCTCGAATGGACTACAATGAGTACAGGAGTCATTCACAATATTCAGTGTGATTCTCTTAACCTTGAGCTTGGGCTTACCAGGTGTTGTGTTCATATGAGCAGAATTGAAAATGTGGTACTTTGGTACTAAGTAACTTACCATTCATTCATCTCTCTCTACTGCTATCATGGTAAAGACAGTGACTCTATGAATACTTAAAACAGATTAAAAGTCTAGCAGAAGAGTGAAGCTATAGAAGATCTACAATCTTGGTTGCATTCGGCACCCTCTCAATGACAATGAAGCAAAATAGGGCTTTTTATGATAAGATTAAAAGAGGTACTTTAAATACTTAGCACATTACCATACTAGAATGCTTTAAAAAAGGTTTCACAGAGTCAAAATCTATCCCTCATAACAGAGATTGTTAGCAGTTCCCCAATATATTCATTCCCCTCCATTTCTAGAGCAGGAGTTGGCAAATTTTTCTGAAATGACCAGATATTGAATATTTTAGGCCTTCTATATGGTCATAGGACCAGATAAGTGAATATTTTAGGCTTGCTATATGGTCATAGGACTCTATGGATCTCTGTCACAACCACTCTCAACTCTGTTATTGTAGCACAAAAGCAGTCCTAGACAACACCAAAAGCAGAAGCAACAAAAGGAAAAACAGATAAACTGATCATCATCAAAATTACAAATATTTGTAACTCAAAGGGCACCAAAAAGAAAGTTAAAAAAAATCAGCAGAATGGAAAAAGAGATCTGAAAATTCTATTTCTGATAAGGCATTTATATCTATAATATATAAAGAACTATTATAATCCAATATAAAAAATACAAATAATCGGAGTGAAAAATGGAAAAAGGATCTGTATAGACTTTTCTCCAGAGCAAATATGCAAATGGCCAATAAGCTCATGAAAAGATGCTTAATATCTTTAGTTACTAGAGAAATGCAAACCAAAGACACAGTAAGATATCATTTCATTAACTACTAGGTTGACTATAATTTTTTAAAAGATAATAAGCATGACAAGGCTGTGGAAAAATCAAAACCTTTATACACTGCTGATGGGAATGTAAAGCAGTATAGCCACTTTGGAAAATAATCTAGCCATTCCTCAAATGGCATACTAGTCAGTAATTTCACTCCTAGATATATAATATAGTAAGAGAACTGAAAACATACATCAACACAAAAACTTGTAGATGAATGTTTATAGATGGGTTTATTCACAATAGTCAAAAGACAGAAACAACTCAAATTCCCATCAACTGATGAAAGGATAAACAATACTCAGCATATCGATACAATGGAGTATTATTTTGCCACAAGAAGAAATGAAGCAGTAATACATGCTATGACCAGGGTGAAACTTGACAATATTATTTGAAGTGAAAGAAGCCAGTCACAAAGGACTGCATATTGTATGATTCAGTTTATATGAAAAGTCTAAGATAGACAAATCTATAGAGACAGAAAGTAGATTATTGGTTGCTTAGGTCTTGGAGGGGAAAGGGAGATGGGAGATTCAGGGACAATAGCGAAAGGGTATGGGGTTTCTGNTGAAACTTGACAATATTATTTGAAGTGAAAGAAGCCAGTCACAAAGGACTGCATATTGTATGATTCAGTTTATATGAAAAGTCTAAGATAGACAAATCTATAGAGACAGAAAGTAGATTATTGGTTGCTTAGGTCTTGGAGGGGAAAGGGAGATGGGAGATTCAGGGACAATAGCGAAAGGGTATGGGGTTTCTGTTCAAGGTGACGCAAATATTTTAAATTGGTGCAAGATGCATGGTTCTGTGACTAGATTAGAAGTCACTGAATTGTATATTTTAAATGAGTGAATTGTATGGCATGTGAATTACATTAATAATATGTTTAAAAATCTGTAGCCACAGACAATAGGTAAAATGTACAGGGCTGTATTCTAATAAAACTGTATTTATGAAAACAATTGGAACCTCTGTTCTAGAGTGAGAGAATCTTCAATTAAAAAAAAAAAAGCTATCTCCTCCAACTTCTCTTGCAAAAGCTTGTATACAACTCTTGGGAATTGTTCTTAAGTAGAAACGGTGTGCTTTTTTATTTCCTTCGTCCTTCCTATTCACTGGAATGGCCAGAGTTCTAGCAGCCATCTTGGACACTGAAATGACTTTGGAAAATGAAAGCCACACACAGTGGGCCACAAGACAGCAAGAGCCTGGACTCCTCACTCCATGAATCACTCATACTAACCCCAACCTGATTTCATCCAGATTTCTTGAAAGAAAAAAATAAATGTATGTCATGTTTAAATAACTTTTATTTTAGAGCCTTCCATTACTCTGTGCTCACAGCTGTGCCTAGTTCCAACTACTAAAGCCCTTAAGGAATTAAACAGCCAGACTTTCTGGAGGTGCTCAAGAGAATGTTATGGACATCCAACAGCCAATTCTATGAACACAGATGTCCAATTCTCTGCCTCTCATTTTCTCTCTCTTTTTTTCTCTCTTTTACTCTCTCCCTCTTGTGTAACTTTTTAAAAAATGTCAAATTTCACAAATACAAGCAGCACCACACAGAACAGGCCCAGGGTTTGCTAAATCCCTGTTTACTCCAAGTCTTGATCACCATATATACAGTCAGTTGTGGGTTTTTCTACCAATCAGGTAGTGTTAGCATTAGCTTGTGACTTACTCTGCTCTATAGGACAGAAGAAAACAGTTCTCTGGGTGGGTCTTGCTTTACCTTGACAAGATTAAAATAATGTCTGAAGAGCTCTTAGAGTGTCAGAAAAGACTTCCAAATATAATGTTGACCTTTGTTCACAAAAAGGTACAGATACACCATATAGTGTATCTTCTCCATAAGGGTGTGAGGCATGGAATAGACCTAATATTCTTATGCTCCTCACTAAAAAATGCATCTCTGTGTTATAAAATAAATGTGTCCTCCTAAAATTTATATGTTAAAGCCCCAACCCCTAGTGTTGTCATATTTGGAGATGAGGCCTCTGAGGAAATCATTAAAGTTAAATAAGGTCATAAGGGACTTCCCTGGTGGCCCAGTGGCTAAGACTCTGTGTGACCAATGAGGGGGATGTGATTTCAATCCCTGGTCGGGGAACTAAGATCCTACATACTGCAACCAAGAGTTCACATGCTGTAACTAAAGATTCTGAGAGCTGCAACTAAAAAATCCACTGCAGCCACATAGATCAATAAAAACAAGGTCATAAGAGTGGGACCCTGATCTGATTAGTGTCCTTATACAAAGAGATAGCAGAGACATCTCTTACTCTCATAAGCAATCTTTTTGGTTTTTGGAGGCACCCTGCGAGGGTGCCTTCTGACTATACCTCCTCCTATGACATGTAGAATGATCAATCATCCTGAATTACCCAGGACTGAAGGGTTCCTGGAACTCAAGATTTTTGGTACTAAAACAAGGAGCGTTCTAGGCAAACTTGGACAAGTTGATCACCCTAAATGGGCAATGTATTCTATCTCCCCCAGTTAACTGCTCCATTTACAGCTCTAGATTTTCTAATAATCCAAACTACACAGATTCTCTCTGAAGTCTCATATCCCTTCTACACAGTCCTCTTGAGAAAGTCAAAAAGTCTCCAGGCAAGCTCTCCCTTTCACATGGCCCACATGTAGTGCAAAAGAAACACTCAAATATCATCTGTCCTGATGGGAGGGACTACAACTCCCTTTGCTCCTCTGCCAAAACTTCTAACTGACCCATTTCTCCCACCCTTACGATTTCCCAGATGCAGTCATATACCTCCACACTTCCCAAAAGCAAGGGGACATATACCAAGCTCTCTGAGTAGTGCCACTGAAGCCTCACTCACCAGACCTGAAGGGGCAAGGGAAAGCATAACAATGGCTCTCTCCTAAACTGCTTGTCATGAAATCCTCTTTCAAAATCTTTTAAGCCTGAAACTGGTGAAAAGTTCCAACCACTGAAAAAACAGTTCTTGGATTGTGATGACCAAATATAGGAAGCAAGATTGACCAGAAGCCCTAGAAGCTGCAAGCCCTAGATTTTTACACTAAGAGCCAAGCTTCTCATGGGCTACTCCAGCCAATGACTGACTGCAGCATAGACAATGAGGCAGAATCCTAGGAATCCTAGGATTCCTCTGACAGTGATTTTGGCTTAAGGATTCTCAACAGCCTTGCTAAATCTTTCTTAGACTGCGTAGAAGTCTAGGATACTTCCACCAACCTTCCTTCCCTCTCTCCTTCACTCAGTTTCAGACTTCATCACAGTCTGATGGCTCTTCCAGCCTCCCTTGGCTCCCTCCCCCATTCTCCCTCACAAGTGTTTTCCTCTAATAAAATCTTGCACATTTAATTTCATCGTAACAACCATCCCTCAGAGGACCCAGACTAATATGAAGATATTTCCTTCAAAAACATGTATCTGGGCAGCACCTCATGTTGGTGTTTCATAGTTGTTGCCCTATAATGCTACATGCAAAACTTCTAGTTCAATATCCATTTAGGCTATTGATCATGAATGAAATAGTATGGTAACAGGGAGCACCAGGGAAAATGATGGGATTTTACCTTTCTTGTTGTTCAACAATGCCCAGTTTTGTTAAAATATATGTTTAATCTGTGGGAGTACAGAGTGATTTTTGGCCAGAGTTATCATGGTAGGTGCTGAATGTGTGGGTGCAGATACTATATAAGTGAATCTACCTTTGGGTGGGCAACTGGGCTCGTGCCAGGACTTGGATGAGATGGTTGCTACATGCCACCTTGGAATTCCAAAGTAACCTTAATGCCAATATCAGCTCTTTTATTCCTCTACCTTTTCTTCTTCCCCTGATTCTTTCTCATTTTTCTCTTCTTTCCACCACCTTTCCTGTTGTGCCACTGCTTTAGAGATCACTAAAAAACAATATTAGGAAATGGAATTGAGAGAGAAAACAGAGAATGAAGTCTTATTTTGCTTAGTCTGAAAAAGATAAATTGCTTAAATCTGTACACCAAAGAAGGCAGAATAAAAATAGCTTCCTACATTTCTTCTCCAAAATGTTTGGTACCCCAAATTCCCTCCTCCCACTATTCTTTAGAAGAAAAACTTCTGGTTATAGTATCTTTTTATACAAAAGTTCTACTGTGTGTGACAAACAGCAGTTGTTACTAATTTGCCTCATTTTTCCTGTGAGGTTTGTTGACCGAAACTGTATTTTACCCCAACAAAACCTCAACACTCTTCCAAGAAAAGAGGATCCCCCTCTGCGACTTCCACCAAGGACTGTCATTTGTCAAAAATGTGACAACATATCTTTGTCTCCATTATAATAACAGGCATTCAAAAAGGTTTTACTATTTGTCTATATTAACAGAAATAATATAGCAGATATGGAAATAGAATATTAAAAAGAGGAAACGATTGAATTGCCATTTTTCAAGTATTTTCACTGTTAAATTTTATATATTTGTTAGTGCTTTTTTCTATGCATAATTGTGACCTTAGTGACTATTTATACTTTGTTATTTGAGGGCTGGTAGACATAAGGTCAAAGGATTGATTCTTGGTTACAGTCTAAAGAAATGGAAATCAGAAGAAATAGTTGATTTGGTGGAAAGTTCAATATAACACTTGTCAGCCCTTTGTCAAAGCCAGAGACTATTCAGTGATGGTGACCTCCAGTTGTTTTAACAGTCCTGCATTTACGAGTACCTGACAAGAGTTAAAATGTTTCCCTGAGGTGAGTAGCCAGTGTGAGATTCCTCAGTTAACCTGCACTGTGAGGTTGTGTAGGGTCAAGGATAGGAGACCAAGCGAAACCCAAGGTCATTGGGACAGTGATGGTGACCCGAGCATACATTCAGCTTCCTGCCCACAGTAAAATGCACAAGAGCTGTGACTTGGCCCCACTTCAACGGCAAGAGGATGCTGAGCTGAAGGTGAATAGCACTTGCAGAAGAGGCTTACCAGGATAACAAGCACCCGGGGTTTGAACTTTTTAAAATGGAAGCATGAGAGATTTCAAACACAGGTCCTGCTGCCAAACTGATGGAGTTAGACCAGCTTCACAGAATACTAGCTCTATGAACTTAAATCACTTCCCCTCTCTTAGCCATAGCTTCCTCGTATATAAAATGGAAACGGTAATATTTCTTTCTCCTGGGACTGTTGTTGAAGAAGCCATTAAGTGGTATGGCAATGCTGGTGTTAAGCACAATGCCAGACACGTGACTTGTATTACAGGTAGTAGGTTGTCACCAAGTCCCCAACCTTTCCCGGCCACAAACAGCTTCCACAAACAGCTTCCCTACCGCGCCCGCGCCCGGCAGTCTCTTCACCTCAGTCCCTCTCAGCCGAACGCGATCCCTCCGCGATCGCGTCACTTCCGGGGGAATGTGCGTGCGACTCTTCGAAACACCCGGATGCAGTTATCATGGCTGCCATCAGTGAGGGAATCGCGGTGGAGATCAAGTCAAGAGTTGCTCGCAAAGAAAGCGCTCAGAGTTTGGGACTTCAAGGAAGTCGGTCAAAGGACAAAGGATGAGATCGCTGGGCAGCAGGATGTCCTAAACAGTCCTAGAAACTGCGCCTCTACGATCCCCATTAACTTGCCGCCAAGTTTTTCTAGCTTCCCAGGTGGTAGCAGTAAAAAACCCGGCTGCCAAAGCAGATTTAATAAGAGAGCCGGGTTTGATCCCTGGCTGGGGAAGATTTCCTGGAGAAAGGCATGGCAACCCACTCCAACATTCTTGCCTGGAGAATCCTATGGACAGAGGAGCCTAGCTGGCTATAGTCTGTGGGGGTTCCCAAAGAGTTCCCTAGGGCTGAAGAGATTTAGCCGGCACGAAAGTTTTTCCTAGAGGGGTCGCTCCTCTTGGCAGGGTGGGGCCTCGCTTCCTACGCAGCACTTCTTCGTGTGCCGGGATTTTGTTCCGGTAACGCCCTGCTGCCCAGGAGCTGACTGGGTAGTGCAGTGGCTGGCCGGAAAGGGCGAGCGGGAGGCTAGAAGAAAACCAAGTGGGAAGCCCTGGGGACTTCCAAGGCGGCCAAATTGGGTACGCTCCAGAGTGCAGACCGGAATGCCGCCCCCTCTGGAGCCTGGTTCCCCTAGAGGCCGACATGGTCCTCACCAAGGAGTTCTTAGAATAAACCACAGGACTGTTCTCTGCCGACCCATCTTACTCAGCAGTAGACTTTGATCCTCGAAAATATTTAGGATATATAGAATGTGATTTTTTTTTNTCTTCATGAGCCAGATAACCACAATGGTGTAATCACTCACCTAGAGCCAGATATCCTGGAGTGCAAAGTCAGGTGGGCTTTAAGAAGCATTACTATGAACAAAGCTAGTGGAGGTGATGGAATTCCAGCTGAGCTATTTCAAATCCTAAAAGATGATGCTGCGAAAGTGTTGCACTCAATATGCCAGCAAATTTGGAAAACTCAGCAGTGGCCACGGGACTGGAAACAGTCAGTCTTCATCCTAATCCCAAAGAAAGGCAATGCCAAAGAATATTCAAACTACTGCACAATTGCTCTCATCTCACATGCTAGCAAAGTAATGCTCAAAATTCCCCAAGCCAGGCTTCAACAGTATGTGAACCAAGAACTTCCAGATGTTCAAGCTGAATTTAGAAAAGGCAGAGGAACCAGAGATCAAAGTCAACATCCATTGGATCATAGAAAAAGCAAGAGATTTCCAGGAAAACATCTTCTTCTGCTTCATTGACTACGCTAAAGCCTTTGACTGTGTGGATCACAATAAACTGGAAAATTCTGAGAGAGATGGGAATACCAGACCACCTCATCTGCCTCCTGAGAAATGTGTATGCAAGTCAAGGAGCAACAGTTAGAACCGAAAATGGAACAACAGACTGGTTCCAAATTGGAAAAGGAGTACGTCAAGGTTGTATATTGTCACCCTGCATATTTAACTTGTATGCAGAGTACCTCATGCAAAATGCCAGACATGGATGAAGCTCAAGCTGGAATCAAGATTGCCAGGAGAAATATCAACAATCTCAGATATGCAGATGACACCACCTTTATGGCAGAAAGCAAAGAAAAACTAAAGAGCCTCTTGAAAGTTAAAGAGGAGAGTGAAGAAGCTGACTTAAAACTCAACATTCAAAAAACTAAGATTATGTTATCAGGTCCCATCACTTCATGGCAAATAGATGGGGAAACAGTGGAAACAGTGACAGACTTTATTTTCTTGGACTCTAAAATCACAGTGGATGGTGACTGTAGCCTTGAAATTAAAAGATGCTTGCTCCTTGGAAGAAAAGCTATGACCAACCTAGACAGCATATTAAAAAGCAGAAACATTATTTTACTGACAAAGGTCCGTCTAGTCAAAGCTTTTTCCTGTAGTCATGTATGGATGTGAGAGTTGGACCATAAAGAAAGCTGAGGTGCCGAAGAATTGATGCTTTTGAACTGTGGTATTGAAGAAGACTCTTGAGAGTCCCTTGGACTGCAAGGAGATCACACCAGTCACTCCTAAAGGAAATTAGTCTTGAATGCTAATTGGAAGGACTGATGCTGAAGCTGAAGCTCCAAAACTTTTGGCCACCTGATGGGAAGGACTGACTCATTGGAAAAGACCCTGGTGCTGGGAAAGATTGAAGTCAGGAGGAGAAGGGGATGACAGAAGATGAGGTGGTTGAATGGTTATTACCAACTTGATGGACATGAGTTTGAGTATGCTCTGGGAGTTGGTGTTGCACAGGGAAGCCTGGTGTGCTGAAGTCCCTGGGTCGCAAAGAGTCGGACGTAACTAAGAGACTGAACTGAACTGAATGTGGACTGTGTGCTTACAGTACACAGTATTCCAGATGTTCTTCTAAGTTTAAGGAATTGTTTTTTTAAGTCTTCATAATAGCCTTGTGAGGTAGGTATTTTTGTTATTTCCATTTTGCAAATAAGGAAACTAAAGTGAAGTTTCTGTCTGCTGAGTAATGTCTCTAGAATACGAACCCAAGCAGTTTTCCACTAGAACCCAAGCTCTTAACTACTGCTTTAGACTGTCTTCCAAACCAATTGTCTTCTCCCCCTGAGCCATTTTATGGACAGAGTAGGTCTGGCTAGATGGAGAGTATAGAAAGTACTCATCTTATCCCTGGGTTCAGTAAGTAATTCTCTTGACACTTTTCCAGCTAAGCCAGGAAACACAAAGTTTTCAATCATTTAAAAAAGTAAAAATATCCTTAGCTTTCAGGCCTAAGCTTGCCCAGCTCTGCTCTAGATAGTTCACATGATTTTGCTATGCCCTTAGGTTATAGTGGAGTCACATAGGAATTCAAATCCCAGCTTTAGTATTTACTGGTTATGTGGCCTTGGGCATATATCTCCCCCCTCCCTTTTAAAGGAGATTTTCTGGAAGCCTCAAAGAGTGCTTCCACTTATATTTCATTGGCTGAAACTCACTCATAGGGGTCTACCTAACTGAAAGGGAGGCTGGGAGTTTAGGCTAAGTGACCATATGTGCCCAGGTGGAAACTGAGGCTGCAGGAGGGTATGGGTGATGGGTTAGGAAGCACAATTTGTCA
The DNA here is from genome assembly GCA_006410615.1 of Neotragus moschatus. Classification (NCBI taxonomy): domain Eukaryota; kingdom Metazoa; phylum Chordata; class Mammalia; order Artiodactyla; family Bovidae; genus Neotragus; species Neotragus moschatus. The sequence continues at coordinate 847,575 of SJYA01002991.1, forward strand.
TACATTTCTTATCTATAGCCCTGTCTGAATATTCTCTGAGCCCTGGAATAGGCTCTTGCATTTTGATGTTTCTACCTTATGCTGAGCTAATGTGTAGCTCCACTTATTACTTAGTTCTGCTGAAGCTGAAGTTCTAATACTTTAAACCAGACACTGAACTTAGTCACAGATACCTGCTTGGAAACGTGCTTCATGGAGTAATGATGATAAAGTTATGTGAGAGAAACCAGACTTTAAAGTCCAAGGAGTCTCTGTACAGCGTGTGTAAACTCCTGTTAGCATTGACAAAAAGTGTCATCCCCCCAATTTTTAGGATGCTGCCATTTCAGATTTCTTTTGTCATGTTCAATTTTCCATATTCCTCCAAAGTTCTGGATCAAATTTTGGCTTCCCTGGTGGCTTGGCTGGCAAAGTTATGGATCGGATTCTGAGGTTAACACTTTTCTGGTGATGACAGCGCTTTGGGGAATGAAATGTAAACATGGACTTTTTCTACCATGATAGTAAAAATTCAAAATAAATAGGTATGATGATTTTAAATATTTTGCTTTAGGTTTTTTTCTCCTCAAAATGCTTGTCTCCTCAGTACCTGGGCTTTTTCAAAGTTGACAATGGTGATATTTGAGTAAATGGTGCCTTGGTTGACCATCTCCAAAGGATTCTTGATAGGCTGAATCTTATTGAAGATCTCTGTCTTAGTATCTGTTATCAAAGTACTTATCCAGATACAAGAGAAAGTCTTCCAAAGTCATAAAAACAATCATGCAGAAATGGTTTCTACAGAGCACTTGGAGTTGTTGCTCAGTCTCTGAGTCACGTCCGACTCTTTGCAGCCCCATGGACTGCAGCATGCCAGGCTCCTCTGTCCTCCACTATCTCCCAGAGTTTGCTCAAATTCATGTCCATTGAATCAGTGGTGTCAGCTAACCATCTCATCCTCTGCTATCCCCTTTTCCTTTTGCCTTCAGTCTTCAAGCATCAGGGTCTTTTCCAGTGAGTTGGCTCTTTGCATCAGGTGGCCAAAGTATTAGAACTTCAGCTTCAGCAGAACTAAAGAATAAGGGAAGCCACACATTACCTCAGCATAAGGTAGAAACATCAAAATGCAAGATCAGAGGATATTCTTCAACTTAGAAATTCAGGTCACATAGCAAGAGCTCTGGTTATATTGCTGTAGAGCAGATTGCAGATCCCCCCCCGCAAACTTAGTTCAGTTCAGTTGCTCAGCGTCCAACTCTTTGAGACCCCATGGACTGCAGCACACCAGGCTTTTCTGTCTATCAACAAATCCCGGAGCTCGTTCTAACTCATGTCCATTGAGTCAGTGATGCCATCCAACCATCTTATCCTCTGCCGTCCCCTTCTCCTCCTGATTTCAATTTTTCCCAGCACCAGGGTCTTTTCCAATGAGTCAGTTCTTCCCATCAGGTGGCCAAAAGTATTGGAGCTTCAACTTCAGCATCAGTCCTTCCAATGAATATTCAGGGTTGATTTCCTTTAGGATTGACAGGTGGGATCTCCTTGCAGTCCAAGGGACTCTCAAGAGTTTTCTCTAGCACCACAGTTCAAAAGCATCCACAGAACACACTGCTTTACAGATGCCCAGAAAAGAGGTCATTACAAAAGGTTATATGTATCACCTCAAAAAATAATGGGGTGGGGGCTTCCCTGGTGGTCCAGTGGTTAAGAATCTTCTTTGCAATGCAGGGTACATCCCTTGTCCAGAAAGATTCTACATGCTGCAACTACTGAAGCTCACGCACTCTAGAGCCTGTGCTCCACAAGGAAAGAAGCCACCACAATAAGAAGCCCACACACCTCAACTAGAGAAAAACCCTCATGAAGCAACGAAGACTGAGTGCAGGCAAAAACTAGAACAAATAGGTATTATTAAAAAGTATTAGGGTGGCATGTGAGGTCTTAGATTATTTGAATTTAGAGGGGTAAAACTTTCTATCTGGATAGAAATGACATGATTTTATACTGTTATGAAACAAAAAGAACATGTTTTATTTACACAATTTATACACTATGATTTTGTGTTTCTGACGGTTGGCAAAAACTATTTTTGCTTTTGTGGAAATAGCGGGAGCACATGTCTGTCTGGTGGGCTTCCCTGCTGCTGCTGTTGCTAAGTCGCTTCAGTCGTGTCCGACTCTGTGTGACCCCATAGACGGCAGCCCACCAGGCTCCCCTGTCCCTGAGATTCTCCAGTCAAGAACACTGGAGTGGGGTGCCATTGCCTTCTCCGTGGGCTTCCCTACTTCAAAGCTATTTTATGCTGAAACGTATCCTCTCCAAAATGGAAAAGCATCATCTTCTTGAGGGCATTATTTGATGATGTTATTATCATGTTAACCAGAGACATCTGGGTTTTATGTGTTTTGGGTCACCTAGAGTATCTATAGTTATAGAATGAATTGATTTATTGTGAATTTGATATATAAAGACTTTTCTTGGATGCCTGCTGATTCTTTGCTGCTAAGTAATGCATCTTTGGACTTTGAGAATGGGATCATATTAAAAAGAAAGCTACAGAAACACTTACTAAGGCTTTGATTTATAACTTCTTTGAGGGATAATGAAGAAGTCAGTCTACTTGATCTGAGGGGCTTTTTATTCTCTCTAAAAAGATAGATAAACAAAATGCATTTTCCCCAGTTAGAAAAGTAATCCATATTTATTATAGAAAAAGTTAGAACACAGACAAAATTACAAAGGAAAAAATAAAAATCATCCACAGGCCCACTCCCCAGCAATAACAATGTTAAACCCTTTGACAAACATCCTTTGAGATGGTCAAATTAAATTATAATTGTCTTTGAACTAGTTAAACATACCCAGCGGGATACCCTAAAGTGATTTGTGGATAGGATTGTTGCGGGGGAGAGGGAGGGCTGGCTTTAGCCTCACTATTATCCAACAACTGCTCTGACTTCACACTTGGCTGGAAGGAACATCTGTAAAACATGAGTCTTCCTAAATGTACGAATTGCTAATCTTCAGCACATACCCAAGCAACCCTTTCAGTATGTGTTTGTCAATACTTTTTGGAGATATTTGGTTTCTAGGATAACATTTCTGTGAAGCCTTGATAATAGGAGCAGTAGAGGCATTATTTCCTTAAAGATATGAACACGTTACCCTCTGCTGTGTGAGAGGGGTGTGACATTGAAGGATATGGTCCTATCATTTCAGATTGTAGCAGCCACTTCCCTGCTTTCTGAAATCCATAAGGTCCATGCCAGAAGCAAAGACACATAACATTTGCTGAGCCACTTTATTACCTTGGTGTGTCAGGATGGACGTTAGTGGTGGTGTTTGCTTATGAAGACATGAAGGCTTCTGGGGCAATCATCTTTGTATTCCCTCTAATACCCCACAGTGCCTGAAGCCTAGTAGTTGAATCGTATTTAATAAGAATATTGGGCTTCCCAGGTGGCTCAGTGGTAAAGAATCTGCATGCAATGCAGAAGATGTGGGTTTGATCCCTGAGTCGGGAAGATCCCCTGAAGATCCTCTGAAATGTCACCCAACTCCAGTATTCTTGCCTGGGAAATCCCATGGACAGAGGAGCCCAGTGGGCCGCAGTTCACAGGGTTGCAAAGAATCGGACGCAATACAGCGACTAAGAGTATTAGCAGTAGTGTTAAGAACAACCATCAAAGAGCACTTGAGGGCATATACTGACACTAGCTCATATCTGATGCCACTTAACCGTATAAGAAATCCAGACTTTAGCTGTGGCTGGCACCCTTCCTGGCTGAAGGATGTCACCTGCTCTCTTGGGAGCCTTCAGGAAAAGAAACGCATGTACAGGACAAGTACCTTGTTTCTGCATTATATGAGGCATAGTTTTTCAAAGTGCAATTTCAAGACTATCTGCACCAGAGTACCCTCTATTTTATAAAAATGCAGGGTTCTAGGTGTTGTGTTTTTTTTTTTTTTTTTTTCAATTTGGTGGTGCTGAGTCTTTGTTGCTTTGAGCAGGCTTTCTCTAGTTGCACTGTGCAGGCTTCTCATTGAGATAGCTTGTTGTAGAGCATAGATTCTAGGCGGTGTGGACTCCAGTAGTTGCGGTGCCCCAAGGCCTCTGGGATCTCAGTTCCTGGACCAAGGATCGAAGCTATGTCCCCTGCACTGGTAGGCAGATTTTTAACCACTAGACCACCAAGGAAGTTCCAAAATGCAGGTTCATGAAACAGTGGAAACAGTGTCAGACTTTATTTTTGGGGGCTCCAAAATTACTGCAGATGGTGATTGCAGCCATGAAATTAAAAGACGCTTACTCCTTGGAAGAAAAATTATGACCAACATAGATAGCACATTCANTAATAGGAGCAGTAGAGGCATTATTTCCTTAAAGATATGAACACGTTACCCTCTGCTGTGTGAGAGGGGTGTGACATTGAAGGATATGGTCCTATCATTTCAGATTGTAGCAGCCACTTCCCTGCTTTCTGAAATCCATAAGGTCCATGCCAGAAGCAAAGACACATAACATTTGCTGAGCCACTTTATTACCTTGGTGTGTCAGGATGGACGTTAGTGGTGGTGTTTGCTTATGAAGACATGAAGGCTTCTGGGGCAATCATCTTTGTATTCCCTCTAATACCCCACAGTGCCTGAAGCCTAGTAGTTGAATCGTATTTAATAAGAATATTGGGCTTCCCAGGTGGCTCAGTGGTAAAGAATCTGCATGCAATGCAGAAGATGTGGGTTTGATCCCTGAGTCGGGAAGATCCCCTGAAGATCCTCTGAAATGTCACCCAACTCCAGTATTCTTGCCTGGGAAATCCCATGGACAGAGGAGCCCAGTGGGCCGCAGTTCACAGGGTTGCAAAGAATCGGACGCAATACAGCGACTAAGAGTATTAGCAGTAGTGTTAAGAACAACCATCAAAGAGCACTTGAGGGCATATACTGACACTAGCTCATATCTGATGCCACTTAACCGTATAAGAAATCCAGACTTTAGCTGTGGCTGGCACCCTTCCTGGCTGAAGGATGTCACCTGCTCTCTTGGGAGCCTTCAGGAAAAGAAACGCATGTACAGGACAAGTACTTTGTTTCTGCATTATATGAGGCATAGTTTTTCAAAGTGCAATTTCAAGACTATCTGCACCAGAGTACCCTCTATTTTATAAAAATGCAGGGTTCTAGGTGTTGTGTTTTTTTTTTTTTTTTTT